>CM055265.1:197795890-198248660 GCA_029237695.1 Conchocele bisecta | reverse complement strand
TTGACGATTGCTCGGCCAAGGCGGCGATGACCAAAAAGAAGGACATGCTCTCCGAGCTCGAATTTTCTGGCCGCCATGCTAGGCAAAGCGTATGGATATCCACTCAAAAGTACAACGCCGTCCTCAAGGATCTGCGCGAGCAAACGAAATGGGTCGCCCTCTTTCACTGCAAGGACCGAGACTCATTCGATGACTGTCTTCGAGAGAATGACGTTATCCCAACGCGCGAGGAGCGCCTGGAGGTTCGACAGATGCTTTCGGAAACTAAGCACGCCAAGCTTTTACTAAAGACTGATCAACCAACTGCTTACGAAGTTATCAATTAATTTTATAATTAATTAGCAATTACTGAACAAATGCTGAACAATGCTGAACAATGCTTAGCAATTGCTGAACAATGCTGAACAATGCTGAACAAATGCTTAACAAATGTTGAACAAATGCTGAACAATGGTTAACAATGTTAACAATTTGGTGCTCCTCTGCGAGCTTTGTTGCGAGCATAATGGTGATCATAAGTATCGGGTGGTGCGCTTTGCAATATGTTAAAGTGATGAGACTTGTTAGAATAGTTAAATTAATTTTAAGAAAAATAATGAACTGCGACGAACTTCTCGATCAGCTAATAGAAGAAACCTCAACTCCGACTGCCAACATAGATAATGATCCGACAGAGCAATCGGAATCAACTCCAACGGCGGTTGGTATTGGGTTGAGTGCAACGACTCCGAATGAAAATGAAAATGCGGCGCGACGAGAGCGGCTAGCTGCGCTGGTTGCTGGGGGACAATCGGAGCATTATCTCGGTAGGCGTCTCTCAGTTTTTCAGGTGGATAAGATGTCAGATGCGGAGATCGATAAAATGTATGCGCGATACGAATCCAAATTGGGAGCGGAGATGACAAAAACTCTCGGATCGGCGGCTATTCATTTGTACGCAACCGCCGTTAGTATACTTCTCCCTATACCAAACACCGCGGGATTGATTGAGGATCTAGAGACTGACCCTCTTATAGGTCACACTCTTAGAACAGCCTGCTGCTCAATTTATCACAAGTTTGGAATGTACTTAGCTCCGCTGACAACCGCGTTGACCACGGGTAAACACTGTCAATTTTGGACATATATGCCCACGAACTATAAGCCCTGAAAATGATGACACAAGACACACCCGCGAGAGTGACGGAGTTGAACCCGATTGCTCCAACCCAATCGAACCCGAGTGTTACTCCGCCACTGGATGACATACCGCATATAAAAAATCCCAAAAGACAGGCAGCTGGGCGGGCGGCGGCTGCCACCCGAAAAGTTTAAACAAGATAAAATACTCGCCGAGCTTCGAGAGGCTAAACTCCAATCGAGATTGGGTTGCAATCGGGGGACGGAGACAGCAAAACATCTGAAGACAGAGTTGAGTACAACCCCAATTCACGAATTGGAAGCACACCCAAACCAAATTCTTTGAATTTGTCACCCAAATTCGTGAATTGGAGTTGGGTTGTTGGTGGTGGTCTGGCAGTTGTTGGTGCCCTGTGCGTGTGGAAATACCCCATATTATCGAAAAAACAACCAGCCAGTGTTCAGAAGAAAGTTACGAAACACCAATCGCGATTGGACGCGCCCCATTTAAACATTGATCGCGACCCCTTTTATATGCAATAATGGCTGAACAAGATGGTAAAATGTTAGTGAATGCGCTTTATCACGCCGTGGTGATATCGGGTTTCAGTATCGGGTATGCTCGACTATCAAAGATGGCCCTAGGAGGATCCGCTCCCAAATTGGACTTTACTGTGAGAGACGTAGGGCTCGCGACCTTAGATGTAGCGGCCGCAGTTTGGACCCAAGATTATCTAGTTAAAGCTGGAATTCTACCAGTTAATATATGGAAATAAATGGCTTCAATCGCAATAATAATGGTAGGTGGTGCGCTCTTAACGCATTTGCGTCCACCGGCAGCAACTTTCTATTATCTAAACTACAAAACTCGAACGTGGATGAGGAGAGTACGCGTCACGATTTAGCTGTAGAACAATTCAATAGCGCAAAGGAAGCGTGGTCGGAAAAACGAACCGCCCATCTTGACTGGGTCAATGAAGAGCTTCGCCGCGAAAATCACGCCGCACAAACTTTTCAGAACGTTGAAGAAGCCAACCGCAAGTACGCGCTGGCATATCCGCAGAAAAGGTCTCGCGCCGCTGGATCGCGAGCCCCAACTTTCAGATTTCTATGTACCGTCAGCCCGGCCCAAAAAGACCGCGAGATCGCGTTCATCGTCGTGGGAATGGGTGTGGTGGGTCTCGTCGGCTACTATATTCAATCGAGATTTTAAATTAATTATTTTAAATAACTTTTTTTATAAATATATATATATAGAACGATGTCAGTTGACGAACTTTATTTTGTCTATGATTGATGTAGGCTACACTGCCCTTAAACACCGCATAGCTGGTGCAAAGGGTATGATTCGTCTGGCCGAGATTCTCTCGAGACGTGGCGGGAGGACGAAAAAGAGGCACCCTTTTCGCAAAGCGGATGTTAGATTCCTCCACCAATCCTGGGGGATTAGATTTTCCCAATTTCCTTCAGAACTTAACCCCCAATCGCGATTGCACTTCCAACAAAGGTTTATTATTATCGACGCAGTTACCGGACGATCTGGCGAGGGCATGTTGGAGATTGTCAGATATATTAGAATGCATCGCATACGATGAACACGCGCAAACTTAATACCAAACTATCGGTTCGCCTAACGTGCAAGCTAGTGAACACGTACTAATAGCCCCCCGCGGCTACTGGAAGGGACTCGCTGCCTCAAGAACTCGCGGCGGCGACCAAGGTTTCAGAAAACGCTGTCAAGGAATGGCTCAAGAAGCAGGCCATCTGGCAGATCTATTTACCCGCGCCTCACAATATTCCGCGCCCGAAATTCGACGTGTGCCGGTACCGAACCAAGTTCACCAAGCGGATCTCCTGTTTCTCCCTCACGATCGCGTCGGTCGTAAGACGTAACAAGTACGCGCTGACAGTCGTTGACGTAGCGAGTCGTTATAAGGGGGCTGAGCCGTTGGCCACTAAAGAGTCTAAGGAGGTGGCCGAGGCTCTCTCCCGAATATATAAGAGGAGTCCTCTCAAATGGCCGAATCTTCTCCAGGTCGATCCCGGCCGCGAGTTCATGGGCGCGGTCTCTCATCTATTGTCTAAGCACGAAGTTTCTAATCAGACGCGGCCGCGTCAACATCCACCGGGACCAGGGGGATCGTGGAACGCTTCAATCGAACCCTGGCTGAGAGACTGTTCGGACACCAATACGCTTAAAGAACTTGTAGACCCTCATTCGCGATCGACCGAGTGGGTGGCCAGACTGCCGCCGTGGTCTCCGCACTGAACGGAGAGGTGACCAGATTGATAGGTAAGAAGCCCGTAGATGCCATCAAGTTTAAAAGGGTGACGAGCGAGCCCTCTGCGTCTCGCGCGGGCGACCCGTTGGTTTAGAGGAGCAACGGCTTCCATCAGATATTGATGTCCGGTACCTCTATCAACCGGGAGAGCTCGAAGGTGGCAGCCGCCGCGCGACTGATCCCGTGTGGTCTCTCAATGTATCATCTAGATCGATCTATTACCAAGCCCGATGAGCCCGTGCTCTACTATTTGGATGATGGGCCATCTAGAGGGTTTGTTCGCGAAGAACTTCTCGCGGTGCCTTCTGACACCCAGCTAACCCCCGGATCATCAGAGTCTTTAGATTGTTAATTTTATCATAATTTTTTTCAAAATTATTAAATAAATCATTAGAGAGGTTCTGTATGTATTCCGTCTGGTAACACACGTCTTTTATCGTAGTAATGCCGAGAGCCCTAATTTTTGTTGACAGTACGTTTTCATAACACCGTCTTTCATTTTAATCCCCTATTTTGTGCTACATCTATAATGTGTTTTCCATCTTCTGTAGTTTCGGTTAGTACTCGTTTATATCTATCCAATTTAAATTGTTAGTTCTCTTGGACATTCCTTTCGCAGAGTTTTTATTAATAGAATTAAATTTTTCTACAAAATAACACTTACTAGATAACGCTATCGCCCTATCTCCGCTAAATTCCATTTTGAAAAGTCCGGGCTCTCTTTCGCTCCATTTATCCCAAGCCAACCATTTCTTTTTTTCTTTTTCAAACCCGTCTAGTAAGTTAGGTCTAATCAATTCCTCTATCGTTTTTCCACTAACTCCTATATACATACTATCCGTATCCATCTGTATTAATTCAAAGTCTTCTCTTTTTACGTATTTGTCAAGAAATTCGTAGTAAAATTCCAACATTCTCAATTTAGCTAGTTGATAAACGCTATTCCACAATGGAATGGTCTCTTTACCGCACACCTGGGTTTTCTTGAAGATATTTCGTACGCATCTCCTATCTCTTCCAAATCGTCAAAATACGCGGATCTTAATGCTTTGTCAACACAGGTTTCGTTTTGTGTATATGTCGTATTTAAATGTCTCTCCGTTGCCTCTATCATTTTTCCACAACACGAGTTTCCTAATAATTTCATTATGTCGGCTACTGGTTTCTTATTTGGTTCTACATCGCCCGTTCGTCTTGCGGCTGTAACTTTTTTTGCGAACCATTCGAATGGTTTTCCGCTAATATAATCTATAACACGATGAACTCCAGTTATTTCTAGGCCGTGTTTTAAATACCATTTCAACAGTGGCGCGTACAGCAATACTTTAGTGGCTGTCATAGATCCCACCAATTTTTTTCCATCTCCTCTTGTTCGGCCAGTATCTTTTAAATATTTTAAACATGTGTGTGGGAACTTCATCAACCTCTACTTCTCTGTTTATAAATATTGGGGACTTTCAGAAAACTTATCTTTTAAGTTGTGTGGAACTTCTATATCCACCTCCGCAAACCCAAAACCAGTCTCCGGATAAAACTCTTTTACAAAACTTTTTAATAAATTTAGGGTTATGTGGGGTATCTATATGGTGTATAGTTTCTCTCCCACACGGCATCTCTTTATTTAACGTAGATAAATATAACGCGTTTGCGTCGTACCCCAAAACAGCCTTGCACGGTTTGGAACCCACTCTAATATTTGAAACACCAGCTTCTGCATATCGTGTAAATACTATTGATGAAGGCCAACTAGAGCGTCCTTCATCATTTCGTATGTTTCTTCTTTTGGTGCATATAGAGCATCCTCCGGTATAATCGTCTTTGAAGATTTTTGTTCTTTAATGGTTCCTCTCAATAAATATTGTATAGCTACTCCAGGTAGTGTTACCGCATCTTTGAAAATATCCACACCTCTGTGTTTATAAAATTCACACATTTTTTCCACCGCTTCTAGGAACGGTGCTACATCTAAATCGTTATAATATTTCAACCAATCTCTGAAAGTTTTCATATTATTTTCTTCGAAAATTCTACGACATTTACTTAATTTCTGTTTCATCTATTAACATTTTCCCAGATAGTTTGGAATACCAATTCTCTATATCCGGTAGTCCTGGGTAATCCAGTTTGTCTGGAGAATCGAACCACTCATAAGGAAAGAAAGATTTCTGTCCTTTGCATTCGTAGGCTTTTATCCAACTATCGTAACTTACACCGGGTCCTAGATAAAGTATTACATCAAGAAATCTAAACTCTGGAGTAAATAGAAATATTGTTGCGTTTGCACGTTTTCCGACCATTACTTTCTTTGTTGTTGATGCCAGTTCGCCTACTAGGTATTTCTTTATTAAGTTTATATCGTACTTACTGCTGTTAAAACCTATAACCGGTACTTGCTCTATCCACTGTTCGATCTTGGCGATTTGGTTTTTACGTAAATGTTCTGTATTAAAAACCCATATCTTTGACCACACTTCTTCTCTTATAGCTTTTTCCCCTGACTTTCAAATCTTCTACGAATTTTTCTATAAGTTTTGCGGGATCTTTATCACAAATATGAGTTACTGTTCCTGAGAAATTATCTCCTATACTAACGCTTACCGGAACGTGCTCGGCTTCGTACTCTAGATTATTACCGAGAGTTTCAAATTCTGGGTTGAGATATGCCTCAAAATCGTATACTATCTGATATGGATAAAGAGTAGTGTCGCAACCGATCTTTATGTCTTTACCAGTTCTTTGAAATTCGCATTCCCACATAACTACTAGGTTGAATTCTTTGCTTCTTCTAATAAGTGTATCTCTTCTCATAGTGGATGCGCGTTCTTCTTTTCTATGTTTTGCATGAATCTCACACCCGTGCCAGTAACAGCCGTGATATTGATATACGGTATTGGTTTCTGGACAGTATCCATCTACTGGAGCTCCTAAAATCCATCTTTCACCCCCGTGTCCACACTGTTCGTGGTGAATGTGAATTCCCTTGCGCTTTTCCACAGAGTACATCCAATCGATCGCCCCATAACTGTTAGAACTTTTTGGGTAGAACGCTTTCTCGAATGATGAACGCGGGCGCTCTAAATAATTACCATCACATACTACTTTTGTCTCACCTTTCATACATTTTGGTCCGTGTCTCTTCATATTACTCGCTTTCGTGAATTTCTGCTTCTTGCAATTATCGCAGGCGTAAATTTTAGATAGGTTTTTTAAGGTTTTTTATTAGAAATGCGTGATTATTAAACAGTCCTATTGTCATTGGTTTATTACCTATTGCCTTATAGTGCGCTGGTACCTTTTTCAACCACCATATATTACATTCGGTGGGTTGATATACTTCTATACCGATTTTAAAAAACTCTTCAACCTTTTTCAGATCTGAAAAGGAATTGGTGAAACCACATTACTACCAAAATATTGCTTACTAAGTTCTTTCGCCTTTTCTGTACATCTGTCGGGTCTTTTATCTGTCATATGCATAGCTACGACACCTGAACAGACAAAGGTCGTCATTATACTTATCTAAAGAATACATACCTTTTTTATTCTTCAGCCATTCTGGAAGTTCTCCTCCTGCCGCTTCTTTGGATTGTAGTCCCAAATCTATTCCCCTACTACCCTGTATTAGCTTTACGAAAACCTCTACCCATCTTACAAACTTCCACTTTGTATTCGGTCTGTCTATTTTATCGGACATTATTCGTGTTTGCTCCTTATCTGACAGCCATTTTTTAACGGTTTTCATTGATGATAGTGGTTCGCTACCACCGAGATTTTTGTGCATTATTATAGTTACAGGTTTTCCATTTTTAATTCCTCCATATGTTCTAGCTTGTAAGAATATGAATATCTCAAATAAAAATTGGTTGTTAGATACGGAGCGAGTTTATCGGACATGCGTTCAGACTCGTTAATGTTAATGTTTTTACGAAAGGATATGTAACTACCCGTCTTCCATTTTTCTACCTTTTCCAATGTTTCATCGTGAGCCCCCAATATTTCTTCACCTTTTTCCACTATCGCGCGAACGAGAGATCTTTTATTTTGTATTGGGCCACCTGTGTGTCTAATTTGGGACAAATTATTGGTGCTTGAAGGTTTTTATTACACTAGCCCTTAACTCCGCAATACTTTCTTTTTGAATTCTGTTACCAACTTCATCCGCTAGTGAGAGGTTTGTAAATGCCCCTCTTTTATAGGCGCGGGTAAACCGCTTCATAAACGCCTCATTCTTTGTGGCATTTATCAGCTTTGTCAACCCCCTAACTCTCAACCGTGTACTATAAGTAATCCCTAGAGATTCGGCTTCTCTTCTCAAACTTTCTATTTCTGCTCTAGTTTTTCTGGCGTTATCATATTTTCTGTATTATACTTTTGTATATACTTTTGTATAACCTATATATTTCTGTTCAATTGGACGTCAAAATTTACATAAAGTGTTTTTTTGACGTCCAATTGAACAGATAAATTTTATATACATATATAATGGAGTGTGAGACTTGTTGTAAGACGTTTACGTGTAAAGACTATCTACGAAGGCATCTAGCGAGACGTAGAAAGTTTCCTTGTGTCCCCCCACAATTTCAATGCCCTAGATGCCCTTGTAAATTCGTTAGTGCCCAAACTCTTTGTAGACATAAGCAACTACGCTGTCAGGTGGCTAAAGGTGAACGTGGTAGAATAGAGCTGGTAGAATTAGTTGCTGATCTGCGAAATAATTTAGCTATATCGGAGAAGAAAAATGAGGAATATAAACTATTGTACTTGCATGAATGATTTCGACTTTTTTCAAAAGTCAATTACCAATATAATTGGGACTCCCTCTTCTCAAAATTATTTTCTCCAAAAATTCATAAATTTGCTGTCGGGAGACCCAATTTTCCTCGTTAACCAATTTTTTGATTTCGGGGGTGGTGGGGGTATTATAGAGGGTTATAAACGATACCACGGTAGGTGGTATCATTTTGACTCCCTTACTACTACTCGAGGGGATAATAACATGCATATTTTCTTTCAGTTTGTTTAAATGAACAATTGGGATACTCAGTTGAGGCAACGACACTGGGAAATATATAATTATGAATATGCAGGGCTAAGATATAAAACGTAAGGATTGACTGAATGAAAAATGTAAAATAGAGCACAAGTTAACCAAAGGAGACACATGAACAACATAAAGAAAACACTAACACAATACATCATGATCAATAGATGACACATGCGCAGCGACGGTCGATGAGCCGTCGACGCGGCACATACATGCACTGCACAACCAGTACATGAACTACGTATAAAAAGTACGAAAGCCCCACAACAACTATTCCTCAATGAACTATCGAGAAAATCGAACTCCCATCAGGAAACAATGAGAGCAAGTGAGCAGGGGCTCACGGAAACCCCCGACCGACGCCTTGTCCGACCAACAAATAAGTCATTTGGCCTTGACATTTGGCATGAAAGCCACATGGCTGGGCCATATAATGACAATATGAATGATAACAAAGTATATGAAGTTTCAAGACAAAACTCAAGCCACAAAAAAAGGACGACAGGGCTAAAGTAAAACATTAACAAGAGTGCCGTAAGTCACAAAATACGTCCGTCGAAGATGGGCCAGACAGCGAAGATGCAGAAATGTGAAGCTGTCACCAAGGCAAGAAACATTAATGAGAATTTGAAAATCTATAGCATTATTTCTTCCGCTTGTTGTGATAAACAAGTATGCTAATTTAGGTAGAGATGTGAAAAGTAGAAATTATATAGAAATGGATACAAACATGTAGAAAAAATGGCTGATAAAAATGATGAGTTAAAAAGGTGATATTGTTGTCAAACACCAATTGTCAAAAACCATAAAAACACCAATGTGCA
This sequence comes from Conchocele bisecta, assembly GCA_029237695.1. Lineage (NCBI taxonomy): Eukaryota > Metazoa > Mollusca > Bivalvia > Lucinida > Thyasiridae > Conchocele > Conchocele bisecta. The sequence goes on along the minus strand of CM055265.1, from coordinate 198,239,391 downwards.
CATCTGCAATATAGAATTGGAAAAAAATGTAGAAAAGTTAAAGAGGTGATATTTTTGTTAATTATTGTTTTCGTTTCTGCATAAAAACACCAAGGTGCACATCTGCAATATGTGTAGAAGACGTGTAGAAGACGTGTGTCTAGTTTCAGATCGATTGACACTGAACTGTACCATATATAGAATTGTATACAAAAATGTAGAAAAAATGGCTAAGTTAAAAAGGTGATATTTTTGTTAAAATAAAACATTTTGGCATACAAACACGAAGGTGCACATCTTCAATATGTGTAGAAGACGTGTTTCAGATATATTGACTGAACAGTTTCAGAGGAGTTGTGTACACAACCTCTGTACTGTATATAGAATTGTATACAAAAATGTAGAAAAAATGGCTAAGTTAAAAAGGTGATATTTTTTTTAAATAATATATTGTTCGGCATAAACACACGAAGGTGCACATCTTCATTCAATATGTGTAGAAGACATGTGTATAGTTTCAGTTTGATTGACTGAACGGTTTCAGAGGAGCTGTGTACACAAACTCTGTACCCTATATAGAATTGTATACACAAATGTAGAAAAAAAGGCTAAGTTAAAAAGGTTGATACGTTTGTTAAAAAATATAGTTTATGCATAAAAACACTAATGTACACATCTTCAATATGGGTAGAAGATGTGTGTATAGTTTCAGATCGATTGACTGAACGGTTTCAGAGGAGTTGTGTACACAAACTATGTACCCTATATAGAATTGTATACACAAATATAGAAACAATGGCTAAAAGTTAAAAAGGTGATATTTTTGTTAAAAAATATGTTTGTGCATAAAAACACCAAGGTGCACATCTTCAATTGTGTAGAAGACGTGTGATAGTTTCAGATCGATTGACTGGACGGTTTCAGAGGAGTTGTGTACGCAGACTATGCAGTTTTTCTGCCCGCACGCCCCGCGGTAAAACATAATACGTACCGTTTGTTTTAAAGCGGTTGTATAAAAACTACATAATGATTACATTACATTTTCAACAATGTTAAACACCACAATTAACTACACATTGGAGATGATTGTAAATACTCAAGTCTGCACACTACTACGACATATAAATAGTGAATGAACCTACCATTTAAGGTTGGATCTGTTTTGTCATCTGTTAAAACAGCTTCGATCTCAGGATATATATCAGCTTTATGCAATGCACTGCACAGAATTTTGAACTTCCGTATCGGGTCGGTCATGACGTATTTAATCAGACTGTGTACACGATCGGGCCTATAGACTGTATCCAGAATGTCCTGGTGATCATTGAACGTCAGTGCATTGTTTTGCAGCATGTCATCAATAATGAACTTTGGCTCCAGGTCTGCCTCCAACTGACCGCCAACTACATACAGACGGCGAATAATCTCCTCTCTATATATAGCCATGGTATGTCCGGTTTCCACATCACCTGTAAGATGGCAACACTATGTATATATATGAAAGGAAGAGAAGCTAGCAGATCCAACAATATTATATTATGTGTACTTGGGAAATCCGACAAGTGGCACGCATCCGTATATGGTAGGCAAGCAGTACCTATCAGTCACTCTCGAGTTGATGGTGAAGATTATAGCTACTCTATATCAGAATATCATATCCCGCCCATGTTACAGTTTAGCAAGGCTATCGTCAGGCAGACACATAAATGATCTCTTTTCCAGTCGCACGTATGTCCTACCGTCAATAAAGGCGTATTATCCCGATGTTTGTAAAGTCTTCCCGTTAATGTATGCTAGAGACAGTAAGGATACTTAAAGCGACGACAATGACAATGGTGAACAATGTAGTAGTGACGCATGATGATGGTGATGATGGTGCTGCAGTTGGATTTGTCAAATGTTAGCACTGCATGTCACATGTTAACATCTACAGCATGTTTTACTAATGATTATACTGATTAAAGTACATGTATGTGTTTTAGCGAAACATTATCAATCTTTTTATTTTACCTGTGTCTGTAGGTGTTAAATACTCCACAAGGTGATCATATCCTGCGTCAGTAAAAACCTTTCGAATTTTGATAAATGCGTCAAATTCAGAAGCCTTCTTGGACCGTGCTAGGGCTTTGATCAACACATCAGCTCTTTGTGTCGGCATGGCTGCAGCTTTAATCTTTTCTAAGTCAGTGTCTTGGATAAAACCGGTCTGATATAATAAGTCTGACACATTATTGTTTGGTTCAATACCATTTTTCAATTTTTTAAAATTCCTACGCAAAACCTCCTTGATTGTCTGTGTCTTTGTAAAGTTCTGGAAATAATATGGATAACGACGATATGAAAAAGGCATTTCACTTCTGACCAGTACACATACACGACTAGACAGCCTGGTGTAACTTTATGTAGTTGGTCGTGGTACAATATATTTACTGAATAATTAATATTGGAGACTCTGAACAGGTGGATCCATGCATATACGAGTCATAAATGCAATATTATTGTATTGGTTCTTGACCGACACGGTCAATCTGCAGAGAAAAAGGTTGTTATTGTATGATGGCCACTGTACGCTCTGGTCAGACTTAGCGGATGCCTAAACTGATCTGGCACGGCTTTGCTCGAACATAGCTTAATGTCCGTTTTCATAGTCGAATGACAAAGTATAACAACAGTTGAATGGACTTGATTGACATTGAATGGTCGATTGATTGAATGCTTGATTCAATCGTTTTTCAAAATGATTTTCAAACTCGTCAATTTATGAAAAGCGGGTGTTTTTTGTTCTCAAAACTATGAAAATCACTAGCGAAAAGTGCACATCCTGATGAGACGGCTCATCACGAGACGGCTCATCTTGATCTACACGTTTGTCAATACCACTATACAGGCATGTGGGGTTGAAAGGGTTAAGCAACCACACATACTTCACCAACCAGTAAATATCTGGAACACTACGTTTAACCCACTTCATGCTGCAGATTCACCATTTCTCTGAAGAAAAAAAGTTTATTTTCTGATTTCTAATTTAAAACATATGTTGTTACAACTCATTTGATCATCTCGCCGATTCAGTTCAAATGGGTGGTAACAACGTATCATGAACACATGAAAATAGATAATAATTGATTGAACAGTTTGATACCTGTGTAACTGTATCCCGCATCAAATGGGTTAATGTTAACCCTTTCAACACTACATACCTGTATAGTGGTATTGGCAAACAGTATAGATCTACCCATGAGCCGGTGTAACATTAAATTTTGACCCCGTTGAAAATATACGACACGGGTCATTTTTCAATGTTGAAAATTGTCTCGGGTCACAGTCATTGACAACAGTGTTCAATTTTTATCAGATGTGTCCCTTTTTAACGGCTAGTTAAACTTTAATGTCCTTGTCCTTGAAACGGATATTGTCATCTGCTGTTTTTCCAAATGTGTACTATTTATCAATAAAAACACAATTTGACAGCACATTAGAATCATCTCCATAAATAATCGTTTCAATAAGAGACGATTCTAAGGGGATACCAAAATGTTTTTGCTGAGAAATATGATTTGACAGTGCATTTCCCAATTTATATTATTTATCTACAAAAATAAAAAAGTAGGTTTTTGCTGAGAAAGATGGAAAATTCAAATCCTTCACAGTAAGGGTTTAAACCCTTTGTTCATTTAAATAATAGGTCAGCAAGGATGTGAACATAAGTCCTCAGTGACCTTGACCTTGGGTGGTCGGACGTGGGTCGTATGCAAAACAAAGCAGTTCATACGTTATTGAAAAATTAAAGATGTTACTAACGTATGTACGTATGTTCATTTAAATAATAGGTCTGCAAGGGTAACAGAAGAAAGGAAATGCCCTATTGTTAAACGTTCGCACGTATCCCGTCAATGATTATAATGCATTGTCTGTATGTGTAGAGCGTGTTAAAACCATTAAAACAGAGGTCAGAACAAAAGCATTTCACATTTCTGGCATTTAAATAAAGGTTATGCATTGTAAACGTAGGACAGACAGACGGACAAACAAGTGAAAATCTAAATGCCGCCTCCATATTCGGGGTGGGTCATAAAAATCAGCATGAATGTGTCAAGGCCACAAGAAATGATTGTTAAGTACGGTGTTCTGAAAAGGGCAATCGTTGTTTCGACCCTTCGCCTGTGGACTGGAAAGGGCGATATCACGATAAGATACGAAGGCGCGAAAACGCGATGATATGGCACGAGAAGGCTCGATAAAGACGATACGAAGGCGATATATTAATATCGTGCCTTAAAATTCGCATCGTATTATCGTGCCATAGCATACCGGGACATATATTATATAGGTTAGTTGCCGTCGAGTGCCGTGAATAAAATATATTTGGTTGAGCCTTAGACAGCTTTATTGGGGTTAGCTTTAGCGAGCTCCAATAAAGTTGACGTGGCGAAACCGAATATATTTTATATTCGACGGCACTAATCATATATTTAATTTATACCGCATATTGAACTTATTTGTTGAACGTGCGTGACGTCATGTTTTTGACGTCATTCCCTCTCACCATACGTCACAAATCTAGCGACAAATCAATTTGTGACGATTGGATTGGCTGCAAAATTAACATATTAACATATGGAAGATGTATTCCAGTTACTTAGGGATGAAAGGGTTAATTATACAGGACAATAACTTCCACAAGCAGTCTGATCTGGGCACACGTATTTTACAGTTGGAAGACTCGGATCTAGGACACAATACTTGGCTCATTTGAAATACGTTACCACACCCACCCATTTCCATACACTATATATTACAGAGAATAATGGTTTTCCGCGGTGCGCTCAAGCATAGAGGAAAACTGTTGTCTTCAATACACGGAAGTGTAGCACGTGCAGCGAGCAAGACTGGTTGTTGTCACGAGGTGTGCGGCCTGTAAGGCGTGTATCGTCATTCTTGCGATAGCAGTCGCTGCATAAACAGGCAATTTGCTCATATGAATGATATGATTAGATATGTAAATCATGTAACGTATGTTCTTGTACATATTTGTGGGCCCCGTGCTTTCTAGAGCAGATTTGGCCTTAACGATTTGTCTCTAGTTTCTACTTCTTTCATTCCATATTAAATTATGCCATATAGATCTACTGGTCTTCAAACCGCAGCAAAGGAGAGACAATTAGTGCCTTTCAACCTACTCCCAGGAGTTACTTCCCTTAGGTCACCGCTAGGTGAAAGACCTAGCTACCTAGTCAGACATGCGCAGACCGTCTGACATCCATCTTGATTTGTTGCGTGTCAAAGCCGGACATATTCTTCGGCGCTCCGACGAATCTGCGATTGAGAAGCATCGCACAGTTCATACTACTTATACGACGATATATATATTGTTGTTTGGGGTCCTAACTGTTGCTAATGTGAAAATATTGGGTGATAAACTAAGCGCCATTTTGTCAGGGCTTGCACGTGCCCTAATTATCGGCCTTTTTCCCCCGTCTATGTTGACGAGATATTAGTGTATTAGTGCCTTATATAATCTTTTTTATGTTGACTTCCACATTGTTATATTGCATATACTGCGGTTGTCTCCCCTAATTTAGAATTTCACTGCAACCTGCTAGGCAGTTATTATCTGTTTCACGTTAACGTACCCAACTTTTAAACCTATTTAAACACCCTAAACGCCCGTCGATGCAAGGCCAGTTAACAAGGGGAGATAAGTCACTGACAATTAATAGGGTTCTTGCCGTGATAAACATGTATATTGAATTTGGTCACAATCTGTCAAAATAAATAGACTTCTTCGTCTTGCCGTGATAAACATGTATACAGAATTTGGTTACGAGCGATAAAGTAGGACTTGAGTTATTGCGTGGACAAGGATAGAGTGCGAAAAATAAAAATGGCCGCCAAGGGGAGATAAGTGATCGGAATATTTTCATAATCAATATGCGTCTTTGTCTTGCCATGATAAACATGTATACCGAATTTGGTTACGATCGGTGAAGTAGAACTTGAGTTATTGCGTGGACAAGGATACAGTGCGAAAAATAAAAATGGCCGCAAAGGGGAGATAAGTAATTGTAAATTTTTGAAAATAGACAGGCCTCTTCATCTTGTCGTGGTAAACATGTATACCGAATTTGGTAACGATCGGTGAAGCAGAACTTGAGTTATTGCGTGGACAAGGATACAGAGTGCGAAAAATAAAAATGGCCGCAAAGGGGAGATAAGTAATTGGAAATGTTTGAAAATAAATAGGCTTCTTTATCTTGCCGTGGTAAACATGTATACCGAATTTGGTTACGATCGGTGAAGTAGAACTTGAGTTATTGCGTGGACAAGGATACAGAGTGCGAAAAATAAAATGGCCGCCAAGGGGAGATAAGTAATGGGATTTTTTTCATAATCAATATGCTACTTCGTCTTGCCATGATAAACATGTATACCGAATTTGGTTACGATCCGTGAAGTAGAACTTAGAGTTATTGCGTGGACAAGGATACAGAGTGTGAAAAATATAAATGGCCGCAAAAGGGAGATAAGTAATTGTATTTTTTTGAAAATAGACAGGCTCCTTCATCTTATCGTGGTAAACATGTATACCGAATTTTGTTACGATCGGTGAAGTAGAACTTGAGTTATTGCGTGGACAAGGATACAGAGTGCGAAAAATAAAAATGGCCGCAAAGGGGAGATAAGTAATTGGAAATGTTTGAAAATAAATAGACTTCTTCATCTTGCCGTGGTAAACATGTATACCGAATTTGGTTACGATCGGTGAAGTAGAACTTGAGTTATTGCGTGGACAAGGATACAGAGTGCGAAAAATAATACAAATCAATAGGCTTCTACATCTTGCCGTGATAAACATGTATACCGAATTTGGTAATCAGTAATCAGTAATCCCAAAATTATGCATTATATTCAGTTATATTCAAGTACATGCTCAGCTATCAGAAACTGTGATAAACAGGGGATATAAGTTGGCTTGGTATAATTTGACATTTTCGCTGAAATTTATCTAAAGAGAAAAAAATGAAAATAACATCAGTCGTTATTGTGATATGGTGTAGACTTTCCGTGATATGGTGTAGACAATGTATGTATGTTGACAAGATGGCGTCGCGTGACGACAACAGGTAAGTGTCGGTTTAATTAACTATTGTACAGCTTACAGAGCAGTATCAGCAATTTATCTGGTATGTCCAGACGCAGAAATGAATATGATTTCCGACCATCATGCTCACAATACCTTTGACAATATTGTATACACCATATCACGGAAACTCTACACCATATAACAATGCCGACATTGGATAATAATATGCCAAATGTAGAAAATGTAGACACTATTTTAATTAATTAAAATAAAATACTTTAGTAACCATCGACTGAAAAACATGTTTATAACACTGAAAAATAACAAGCGTTGCAATATTATAAACATCTTTTTCAAGCAAGTAGACAGGCGCAAGCGCTTAATGTTTGAACCCCGCACCTTAATGGACAACAATATTATATAGCAGATTAGCTAGGGTATGTGTATGGAAGGGGGGGGGGGGGTCGAGGATATTCTCCCCTGATCAAGGGCTATATTTCATGCATTTAGTCAACGCGTACTTTAGACATTTCACGTCACATTATGTATGGAACAGAACAAAACATTATTTAGTACGGTAATCACACTTCGGCATTTAATATTCAAGGCTTGGCTCTGGAATTATTTCTCTTTTGGCAAGGCTGTTTTCGACAAATATTGATATTTATAAACATATCGTCAGTCTTCCGCAAATGTCATCTAAAGTTGATAGAAATCGCTGAGTTAGTGCAGACTCCCGGAAAAGGAGAATCTATTGCCGTATCAGCAAAAACCGTTTAGAATATTCACGAGTAGCAGATACAGGTGGGTTTTATTTAAGTTAATATAGTCACAAGTTGAAGTAACGGACCAAGGTCTATAAATGCCTTCTATATACCAAAACGTACATCGTTTTAATGGGTGGCTCCGAGACAACGGACTGTTACGATAGAGTCCTTTGAGACACGCCATGGTATTTTGTACAATCGGACATCTGCGTAATTTCATTAAATACGTTTACAAAATTTAGAATATTTTTCATAAATTAAGTCAGAAGTTGCAAAATTTTGTCAACTTTTGATGCCATTTACGGAAAATATTGTAATTTTTGTAAACGTATTTAATGCAATTACACAGATGTCCGAAGGTACAAAATCACACGGCGTGTCTAATTTGAGTTTTGTCATTGTCGTCTAAATTGTAGGAGATAGGTAAATGATACACCTTTCAGGTCCTCTGCAACGATATATTCCCCCGTTGCGCTATATATGTATCAAAGCGTTTACGATCTATGAATTATTTTGTTCACAAGTGACATCAAATCGACGATGTCAAATTAAAATATTTGTATTTTGACCAAATTGAATACGTTTCTGAAGTCGATCCGACGGTAACAGAGATCAAAGGTAACCGAAAACATACCTAGAATTTTTTTCCGAGGTACATAATAATGTGAAATTGAAGGGTCGACTCAAATCCACAATACAGATACTGCTCAAGAAACAATGGATATATCACTTCCGTAAGGCGGACCCAGGGTTCACGTTTATAGGGACTTGGATCCTGCCAATACGTTGTAGCTCGATGTGTATTGAATTCATTTCAAGATTGCTGTGGGTGCAGATATCATGCTCCATGAGAAAGTATGACAGTCATAAAGTTAAATGTTGCATTATGTGTCTATTAAAACCGAAACTTTAAACATGTTATCGTGGAATGGAAGGGGTCGGTGTGCGCCGGGAACAGCTCGGCCTGGATCCGCACATGTGTAATCTATTTGTGTTGTGTGTTAACGGACTGTGTAATATGCGAATTACTGCAGCCGGAATTGAGATTTGCTTATTACGGAGCATTCCTTTCTGTCTTTCTCGCTCGCTCGGTCAACAGTATGAATGAACGAAGAACATATTGCTACAATTCCATTAGCTGTATCAGAAGACGCGGACGGGTACTGTTTGACGAGGCAGTGCTTATATTATACAAAATACATAGAGAAGGCAAGAATCACACACCATGGCATGTAACTGTTTCTCGAAAATAATACATCGTAATAGTTGTGATGTTTCGGCGAAGGTTTTGACGTGTTCTGAACAGGCAGAAGGAATACGCCCTTCAAACGGTAATCGGTTATTATAAAACCGTGCATTCGAGTACGGAGTTTCGACGGGTACCGTTTGCATCGTATATGGCTGTGACTCTTGAAATGGGGTGATTCGTGAACGGTGTAGCTCTTGATCAAAGAACAGACCCGTGTAACCTGAGAATGAGCTATATATTGATTTTTGCAAGCACGACATGGGATTTAATGTATGGAATAACGAACAGTGCAGATCCTGATCAGACTGTGTAGGATATGTGTTACGTTGGTCAACTTAAATTTAATACATACCATCTGGGTCATATGAATACTTTTTTTTATTTCTTATTATACTATCGCATAGCGACAATGGGATATATGGATGCAAAAGCCGTTCGTCCGTCTGTCCGTCACGTTTTCCATTCTGCTACAACTTATTTACCGTATTACCGATTGGCTTGAAAATTTGTGTGTATGTTTATTATCACCCATATGTCCAGTCTGCACCCGGCCAATGCTCCCGTCGTGGCCAAGGCCAATGACAAACTGGAAATGTGGCCAGTCGGCACACGAATACCCCCACTGGCAGCCAAAGAAAACGAGGCATTTTTGATTATAAGCCATTTAGCCGAGCGTTAAGGTTTCAAACGCATCAAGTGTGTGACCTTGTCCCTGGGCATAGTGTGATAATCCATGCATCGGTGTAGAAGATATAGAACGGACGGGAATTTCAATAGGTTTGACCTTTGACCTTCAACGGTGACCTTGACCTTGGACGTAGGTGCGTGGTTATTGATCGCGACACACCTTCTCATCATGAGAAACATTTGTGCCAAGCCATTTGATAATCCATGCATCGGTGTAGAAGATATAGAGCGGAAGGGAATTTCGATAGATTTGACCTTTGACCTTCAACAGTGACCTTGACCATGGACGTAGGTGCGTGGTTATTGATTGCGACACACCTTCTCATCATGAGAAACATTTGTGCCACGCCATTTGATAATCCATGCATCGGTGTAGAAGATATAGAGCGGAAGGGAATTTCAATAGGTTTGACCTTTGACCTTCAAGTGTGACCTTGACCTTGGACGTAGGTGCGTGGTTATTGATCGCGACACACCTTCTCATCATGAGAAACATTTGTGCCACGCCATTTGATAATCCATGCATCGGTGTAGAAGATATAGAGCGGAAGGGAATTTCAAAAGGTTTGACCTTTGACCTTCAAAAGTGACCTTGACCTTGGACGTAGGTGCGTGATTATTAATAGCGACACACCTTCTCATCATGAGAAACATTTGTGCCAAGCCATTTGGGAATTTCAATATTTTTGACCTTTGACCTTCAACTGTGACCTTAACCTTGGACGTAGGTGCGTGGTTATTGATCGCGACACACCTTCTCATCATGAGAAACATTTCTGCCAAGCCATTTGGGAATTTCAATATTTTTGACCTTTGACCTTCAACTGTGACCTTAACCTTGGACGTAGGTGCGTTGTTATTGATCGCGACACACCTTCTCATCATGAGAAACATTTGTGCCAAGCCATTTGATAATCCATGCATCGGTGTAGAAGATATAGAGCGGAAAGGAATTTCAATAGGTTTGACATTTGACCTTCAACTGTGACCTTGACCTTGTACGTAGGTGCGTGGTGATTGATCACGACACACCTTCTCATCATGAGAAACATTTGTGCCAAGCCATTTGATAATCCATGCATCGGTGTAGAAGATATAGAGCGGAAGGGAATTTCAATAGGTTTGACCTTTGACCTTCAACTGTGACCTTGGACGTAGGTGCGTGGTTATTGATCGCGACACACCTTCTCATCATGAGAAACATTTGTGCCAAGCCATTTGATAATCCATGCATCCGTGTAGAAGATATAGAGCGGAAGGGAATTTCAATAGGTTTGACCTTTGACCTTCAACAGTGACCTTGACCTTGGACGTAGGTGCGTGGTTATTGATCGCGACACACCTTCTCATCATGAGAAACATTTGTGCCAAGCCATTTGGGAATTTCAATATTTTTTACCTTTGACCTTCAACTGTGACCTTGACCTTGGACGTAGGTGCGTGGTTATTGATCGCGACACACCTTCTCATCATGAGAAACACTTGTGCCAAGCCATTTGATAATCCATGTAAGGTTGATTAAAAACCTTAACCAAGGGGAATTAACTAAGTAATTCAAGAGGAAATGTAGGTCAAGGTCAAATATAGATCAGGGGTTATTGATGTACATCACTAGGAGATGAAGTTGTCCAAGTATGGTGGGTGTAGGGCCAGTAGTATTCCATATACAAGGTTGACTAAAAACCTTAAACAAGGCGTGACGGTGACGCCGACGCCGACGCCGACGCCGACGCCGACGCCGACGCCGACACCGGGGTGACAACATAAGCTCTACTTATTCTTCGAATAGTCGAGCTAAAAAGGCGAACAGTGCAAGACCTGCAACCTGCGTAGACTTTGCGTAAGGCCATAAGCCCAAACGTTGCTGTAGATAATGTCAGAGGTCACATATTTCCGTTAGTCTCGACGTATAGACACATGTGGGAGACACCTTGTCGTGGGCGTAGCTAGTGACGAAATCTAGTTGTTTCAACGTTGACATTTAAATGTTGGGGGAGTACATGTGGGCAATTCTCCAGAGCAAAGGGATGGATTTTGTATCGGCTTACAGTCCTACACTTCCTCAGAAAATAATATTAGCTGCCTCACACCCACCCTCCAAAAGATATAACGTGTATGTGAAAGCATGTTACATATAGCCAGGTACGCACCTGATTAATTTATCAGTAATGAATCAGGAGATAATAAAATTGTCTAAAGTACTGATACTGCTGCACATTCACATCGGTGAGATAAAAGGAGGCTATGTGTCCATAAAAAAAAGAAAAAAAGAAGAAAAAAATCGTCCATTTTGGGTCTAATTTGGGAAATAATCGCAAATTTAACACGATTTCTGACAATAGTCGTGTTACAAATTTAACACGATTTTGATATACAAATAGGCAAACAATTCGGGAGCCAAGGCACAACCGTGTACTAACCGAAATTTCGAGGATACAAACTTTCAATATTAATAATTGGGACACCAAAAAAACAAGAGCTGTAGGAGAACAGCATAGCTCGACTACGAGGGTTGTCGATGTACACATAGCTTGACAAAGAAGGTGGCTGCGGCCTGCATAAAAACCTTAACCAAGGTTGACTAAAAACATTAACCAAGGGATTATTGATGTACGTCACTAGGAGATAAAGTTTTCCAAGTATGGTTGCTGTAGGCCCTGGAGTATTCCATATACAAGCTTGACTAAAAACCGTAACCAAGGGGAGATAACTAAGTAATCCAAGGATAAAAGTAGGTCAAGGTCAAATATAGGTCAGGGATTATTGATGTACATCATTAGGAGATGAAGTTGTCCAAGTATGGTTGATGTAGGCCCAGAAGTATTCCATATACAAGCTTGACTATAAACATTAACCAAGTAATTGAAGGTTAAATGTAGGTGAAGGTAATATAAAGGTCAGGGGTTATTGATGTACATCCCTATGAGAAAAAGTTATCCAAGTATGGTGTCTGTATGCACAATAGTATTCCATCTACAAGCTTGACTAAAAACCTTAACCAAGGTTGAGTAATTAGATGGCCGCGGCCTGCATGTCGCGCCTTGTGGCGAGGCATGGACACTAAAAAAAAAGATATAGTATAACGAAAAACTTTAACCAAAAAAACTTAAGCAAAAACTTTAACCGGACACACGTACGTACGTACGTACATACGTACGTACGACAAAGTGCCGACTATATCGCGCTTTCCACAAGCGGGCGCAAAAAAAACTTTAACCAAAAACTTCAAAGTAATTTGACCTTGACATTGGGCACAGGGGCCGCACGGGAGGGGGGTAGAATGAAAATATAGATGATGATAAACACCCATGTGAAGTTTCAAGGTAATGGGCAAAGCAGTTGCAGAGATATAGTATAACGAAAATATTTAACCAAAAAACTTAACCAAAAACTTTTAACCAAAAAACTAACCAAAAACAAACCAAAAACTTCAAAGTAATTTGACCTTGACATTGGGCACAGGGGCCGCACGGGAGGGGGGTAGAATGAAAATATAGATGATGATAAACACCCATGTGAAGTTTCAAGGTAATGGGCAAATCAGTTGCAGAGATATAGTATAACGAAAAAATTTAACCAAAAAACTTAACCAAAAACTTTAACCAAAAACTTTAACCAAAAAACTTAACCTTAACCAAAAAACTTTTAACCAAAAAACTTTTTAACCAAAAACTAAACCAAAAACTTCAAAGTAATTTGACCTTGACATTGGGCACAGGGGCAGCCGCAGGGTGGGAGGGGGGTTAGAATGAAAAATATAGATGATGATAACACCCATGTGAAGTTTTCAAGGTAATGGGCAAAGCAGTTGCAGAGATATAGTATAACGAAAAACAAAAAACTTTAACCAAAAAACTGAACCAAAAACTTTAACCAAAAAAACAAAAAAACTTAACCAAAAAACTGAACCAAAAACTTCAAAGTAATTTGACCTTGACATTGGGCACAGGGGCCGCATGGAGGGCGGTAGAATAAAAAATATAGATGCATGTACACCTATGTGAACGTTTGAAGGTAGTGAAGTTTGCAAACGGGCAAAGCAGTTGCAGAGATATAATATAACAAAAAACTTTAACCAAAAAACTTAACCAAAAACTTTAACCAAAAAACTTAACCAAAAAACTTAACCAAAAACTTTAACCAAAGAACTTAAGCAAAAACTTTAAAGTAATTTGACCTTGACATTGGGCACAGGGGCCGCACGGGAGGGGGTAGAATGAAAATATAGATGATGATAAACACCCATATGAAGTTTCAAGGTAATGGGCAAAGCAGTTGCAGAGATATAGTATAAGGAAAAACTTTAACCAAAAAACTTAACCAAAAAATTTAACCAAAAACTTTAAACAAAAAAACTTAACCAAAAACTTCAAAGTAATTTGACCTTGACATTGGGCACAGGGGCCGCACGGGAGGGGGGTAGAATGAAAATATAGACGATGATAAATACCCATGTGAAGTTTCAAGGTAATGGGCAAAGCAGTTGCAGAGATATAGTATAACGAAAAACTTTAACCAAAAACTTAACCAAAAAACTTAACCAAACAACTTAACCAAAAAGCTTAACCGGACACACGTACGTACGTACGTACGAACATACGTACATACGTACGTACGCCAAAGTGCCGACTATATCGCGCTTTCCGCAAGCGGGCGTGACAAAAACCTTAACCAAGGGGAATTAAGTAAGTAATTTAAGGTTAAATGTAGGTCAAGGTCAAATATAGATCAGGGGTTATTGATGTACATCACTATGACAAAAGGTTGTCCAAGTATGGTGTCTGTATGCACAATAGTATTCCATGTACAAGCTTGAGTAAAAAGCTTACCCAAGGTCGAGTAAAAACCTTAACCAAGGGGAATTAACTAAGTAATTCAAGGTTAAATGTAGGTCAAGGTCAAATATAGGTCAGGGGTTGTTGATGTACATCACTAGGAGATGAAGTTGTGCAAGTATGGTTGGTGTAGGGCCAGGAGTATTCCATATACAAGCATGACTAAAAACCTTACCCAAGGGGAAATAACTAAGTAATTCAAGGTTAAAAGTAGGTCAAGGTCAAATATAGGTTTCAGGGGATTATTGATGTACACACTAGAGATGAAGTTGTCCAGTATGGTTGGTGTAGGGCCATGAGTATTCCAGTCTACAAGCTTGACTAAAAACCTTAACCAAAGAGAATTAAGTAAGTAATTCAAGAGGAAATGTAGGTCAAGATCATATATAGATCAGGGGTTATTGAAGTACATCACTATGACAAAAGGTTGTCCAAGTATGGTGTCTGTATGCACAATAGTATTCCATGTACAAGCTTGAGTAAAAAGCTTAACCAAGGTCGAGTAAAAACCTTAACCAAGGGGAATTAAGTAAGTAATTCAAGGTTAAATGTAGGTCAAGGTCAAATATAGGTCAGGGGTTGTTGATGTACATCACTAGGAGATGAAGTTGTCCAAGTATGGTTGGTGTAGGGCCAGGAGTATTCCATCTACAAGCTTGACTAAAAACGTTAAACAAGGGGAATTAAGTAAGTAATTTCAAGAGGAATGTAGGTCAAGGTCAAATATAGATCAGGGTTGTTGATGTACATCACTAGGAGATGAAGTTGTCCAAGTATGATGGGTGTTAGGGCCAGTAGTATTCCATATAGAAGGTGACTAAACCTTAACCAAAATGAATTAAGTAAGTAATTGAAGAGGATATGTAGGTAGAAGGTCAAATATAGATCAGGTTATTGATGTACATACCTATGAGAAAAGGTTGTCGAAGTATGGTGTCTGGATGCACAATAGTACTCAATGTACAAGCTTGAAAAAAAACCTTAACCAAGGTTGACTAAAAACCTTAACCAAGGGGAATTAAGTAAGTAATTCAAGAGGAAATGTAGGTCAAGGTCAAATATAGATGAGGGGTTATTGATGTGCATCACTTGGAGATGAAGTTGTGCAAAGTATGGTGGGTGTAGGGCCAGTAGTAATTGCAATATACAAGCTTGCTAAAAACCTTAACCAAGGTTGAGTAAAAAACTTAACCAAGGGGAATTAAGCAATGTAATTCAAGAGGAAATGTAGATCAAGGTCAAATATAGATCAGGGGTTATTGATGTACATCACTAGGAGATGAAGTTGTCCAAGTATGGTGGGTGTAGGGCCAGTAGTATTCCATATACAAGCTTGACTAAAAACCTTAACCAAGGCGTGACGGTGACGCCGACGCCGACGCCGGGGTGACAACATAAGCTCTACTTATTCTTCGAATAGTCGAGCTAAAAAATTAATTTATTTTATATTATGTATTGGGACACGTAGAATTTTATTTATTTTTTACTGTCCCAATACATAGGGTAAATACGGTTACTAAACTACATGTGCATAAATAATAGTATTTTTTCAGTTGCTTCATACCTCCTGAAAATGGCAGTTCACAAAATACTCTGCAGACGCAATTAGCATTGTATTTAACGATGTCCTGTCGCTGGAGGAAAAAAAGACATTTGAACAATGCTTGAAAAAAATGAACAGAAAATTAAGAGAGTCATCAAGAGAACCAAAAACATCAAATAAAACTTAATCGGTGAAGTCGGATGACTTTATATTTATGAACGAGCTTGTGCCAAAATTGCAAAGAAGAATTAGCGAAATTGAAGAGGATGATTATGCTGGGAAAAAACAAAATGTATTCATCGACTTGAACATACAAACCAATTTTACAGAGTTGACAACTGACAAATTAATTAAAGAACACGCGAACATCCTGTATTTGGAGAAGCAAGCGGCAAACATGGAAATTATAGCAAAGTTCTGTCGTGGACAGCTATACTTGTTTCGACATGAGAAAGTATTGGAGCGTGGTGAAAACTTTAAAAAATATATTGAAGAACAACTTGAAACTAACTATGCAACTTCTATGCGATACATGCTATTTTCAAGCTTCATCATGAAGTTTCCGCGCATAATTCTGTGTGAAATAAGCTTCACACAAATTATAAAGCATAAAAATATGGCTTCTCACCTATCTGACTGCTGAATGAAAAGAGCTCGGCGATCGATTGACTGTTCCTGCCAACCTCATGGTTCAAAAGAGGCCGGTGGAAATTCAGCATTTTGATGTTGAAATACCGAAATCCGAATTTCTGACAAACATAGACTGGAGTTTTCATGATAAGTACATGAAATCATCGCGTATTGGAGCTATGAGTGAATGGGCTGACAAAAAAACAGCAGAAACAATGCGAGCAAACCCCGATGATGATGTTACCCAAATGGAGAAACTCCTTAAGAAACATTGTGTGTTATCAAGTGCAGTGTTGTGGGATTTGAACGTACTAATTTACATAAGTATGCTTACTAAATATTGATTCTAAAGTACATGTAAATTATCACATGACGCGCGTGTATACCAGTGGAGAGATATGTGTATCGTTGTTTTATGATAACCTTTTTGTTTACAAACATTGTAGTAAAATTATCACCTGTTATTTGGGAAACAATATTGTACAAAATGGGGAATGCCACAGGCGCCAGTATTTTGCGTGTGGGGGGAAATTGGCTACAGGGGCTGAGAAGAGAAAACAGTGATGTGCGCCAGTATTTTTGCATCAGCCCAAAAATAAGTACAAAACTACTATATAGTATTTATGTACAAACGTATATAAATATATATACAATTCCTAGCCACATGGGCTGAGAAGCCTAAAACAGTAAAATAGTTTTACATTTTTATACAAAAGTACAAAACTACTATATAATTATGTACAAACGCGTATAATTATATATAAACTTCTAACCACAGGGTCTGAGAAGTTTAAAATTTTGAACTGGTTTTATGCCTTTTAGACAAGGTACCAAACTATATAGTGCTTTGGTACTAAACTATATAGTTTAGTACTAAATATAGTACTTTGGTACTCAACTTCGATTTTATATTATAGGAGCCCCATAATCTATATACATCCAGCACTTGACGTACGTAGACTGACCCAGAGTCAGTCTTATAAGGTGCACTCACCCTATTTCCCCTCCGAGGCTACTCAGTTGGACCCCGATGCAGTTCGGTGTGGTATTTCTGACGGTTCCATTGTTAAGATTAAAGTGGAGCAACTCATGAGGTGGGAATCGAGGTTTAGGTCCTTGGTCAATGTGTGTTCGCACATGGCGCTTTTCGCCGTCGCCCAGTATAAGCTGGCGACGTCTGTGCGACAAGAGGATTCGTCTCTCCGTGACCAAGGCATCCGCCACGCTGTGGCAGGGAGTGTGTCACTAGTGTCCGACCTCTTGCAGGTCAGACATGACTCTGCTCTGGCTACATCCAAAGAGCTTCTGTCGTCAAGCAGGGAGTGTAGTGGAGATCCGTTTTTTGGTTTATTTTATTTAATTCTCCATACACTGGACGTCTTAGTTGGTTTATTAGAACACATTTATGACATCAATATTTTATTTTAACACAATATTACAGTTAACATTCCTTCTTGCAAGTTATAAGCTCCTTTCTGACTCCGACCGAGTTCTCGTTTATATAGTATAAGGACTCCGTTGGAACGTAGACATAAATTCCATGAGAATCTCAAGAAATGCATGTAAAATAACACATTTAATACCGGAGTATACCGGAGTATAAGTAAGATAATTTATAAAAGGAGCTTATAAACGGAGAACTCCGTCGGAGTAATTCAAGAAATGATCAACATACATGTTCAACAAAGTAAATAAAAGAAATAAGTCCTTATTCGCAAATTCGCGACAGGGAGACCCTTCAGGCTGCCCCGCTTAACGCAGGGTCTCTCTTTGGTAGCCGAATCGTTAAGCAGGATCGTCAAGAACATGAGCGGCTAGCACTGCTTAGGCTCCCGCGGCGCCAAAGTTAAAAAAAACAGAAGGAAGTGGTGGCCCCTGCATTCAAGAAGCCTTCTGGTGGCAGGAGGAGGAAGCAGAAGGTTCGTAAGGCAGAATACTTCAATCCTCCCAACGCTCCTACCAACACAGCTCGCGGTCGCGGCTCGTTTGGTCGTGGGTCACTCACTCTCGAGGCTCTTCGCAGCCTCGGGGCCGTGGTGCTACCAGATAGCGTTGTGCCACTTCCCACACTGGCCCCTCCACATGCACCTCGCGTGCCGGTGGGGGAAAGACTGGCCTACTTTGTGGAGGAATGGGACGGCATTACAGACGACGCGTACGTGATGTCGATAGTAAAAAACGGATACAGTCAGAATTCGTTACAACGGCATAGTTCGTCAGAGATGAATCTGCCGTTATAACGAATATGCCGTTATCAGACTGTCAGACTGTCAGACTGTCAGTGATAATTCCGGTAATTGGAACATGTCGGTAATTGGTAACCACGCATTGTATCGACGCTATTTGCTGTCATTTTACATTAGCATTATCGGCGAGATATATACTTATTTGTCACCACATTGATAAAGCAATGCATATATACAAATTTATATTAAGGAAACAAACAAAATTCAAAGCTAATCCGGTATTTGACAAAGTCTAGGTTGCAGGCGAACCTGTTGTTAATTGTAGAGCGCGTGGTGAATACCGGATTATCTGTGAAATTGTTTCTTTATTGTTAGCAATTCGCAAACATGTGCATTTATAAAAGAAACACATATTTTAATAAACAGTTTGTTTTAATTTACATGCTAAAATTTATAAAATTGCAAAGCAAAAACATGTAAAGTGGTTTCCCTTTAAATATTTACATGACGATTCGTCCCTTTCTGAACTCGCCCCAGAGGCAATGCTACACGATAATTATTTAAATTGTTCACGATTATGATATTTTTTTGTTTACAATCTATCGGTCCTTGCTGGATTTAATCACTTGTAAATTTAGTTGCTAACTGTTCATTTCTTAATTGATGTTTGCAAAATAGTACATCACAGCAGGTGACAAGGTACCGACACGTTAATTGCCGCGATTTATGACAGCAGGTCGGGGTCAATCAGCTGTGAAATTGTTTAGATGTGGTCAGTGACTGGTTCCCGAATATCGGTTTCCGGCACGTAATGCCGGATAACAGAGCTGGTACCAGCGACGCCGGGTACCAGCGATGCTGGGTACCGGCGCCGTTATCATGGTTATGACGCACATTATATGGTCAGTGACTGGTTCCCGAATATCGGTTTCCGTAATGCCGGATAACAGAGCTGGGTCACAGCGCTGGTACCAGCGACGCCGGGTACCAGCGATGCTGGGTACCGGCGCCGTTATCATGGTTATGACGCACATTATATGGTCAGTGACTGGTTCCCGAATATCGGTTTCCGTAATGCCGGATAACAGAGCTGGGTCACAGCGCTGGTACCAGCGACGCCGGGTACCGGCGCCGTTATAACGCACATTAAATAAGACTTAAACTGTGTATTCGTTTGCGGGAATTCCCTGCCGGTGCCGGAAGCCGAATTTGCCGGTATATCGAGCAGATTAAAGAGCATGCCGATTGGTTTGGCGGCTTATTGTGCCGGGAGGCGAATATGCCGCTATAACGTGTGCCGCTGTAACGAATTCTGACTGTATACTATACCGTTCATTACGCCTCACTGCTTAACTCCAATGCCTGTCCATTTTCCAATAACGGACGAAACCCACGCTCCTATTCTACTTCAGGTAGTAGAAGAATTATTGGAAAAGAGGGAAGTGGAGGAGGTGAGAGACCACTCTTCACCGGGGTTTTACAGCCGTCTTTTTCTTGTTCAGAAAAAGAACGGCAAGTATAGACCGGTGATAGACCTGTCTCCGCTGAACAAAGAGATTCAGCTGGAACACTTCAAAATGGAAATCCAAAGGTCAGTTCGCAATATCATAGTGAACGGAACCTTTCCATCGATCTCCAGAACGCATATCTGCATGTTCCGGTACGCTCGTCATGCAGGAAATACATGATAGCTGGCAGAGTGTTTCAGTTCCGTACCCTTCCATTTGGCTTGTCAACAGTGCCAATGGTGTTCACGCGGCTGATGATAAGTCATAGCGGCTTTTATCAGGCGGCAGGGGCCAAGTCTAGCCCATTATCTAGACGACTGGCTGGTCCATCACCCCTCACGGGAAGTTCTCTCATACATCACCTGTCACAGGTTTGTACTATAGTGACCCGTCTGGGTTTATTGCCCAACCTGGAGAAATCAGAACTGTTACCAAACCAGAGGTTCGATTTCATAGGGATGTCCTTCCTGTCAGATCTTGGCATCGTGATGGTACCATCAGACAAAACATGCAACCTTGTTGTACTCCTGTCAGAAACCACCGCGAGAAATTTTCTTTCACTCCTGGGGTCGCTCAACGCGGCAGCGGATTTTGTCGAAATGGGCAGGTTACACCTTCGCCCATTGCAGTTAATTCTGCTCTCCCAGTGGAGATCGCAAACACAACCGCTGCATGCCGAGATCAGCCTGGGCCACGTCTTTCACCACCACATTCGTTGGTAGCTGATACCTAAGTGGTGCACTCGAGGCGTGCATATTCACGACCCCGAGCCCCAGTTCCACCTATATACAGACTCCAGTCTGCACGGATGGGTGTCTCATCTGGAACCACTTGGAAAGACCTGCCAGGGGACTTGGTCTCACAACCAGTCTCAATCTCATATCAATCTGTTAGAGATGAAGGCAGTTTCGTTGGCTCTGGCAAACCTGGTTCCCCTGATAAAGGGCAAATGTGTATTGAAGGCGACGGACAACTCGACCGTCGTCTCATACGGAAGCAGGGGGGTACCCACTATCTGTCCCTGTTCAGAGAGACATGGGATCTGCTGACATTTTGCCAGGAAAAAGGCATTTCTCTCAGAGTTCGTCACATTCCAGGCAAATTGAACGTCGTAGCGGACAGGCTATCCCGAGGGACACCAATTCCCATAGAGTGGGAAATCAATCCGCTGATAACGCAGAGCTTGTTCAACCTGTGGGCCACTCCATATCTGGATCTGTTCTCCACAAGGTACAACAACAAACTCTCACGCTTCGTCTATCCTGTGCCAGATCACATAGCACTAGCAGTGGACGCGTTCTCCATGGAATGGGAGAACCTGTTCATGTACGCCTTCCCACCACAGAGGCTGTTACAACAGGTTCTCCGGAAGGTCAGAGCATCGAATGCTCGGGTCATTCTGATAGCCCCCAATTGGCCACAGATGTCATGGTTCAACGACCTTCTCGGTCTACTGGTAGACTATCCCAGATCCATTCCGTCAATACCAAGGTTGTTAACTCAGAACAACTTGTCGCACAGCAATCCAGACATATTCCACCTTCACAGTTGGATGTTGTCAAGGAATCCATTAGAAAGGGAAAATTTTCTTTGAAAGTTGCCCAGTACGTCTCCACAGCTAGACGTAATTCCACCAACAAGGTGTATCAGGCAAGATGGAAAATTTTCACGGATTGGTATGCTGCGCGATCGTGTGATCCACTTAATCCCTGTATTCCACTCATAGCGGAATTGTTCACCTTTCTGTATGAATCCCGGGATTGTTGTCCAATGACCATTAAAGGTTATAGGACAATGGTGTATAATACCTTACGGTTTAGACAGGACCGCGACATAGGCACTAACCATGTCTTGTCTGAGTTAATTCGCAGTTTTCAGTTACGAAAACCGATAACGAACTTACTCATGATGGAACTTATCCTTGGTCCTTCTGGCCTTAACAAAGTCTCCATATGAACCATTGTCAGGAGCTACTTTGTTAAATTTGTCTATCAAAACGGCCTTCCTACTATCGATGGCCTCGGCCAGAAGAGTCAGTGAGATTCATGCATTATCGGTAGAAGAGGGCCATGTTAACCTCCTTCCTCAAACTTGCTTTCTGGCTAAAACCAGTTTCCGTCTATGACCCCATTAGCTATCCATATTCCTTGCCTCACTTCAATAGTTGGTCCGCAGGATAAGGATAGGTTACTGTGCCTCGTTAGATCATTGCGGTTTTATCTGATGACAGTAAAAAACAAAAGGGGGGGGGGACGCCTGTTTATACCATCCGTGGGCAATCGGGACGTTTCAAAGGATTCAATTTCGAGATGATAGCTAGTATTGCTAGATCGTAGCAGGTGCTAACCAATAGAGATATATCATTCATGAAGTTTAGAGCTCATGAGGTTAGAGCGATCTCGTCTTCTCTCGCATTCTCTCGGAATGTTCCTCTACCGGATTTCATGAGAGCTGCCTATTGGCATTCTCACACAACCTTTTCTAACTTATACATTCGATCACTGTCTATACAGATGGACGAGATATTATCTCTGGGACCACTGGTAGCAGCCCAGAACGTGATCAGGTAGAAGGTTTTCGCTCAATAGGAACAGAGAGCTTGGATGTTGTACAGTATTACTTGTTTTGTTTACAGACACCGCTAGTGTCTGTCATCTGTTCGTGGGTTGTCGGCAGTCTTTCTCGTGATTACGAACAGTATCCTATGGTCGCGGTAGTCTTATTGTAATACACTCATTTAGGTAATATCTTACCATTTTTGCACACCATCTACCGAGCGTCTAGCAGGCTGCATTCTAAACTGTCCCCCTGACTAGTTTGTATAAGACTATATATATATATATTAATCCGTGCCTCGGAATGCTGAGATGTACTGTTGATGAGAGTCGGAAGCATCTCGGAACTACCCTACTGGTGAGTTTGACACCCAACAAGAGGTTTTTTTAACCTCCCACCAGTCTGACAAATTTTGATGGCATAATGTAATATGAAGTAGAAAATAATTGATCAAGTAAAATATATTTCTACGAATGAAATTCCATATTGCATTAGGGAGTCCCACCCCGCTTGAATGGCCTTTGACACACACCTTGTTAAAGATGGCTATCGGATGGTCAGCGTATATCTGACTAGGTAGCTAGGGGTGCCACCTGGCGGTGGCCTAAGGGACATAACTCACGGGAGTAGGTTGTAAGGCACTAGCTATCTCTCTTTTGCTGCGGTTTTAAGACCAGTAGATCTATATGGCATAATGTAATATGGAATTTCATTCGTAGAAATATATTTTACTTAAAAAATTATTTTGACCGCAGGGACCACTGTGGGTTGTGTACTATCCATTTATACTCATGTAGTAAAGATCGCAACCAGCAGATATATTTGTTTGTGTTTCATTTCTGGCCAACTGGAGTATAGTTAAGACAAGGCTGTAATGTACAGTGTATGGAAATGGGTGGGTGGGGTAACGTTTTTCCAAATTAGCCAAGTATTTGGTCCTAGGTTCGAGTCTTCCACCTGTGCACGTATTATGTCATGCATTCACTGATATGTTAGTGGTGCCCTGGCAAAGCGTAATTATGACTTTACATGTTTTATTTTAATAGAAATAGTCTTCTGAAGTTGGTGACACAATACGTTTTCATTTTTCTCCACCAAGAGACTGTGCCGTTGCATTACCACTCAGGATTGTTGAAAAATGGTGTCTTGATATACTCACCAGCCCAAAGCCATTGTCACCATGGGGCATATAAGGATGAGGAGTGTTGCCACCTGAAATATGTAATTAGTAAAGAATTCCAAAATATACGTCCACACAGCTCAACCTTAATAATATTTATTGTTTTGGTGCACGAAGCTAATCCCCTCGCTTGCAGCCTTAATAATAATAATAAAAACATCAACGTATTTGCCTTACAAAGCCTTTCAAGCAAGGTGATCATAAGTCCTCAGTGACCTTGACCTTGTCGGACGTGGGTCGTATGCAAAACAAAGCACCATCCCTAGACACACATTGTGTCCAATTATTATCAAAGTCGGTGAAGCCGTTCATAAGTTATTGAAAATTTAAAGATGTTACTAACGTATGTATGTATGTACGTACGTATGTACGTACGT
The DNA here is from genome assembly GCA_029237695.1 of Conchocele bisecta. Classification (NCBI taxonomy): domain Eukaryota; kingdom Metazoa; phylum Mollusca; class Bivalvia; order Lucinida; family Thyasiridae; genus Conchocele; species Conchocele bisecta. The sequence continues at coordinate 198,214,810 of CM055265.1, read as the reverse complement.
ACGTACGTACGTACGTACGTACGTACGTACGTACGTACATGGACTAAAGCTATATATTCCTTCTTTCCTATCAGCGAGGGGATAATAAATCATAATACAGAGACAGATGCATGTACGTGTGCGACCCCTGAGGTATAGCACGACAACTGAGGCATAGCACCTCGGACCTCATGAACTGTAATGTTATCAGGGACCTAGTTACACACTGACCGAATACTCGTGGGTTAATAATATTAACTAGCGAGTATTCGGTCAGTGATTAGCTAGTTAATTATAAATTAAAAAAAAGTATCAGGCATTGACGCTGATATCAATATTTGATTGTCAATCTGTATTCCAAAACTACTTTCGCTAACGTGTCAATGGTTGAAAATGTGTCAGTGAATACAACATTGCATCGCATAAACTTTACCTGACAAATAGAATGTCAGCCAAGTGTATTTTGGTGTCAGTTTATCAGGCTCGACTTAGAAAAGGTATTATTTCCTACACGTTACTTTAGGGTCATTTACCTGTCGAGCTGCAGCAGCCGGTGGATGTTGATGGTTGCGGGCTAGACTGGGATTCAGCATGGGGGCTATATGCGGAACCTGGCATTCGTACTGTCCGTACCTGAAATTTTGGAGAGATGAAAAAAAAAAAAAAATAAGTGGCCTAAATGGACATGAGTTGCGCACCTGACAACAGTTGCACCGGAGCCATCGCCTCGTCGATAACTTCAATTTGACTTTGTAAATGAAATATTTGGTCAAAAATGAACTTAACCCTACACCCAACCCACCAGGTTATTCTATCGGGTCCACCGTTTTAATTAAACTGAAAGATCATCGACTATCGATCATGTTCACTGTACTGTAAGCTGTAACGGGCCGGTAAATTAAGACACACACACAAGATGGCGGACTTGAAAAAACGTCAAAGGTAAGTGCTTCAATTTTTACTGTTTTCCCCTTTAAAACTAGCAAACATCACAAACTAAACGTGGTAATCCTGTGTATAAATGTTGTCCTAACCCTCGGTTGCTCTTGTCAGGGTCCATCTCTCGCAAATATAAGTAGGAACGACAAAAAAACTGGAAAAGCTTGAAAATGAAGCGAGAGGACGGTCTTTACTGAGCTCGCATAGCCCGTACAGCTTACAGTACAGTGATGTTTGCAATGTCAAATTCGTTAAGAAGATTAATTAGAAATTTAACTATCTTTAGACAGCGGCCGTCTTGGGTAATGCAACAAACTCCATGTTAACATATCTGAAAATGCTTCACACGGGGACCATAACTGTGAAGTTTGGCCAGCATCAGCCAAGCGGTTTGTGAGAAGAAGATGTTTGAAATCTCTAACTAGATGGCCGCGGCCAGCATATTACGCCCGCCGATGTATTTGGTGGTCCCAGTATTTATGACGTATCTGGTTAGAGCAATCAGATTCGGGAGATATTGGGTTCTTAAAAACTTTCACGTAGATTTTACAAAAACAATCTTTAACGCAAATTTCAGAGTAATTTGGTCTTGACCTTGGGCATGGGGGCTGCATGGGTGGGCTGTAGAATGAAAACATGGATAGTGATAAAGATATATGTGAAGGTTCAAGTCAATTGGAATTAGGGTTGTGGCGATATTGGGTAGGTCAACACTTTAAAGCAGATTTAAAAACAAATAATAGCACGCTTCAGCCTTTGGCTCAGGTGAGCTAAAATACAGAACAGGGGCGGTCGACCTAGCAAATGGACTTACTACTAAAATTTTAAGAAAACCTGAGCTATTTGCAATGTACGTAAACCATTTATAATGATCCAGGCTGAACTGGATCTACACTGGTCGCAAACGCCCTATAAGCCCCGTGTTGTGTTTGGCTTATTGCACCTTCTCAGTCGCAGTGTACAGCGGATGTTGACACAATCTTCAAACAACACCCCCCCCCCCCTGACCTAACGTGTTTTATTTACTTGAAGAAAAATTTACGACTTTTCGGCAATTCTGGTCCTTCCTGGTTCTGGAAGAGAGTTTGTGACTTACACAAATGACTTCCACTTATGTATCCTCGATATATCACAAAGCTGGTCAGAACATGATGTAATACAGAACTGAAATTTAGAAATTTCATCAGTTTTCGCGACCCAAATTTATTCGGACACATATATTGAACCAGTATCCGACGTAACCAGTGGTCGTTTACATTGAACACATTTCTGACATCTCCACACAGTGATAATAGTTTTGATAGAATGTGAACAAATTAGAGACATCATACTATTTTTTGTGTGTATTTTTTATGCTCTCAATTGAATTGTTGAACATTGTCATTCTATTTTTTCTGACTGTTACGAAATTCTAATTACCATATTACTCAGTTATACCTGAGTAACTACGGCTTACCCATTTCATGTTGTATATGTAAACTAAAGTCATAGTTACAGTTTGAAAACAGTAGAATTGTTGAACATTGTCATTCTATTTTTTCTGACTGTTACGAAATTCTAATTACCATATTACTCAGTTATACCTGAGTAACTACGGCTTACCCAGTTCATGTTGTATATGTAAACTAAAGTCATAGTTACAGTTTGACAACAGTAGAGTATTACTTTGTTGCTTTAAATAAATACTTTTGTTTTAGTTTTGCTTGAAAAAGCAATAATTTGTTTTGTAATTTCAGCAGAAACATTCCAAGTTGGGTGTTTTTGTTTCATGTGTATAGATTAATATCTATCAGTTTGTCGCATATATTAGATTTTCTATAGTTGGAATTGAATGTACATTGTATTTAATTGTTCAAAGTCAACATAAACAGGGTTTTATTGTCATTTATTGAAATTTAGCATAGTAAAGGTACATTTAGTCTTATATTTCACCATTACTTTGTAACTACCTATTTGTATTTATTTTGTGTTATTGAAGGTATTAGAATATGTCACTTGGACCGCAATGCAGTCATGTGTCCTCATTGAGTATGTGCTTCTGGAATGTAGGGGGATTACGCTCCAAACTTCATGATAAAACAAAAGACAAGTTATTTATAGACAGTATTTCCAAGCATGATTTAGTATTTTTAGCAGAAACTCATTTGGGGTATAAGTACTCTGTCTCCATTGAGGGGTATACATATTTTCCGGTGTGTCGTACACGTTCAGGCAACAATAGGTATTTTTGAGGTCTTGCCATTCTAGTAAAACAAGAAATCAGACAGGGTGTAAAAATATTGCCCATAGCAAGACCTGATTATCATTGGGTTAGACTTGATAAAAACTTGTTCAACTTAAACCGAGACATATATGTATGTAATGTTTGTTACCCACCAATTTCATCTAGTTATACAAAAAGATTGGTTGTGGATATACTTGAGTCGCTAGACGCTGACATAGGAACATACAGTGATAAGGGGGAGATAATCTTGTGTGGCGACTTTAATGGACGCACCTCGTTAGATCCCGATTTCTTTGAAAATGATCAATCGTCACATGTCCCCTTCAATACAAACTATTTTGTTGATGCGGTACCTCATCGTAGCAGTCCTGATAAATTGACTGACTCTAGGGGTAAAGAAATTCTCTAAATGTGTATTTCATACAGACTAAGAATTTTTAATGGCCGTACATTTGGTGACACATTAGGGAAATTTACTTGTTATACACCACAAGGTAGTAGCGTTGTTAATTATGTGATAGTCTCGGCGGAACTTCCGTCACAGATACTTCATTTTTCTGTCGCAGACTTTGCTCCAACATTATCAAATACACATTGTAAAATAAGTTGGAATCTGATTTCATAGTTTCCCTTTCATTCTAATAATCAGGAAACAAGACAAATGCCAAACAAATTTGTATGGGATGACCATTCTGAATTTAAATTTCAATCTGCTTTAGTACATCCACAGGTTGAAGTAACGGACCGAGGTCTATAAATACATTAAATATGTCTAAAAGCATCAATAAATGAAGAAAAAAAAATGTTTTTTTACCCCATCCATCTAATCTTATGGGGAAGGTGTCCAACTTTTTAATAGGCCGAGCCCATACGGGCTCGAGACAACGGACTCTCACGAATCGTCAACCGAGTTATATTATTGTCGCCTATTGCAGAAGTTGGGACAATGTTAGTATTCCGCAACGATATATTCCCCATTGCGCTATGTCAACGCGTTTTCGAGCTATCGATTGTTTTGTTGTAGTATCATCATTGCTAGGTCGGGAAAGAATGGACACATTTCCGAGGCCGATATTGCTATATAAAGGAGTAAACATCGGGTTCAAAATACACTTTTACGTCGTCCCGGCCCGTAAAGAAACATTTTGCATAGAGAAAACATCGTTTCCAATCGAACATTTGATCAAACCTACATTTATACCCGTCCTGTGCGTCACGACAGACAATTTAATCACACAGACATTCTATCATTTCTCGGGAAGCCATTTTGTATAAACATCGTGGGACAGGTTTATTCTCCGGAACTCGTGCACTTACTATGTGGTAAAAAACCCGGAACTTTTAGAAACGGTTATAATTCATATTTTATAATACCTATGTTGATGGTAAAAGTATCAAGTTAAAGGTATGTCTCTCTACTCCGATTTCAAGTTTTGTCAAAATATATTTTTTTCTAATAAACATGTTTTGGCAGCATATGAGAATTGTCTGTGGGGTCAAATTTTATTTTTGACCGAATATGGTCATGTTATATGTCAAATCGAAGGTATCAACGAGGTGATCACTCTGGTGCATTTTTTTGTCGAAATCGGATGGTTATGTCATCCAAGATGGCCGCCGAATGGTCAAAAGCTCGTTCTTTTATTAGAGATTTAAAAATTCTTCTTCACATGAACCGCCTGGTCCATGGTGGCCAAACGTAAAAATTATGGTCCATGGGTGAAGCATTTTCAGATTTGTTAAAACGGAGATCATCGCTAATCCAAGATGGCCGCCGTCTAAAAATAGCATAAATTCTTAAAAAAAATTAAAAAAAAATCTTCTCATGAACCGCTAGCCGGATTTCGACGAAACTTGGTAAGAATGATAGATGTACAATGCTCTTTCAAAGTTGTTAAAATGGTCACTCCGGGGTCTAAAATGGGCGTGGCCCGTGGGGTCAAATTTTATTTTTGACCGAATATGCTCATGTCATATATCAAATTGAAGGTATCGATGAGGCGATTGCTTTGGTGAAATATTTGTCGGAATCGGATGATTATGTCATCCATGATGGCCTCCAAAAGTCTCCATTTATTCGAGATTTTGAAAGTTTTTTCTCAGGAACCACATGGCCGATGGCTGGCCCATGGTGGCCAAACTTCACAGTTATGGTCCATGGGTGAAGCATTTTCAGATTTGTTAAAACGGAGGTCATCGCTAATCGAAGATGGCCGCTGTCTAAAAATAGCATAAATTCTTAAAAAATCTTCTATTCTTGAACCTCTAGCCGGATTTAGACGAAACTTGGTAGGAATGATCGATACGCAAAATTGTTAAAATGGTGACACGGGGTCAAAACGTTTACAATCTCGCGTTCTCGCGATATCGAGCATATATTGATCGCGAAAATTTGAAGTATGATCACGAGATTGCGAGACGAAAATACGAGATTCTATCCTATCCAATCTTGCTTTTTCGCAACCTCTCCCCCAGAGATGGAAGATCGCGCATTTTTGCTTCATGATCTCATCAACACGCATGAGCAAAACTAACCCGAATTTTCTGTCTGTAACACAGGGAAAGTCGCCCTGCGTTACCTGCATTTTATAATTCGGCTTACAGCAAAATATATTTCCAAAAGCGGAAGGCTAAACCAAGATGGCCGCCGTCTAAAAATAGCATAAATTCTTAATTCTTCTCATGAACCGCCAGCCGGATTTCGGCGAAACTTGGTAGGAATGATCGATGTACAATGCTCTTTCAAAGTTGCAAAAATGGTAACCCAGGGGTAAAAAATGGGCGTAGCTGGCGGTTCATGAGAACGAAGATTTTTGATTAGCGACGACCACCGTTTTAACAAATCTGAAAAGGCTTCACTCATGGACCATAACTGAAGTTTGGCCACCTTGTGCCACGCGGTGCGTGTGAAGAAGAATTTTGAAATCTCTAATAAAAGAACGACCGTTTGACCTTTCGGCTGCCATCGTGGATGACATGACCATCCAATTTCGACAAAAAATGTATCAGAGCGATCGCCTCTTTGATACCTTCGATTTGATATAGACATGATCATATTCGGCCAAAAATAAAATTTGACCCCAATTTGACCCCACGGGCCACGCCCATTTTTGACCCCGGAGTCACCATTTTAACAACTTTGAAAGAGCATTGTACATCTATCATTCTTACCAAGTTTCGTCGAAATCCGGCTAGCGGTTCATGAGAAGATTTTTTTTAAGAATTTATGCTATTTTTAGACGGCGGCCATCTTGGATTAGCGATGATCTCCGTTTTAACAAATCTGAACATGCTTCACCCATGGACGATAACTGTGAAGTTTGGCCAACATGGGCCAAGCGGTTCGTGTGAAGAATTTTGAAATCTCTAATAAAAGAACGACCTTTTGACCTTTCAGCGGCCATCTTGGATGACACGACCATCCAATTTCGACAAAAAATGCACCAGAGCGATCGCCTCTTTGATACCTTCGATTTGATATAGACATGACCATATTCGGTCAAAAATAAAATTTGACCCCAATTTGACCCCAATTTGACCCCAATTTGACCCCACGGGCCACGCTCATTTTTGACCCCGGGGTTACCATTTTAACAACATTGAAAGAGCATTGTACATCGATCATTCCTACCAAGGTTCGTCGAAATCCGGCTGGCGGTTCATGAGAAGAATATTTTTTAAGTATTTATGATATTTTTAGATGGCGGCCATCTTGGATTAGCAATGACCTCCATTTTAATAAATCTGAAAAGGCTTCACCCATGGACCATAACTTTTAAGTTTGGCTATCATGGGCCAAGCGGTTCATGTGAAGAAGAATTTCGAAATCTCTAATAAAAGAACAACCTTTTGACCTTTCGGCGGCCATCTTGGATGACATAACCATCCGATTTCTACAAAAAATGCACCAGAGTGATCGCCTCGTTGATACCTTCGATTTGATATATGATATGACCATATTCGGTCAAAAATAAAATTTGACCCCAATTCGACCCCACGGGCAACGCCCATTTTTGACCCCGGGGTCACCTTTTAACAACTTTGAAAGAGCATTGTAGATCGATCATTCCGACAAAGTTATGTCGAAATCCGGTCGGCGGTTCTTGAGAAGAAGATTGTTGAAGAATTTGTGCTATTTTTAGACGGCGGCCATCTTGGATTACGCGATGACGTCATTTTAACAATTTTGTAATCCCCTACCTAAGGACCATGACCATGAAGTTTGGTGACTATGGGTCCAATGGTTACCGAGGAGAAGACGTTTGAAAATGTTCACGGACGACGGACGACGAAGGACACATTGCGGCAACAATAGCTCACATGAGCTTCGCTCAGATGAGCTAATAAAAAACAGAACAAAAAATGGTTTGATACAGATTTACGAGTTATGAGATCACTTGTTATGAGCAAAGGTAATTTGTATTCTAAGTATCCATCTGATCCTATTGTTAGAGGTAGTTATTATAGGTTATACAGGCAATATAATAAACTCCGTAAGTTTAAAGCGAGGACTTTTAAAGCATGTATACTTTCTAAATTGGATGATTTACAAACTGATAACCCAAAAGCATATTGGCAACTTATTAACTCACTGAAAGAGGATGACCAAAATGACAAGGTTAAATCAGTAGATGCATGTGATTGGTATGAATACTTCAAAGACTTAAATACCATTCCTAACTCATGTAAACATAGATTGAAGCAACTTGATTCACAACTAAATGGCATGCAAAATTCTAAAACATTCAATGAACTAGATTACCATATTACTACAAAGGAAATTCAGCAGGCCATTAAGAAATTGAAACCTGGTTCCTCACCTGGGTTGGCACTAATCTCCAATGCTATGCTTAAAGCCGGTCAAACAGAATTGTTACATCATTTGGACAAAATATTTAATAAAGTTCTTTCTTCTGGTATTTACCCTATTGACTGGACTCGCGGATATATAACACTTATATCTAAAGCCAAAGATCCCAAAAGTCCTGATAACTAGAGGAATTGCTGTTACTCCATACCTAGGTAAATTGTTTAACAGTATACTTAATGCAAGATTAGATATGTACTTAGAAAACAATCATTTAATCAATGACTGCCAAATAGGTTTCTAGAAAAAATCTAGAACTTCTGATCACATGTTTGTTCTGAAATGTTTGATTGATAAGTATATACATTCAGCAAATAAAAAGCTTTTTGCTTGTTGTATTGATTTCAGAACTTGTTGTATTGGATACAAAATCAGAGCACGAAACAACAAAGGGAGATAAGTAAACAAGAATTCCGCGGAATCAAATGCCTCGCCTTGTCCAGCCTTGACCTCGAGCCTGGGCCCGAAAGCAATTTTCACTGGCCCGAACATATTATACAACTAGAAATGGACGCTTGTCGACAAGAGCATGTGTATCCCCCTCCCCAGATACACAAGTAGTTTGAAAAAAGGGTGTTTTAGTTATGCTCCGGAGACAAAATCAGTGACGGAAAAAACAATGGGAGATAACTAAAAAATTAGTGATGCAAGAGTTGTCATTCTTGCGTGACACACCTTTAGGGAAAGAAAAATTATAAGATATTTACCTGAGCGTTAAAGTTTTTGAAGCACCAAGTATGTGACCTTGACCATGGGATTGGCGGGGCAGGACGAACGTGGATTTGGCACAGGGCGGTAGAGGACCATTAGAGCAATGCGTATATGAAATATGAAGCTGATCCGTGAAAGAAAACAGAAATTATAAGATATTTACCCGAGCGTTAAAGTTTTTGAAGCACCAAGTATGTAACCTTGACCCTGGGCTTGGCGGGGGCAGGACAACGTGGATTTGACACAGGGCGGTAGAGGACCATTAGAGCAATGTGTATATGAAATATGAAGCTGATCCGTGAAAGAAAACAGAAATTATAAGATATTAACCCGAGCGTTTAAAGTTTTTAAGAAGCACCAAGTATGTGACCTTGACCCTGGGCTTGCGGGGTGCAGACGAACGTGGATTTGGCACAGGGCGGTAGTGAACCATCAGAGCAATGTGTATATGAAATATGAAGCAGATCGGTCGAAGGATGAAGAAATTATGAGACATTTACCCAAGTGTTAAAGTTTTGTGACGGACGGACGGACGGACAGACGGACGGACGGACGGACGGACGACGGGAGGACGGGATGCACGTTCCTACGAATGAATACTTGTTGGGTTTTTACTGTATAAAAATACCCAACAAGAGTACCTAACACTATCCTAACCCTACCCAACAAGATCCCCGTACGCTTACAACAAGTACCCATTCGTGTGTGCGGACGGACGGACGGACGGACGGACGGACGGACGGACGGACGGACGGACGGACGGACGGACGGACGGACGGACGGACGGACGGACGGACGGACGGACGGACGGACGGACGGACGGACGGACGGACGGAGACGGACGGACGGACGGACGGACGGACGGACGGACGGACGGACGGACGGACGGACGGACGGACGGACGGACGGACGGACGGACGGACGGACGGACGGACGGACGGACGGACGGACGGACGGACGGACGGACGGACGGACAAGGGTAACACTAAATGCCCCCTCCACTATCGTGGTGGGGCATAAAAATATTCCAAAGGGTGTTCGAGTTATGCTCTGGATACAAAATCAGAGCACGAAACAACAAAGGGAGATAAGTAAACAAGAATTCCGCGGAATCAGATGCCTCGCCTTGTCCCGCCTTGACCTCGAGCCTGGGCCCGAAAGCAATTTTCACTGGCCCGAACATATACAATTATTGACTAGTGAGCCATGAATACAGATTATATTCTATGGCTCAGTAGTCAATAATTGTTTTATTATATGATAATAGTCTGTATATAGCACTTACGACCTTATGCTACTAGACAAAAATTGAAAAAGAATTTGAAAAAAAAAATGAAAAAATAAATGGAAAAAAAAAGTTTAAAAATTAAAAATAATAAAGTTTGCTACTGGAGTCCAGATTTTTTTTTTAAGTCCTATATTTATCTACATATATCTGCACAGGTCCACATAATGCGACAATATTTTCAACACAGTTTACGGAAATGTAATACATTGTGTATACAAAAAAAATAAAAAAAATAATGCTCGCTACTGGAGCCCAGAATTGTTGTTAATAGTCCTATATTTATCTACATATATCTGCACAGGTCCACATACTGCCACAATATTGTCAACACAGTTTACGGAAATGTAATAATGTACCTGTATAAATTACCTGTAATAAGTTAGTGGTCAGTTAAAAAATTGAAAAAGAATGTAAAAAAAAAAAATGGAAAACAAAAATTAAATTTAAAAACAAGAGGGCCATGATGGCCCTAATTCGCTCACCTGACTCCATGAACACCAGAGGAGAATGTGACATTGAGTTCATGTGTTTTAAAAAAATTGTGCTATTTTTAGATGGCGGTCATCTTGGATTAAGCGATGACTCATTTTACAAAATCTGAAAATTCTTCACCCAAGGATCTTAACTTCCTATGAAGTTTGGCCAGCATCGGCCATGTGGTTCCTGAGAAAAAGACGTTCAAAATCTTGAATAAATGGACTTTTGGTGGCCATCATGGATGACATAATCATCCGATTCCGACAAATATTGCACCAGAGCAATCGCTTCATCGATACCTTTAATTTGCTATATGGCATGAGCATATTCGGTCAAAAATAAAATTTGACCCCAATTTGACCCACGAGCCATGCCCATTTTTGACCCCGGGGTCACCATTTTAACAACTTTGAAAGAGCATTGTAAATCGATCATTACCAAGTTTAGTCGAAATCCGGCCAGCGGTTCATGAGAAGAAGATTTTTTAAGAATTTATGCTATTTTTAGACGGCGGCCATCTTGGATTAGCGATGACCTCCATTTTAACAAATCTGAAAAGGGTTCACCCATGGACCATAACTTTTAAGTTTGGCTACCATGGGCCAAGCGGTTCATGTGAAGAAGAATTTGAAATCTCTAATAAAAGAACGACCTTTTGACATTTCGGCGGCCAACTTGGATGACATAACAATCGATTTCGAAAAAAAAATGTACCAGAGTGATCGCCTCATTGATACCTTCGATTATTTGATATATAACATAACCATATTCGGTCAAAAATAAAATTTGACCCCACGGGCCACGCCCATTTTTGACCCCGGGGTCACCATTTTAACAAGTTTGAAAGAGCAATGTACATCGATCATTCCTACCAAGTTTCGTCGAAATCCGGCTAGCGGTTCATGAGAAGAAGATTTTTTAAGAATTTATGCTATTTTTAGATGGCGGCCATCTTGGATTAGCGATGAGACCTCCATTTTAACAAATCTGAAAAGGCTTCACCCATGGACCATAACTTTTAAGTTTGGCTACCATGGGCCAAGCGGTTCATGTGAAGAAGAATTTTGAAATCTTTAATAAAAGAACGACCTTTTGACATTTCGGCGGCCATCTTGGATGACATAACAATCCGATTTTGACAAAAAATGCACCAGAGTGATCGCCTCATTGATACCTTCAATTTGATATGACATGACCATATTCAGTCAAAAATAAAATTTGACCCCAATTTGACCCCACGGGCCACGCCCATTTTTGACCCCGGGGTCACCATTTTAACAACTTTGAAAGAGCAATGTACATTGATCATTCCTACCAAGTTTTGTCGAAAGTTTTGGCGGTTCTTGAGAAGAAGATTTTTTAAGAATTCGTGCTATTTTTAGACGGCAGCCATCTTGGATTACGTAATGACGTCATTTTAACAATTTTGTAATCCCCCTACCTAAGGACCATGACCATGAAGTTTGGTGACTATAGACCCAATGGTTACCGAGGAGAAGACGTTTGAAAATGTTCACGGACGACGACGACGGACACATTGCGGTAACAATAGCTCACATGAGCTTCGCTCAGGTGAGCTAAAAATGAAAGAATAATGCTCCCTACTAGAGCCCAGAATGTTTTTTAATACTCCTATATTTATCTACATATCATATATACACAGGTCCGTCAACATATTGCCACAATATTTTCAACACAGTTTACGGAAATGTAATATAATCATTTACCTGTATAAATTACCTGTAAGTGGTCAGTGGTCAGTTGCACGTGCTAGCACATGCACAGGTGAATAGTTTGTATATAGCACTTACGACCTTATGCTACTAGACACAAATTGAAAAATAATTTGAAAAAAAAAAGGAAAAAAAAAAAAGGAAAAAAAAAAAGGAAAAAAAAAAATGGAAAAAAAAAGTTTTAAAATAATAATCTACATATATATGCACAGGTCCACATAATGCCACAATATTTTCAACACAGTTTACGGAAATGTAATATCCAATGTAGTAATTTACCTGTATAAAATTACCTGTGGTCAACAGCGGTCAAGCACTGGACATCTGCACAAGCTAGCCCATGCTTGCACATGGTTCTCCCAGTCTCTATTGTTCTCTCTACAGGTAAGGTGTACAGAGCACACGAGAAAAGGTGTACAGAGCAGACGAGAAAACTGGTCTTCATGCATTATTGTCCAGTTTGTAGAGAGCGCAAAACAAAAATGGGAGATAACTCAAAAATTAGCTACGCAAGAGTTGTCATTCTTGTGCGCGACACACCTCCGGGTCGTGGTCTATGCATGTGTGAAGTTTCATGAAAATATTCCAAAGGGTGGTCGAGTTATGCTCCGGACAGGACAAAAAAGGGAGATAACTAAAAAATTAGCTATGCAAGAGTTGTCATTCTTGTGCACGACACACCTTCAGTTCGTGGTCTAATTGAATGTGTTAAGTTTCATAAAAATATTCCAAAGGGTGGTCGAGTTATGGTCAATCAGTGTGCGAAACAAAAAAGGGAGATAACTCAAAAATTAGACTATGCAAAGAGTTTGTCATTCTTGTGCGCGACACACTTACGGGTCGCGGTCTATGCATGTGTGAAGTTTCATGAAAATATTCCAAAGGGTGGTGGAGTTATGCTCCGGACACGAATCAGTGCTAGAAAGAAAAAACGAGATAACTCAAAAAAATAGCTTAGCAAGAGTTTGTCATTCTTGTGCGCGCACACCTTCGGGTCGTGGTCTATGCATGTGTGAAGTTTCATGAAAATATTCCAAAGGGTGTTCGAGTTATGCTCCGGACAAGAAGTGTCTGCGGCGGACGCGGCGCGCTGTCAAATTCATAGTATCCCCCCGACGGAGTCCGGGGGATACAATTAAGAATATGTATCAAAAGAGCATTTTATGTGTAAAGGTTGGCAATAATTTATTAACAGACACATTTTTTTTTCACATTGGTGTTAGACAAGGAGATAATTTAAGTCCACATTTATTCAAAATATTCATAAATGATTTACCAGACTAGTATCTAATACTGCTGATCCTGTGTTTCTAAACAATACAAAAATAGATGTATGCAGATGATGTTGTGCTTTTGTCTGCATCTGCCACTGGTTTGCAAGATAAGCTAAACAAACTTATCAGTTCTGTGATGATTGGTGTCTAACTATAAATGCCTCAAAATATAAAGTACTTATTTTCAACAAGTCCGGCAGACGCATAAATGAAACATTTACAGTTCAAAACAAAACGTTAGAATGTGTATCTTCCTAAAAATATCTTGGAATAGTATTTACTGCTTCTGGCTGTTTTAAACAAACACAGAACGATTTGTACAAGAAAGGTCTGAAATCACTATTCATGCTTAAGAAAAACTTTAATTCTTTACATCCTGGAATTTCCACGAGCATGCACGTATTTGATCACACAATTAAACCAATTGTATTATATGGCAGTGAATGTTGGGGGTTTTTTGGGGGTAGGAATTTTAATTTAAACTTTTGTAAGTAGGAGTGCATAAAAGAACGACAAACTTTGCAGTAATGTCTGACTTAGGACGCTTTCCCATTTATTTCAATATAATAATGTCAATGTTAAAGTACTATTATCGTCTTACTCATGATTCATCTAATCTGCTATCAGAGGGGCTAAAAACTGCCATAAGTTTGCCTGAAAATGGGATAAAATCATGGTATACTGATATTTTGTCAATCCTTGAGACGTTAAAGCTGGATATTACAAGTTTGTCCACCAACTCATTTGCTCCAACATCATTGCCAATATTTGTCAGGAAAATTAAATTGAAATTAGTAGAGCAGTTTCAAGATACTTGGGCAAAAGAGAAGACAAAGTTAACTACTGGTAAATTAAGGACTTACTTTACATTTAAATATAATTCTCAGTTAGAACACTATTTAGATGGTATTGACAATTTTGAAATGCGTAGTACTATAGCCAAGTTTCGTTTAAGTGCTCATAAACTAAAAATAGAAACTGGTAGATACAACAAGACTCCAGTAGAATCTAGATTGTGTGAGAATTGTATGAATAATTCAATAGAAGATGAACTACACTTTTTGTTCAATTGTCCACATTACTCACAAGAGAGAGCTATCTTAATGTCATATATTTCATCAGAATGTCCTAACTTTTCGAGTCTTTCAGTATCAAATCAATTTATTTGGCTTCTGTCTAGTGAAAACACTATTATTTTGAGAGAACTAGGCAATTTCCTGATTCATTCATTCGAGAAACGCGGAAAATCTAGTCTCATACATACATTGTTGGCTTTTATTGCGGTAGTGATTGTTCACAAGTTTACATTACATGTATTGAACATGTTATTTTCATGTATGAATCACTCTAATCAAAGTATGAAATTGTTTGCCTCTTGAGGGCCCTTAATAGGAAATAAAATCTTGTATCTTGTATCTTGTATAATCAAAACCCTTAAGGTAATTGTACCCTTCTTGTGGCCCCATGTAAAGTCTATGGAAATCTAACCAAAAACCTACTAATAACACAATAGCAACTTACATAAAGAAACAATTTGAATGTTATATCAAATTCTTTATACAGATACTCCTACCAATAACAAGAATTGTCAGAAGACAACGAAGCGTGCCTGGTGATGCTTTCAGATTAACGAATATCAAGAGGCTGTGTGAAAGGAAACAGCAATTTCCACCAATGTCGAGTTTGCGAAGGAGCTAAGATTGTGACATTGAACTTGGTGTTAGCGGGGGTCTGAGGGTCATGGATTTGGCAGGGCATGATAGAGAACCATTAGAGGAAGGGATGTGTAAAATATCAAGAGCAGTGAAACGAAGCAGAAACTATAACAAATTTCCCACATGTTAAGTTTGTGAAAGCACTAAGATTGTGACCTTGACCTAGAGGTTAGCTGGTACTAAGGGTCGTAGATTTGGCATAGTAGACGGCTCGCCAAGGCCAATAAAAGGCATCCAATAAAGTTTTGATAGCATTTTTTGTTACAAATGGGTACCCATGCCATCGACTTCTATATGTAAGCTGTTGGATAGGGGTGAGTACCCCCGCAGATTTGACCTTTAGGGGTTATTGTTTAGGTCATGTCGAGGTCATATTGACCCAAAATGTATTATTAACATGGGTGTATATGCACGTATATGATTTATAACAGCATTGATAGCCGTCTGCTGATGAACTATTTTGGTAGCTATATAAATAGGGATTCTGAAAATGCCAAATTATTGACAGAAAAATATGTCTGAAATTCAAGATGGCCGCCATTTTTGCCTAATTTACAAGAAAATATAATGTTGTATGTCATATCATTGTTTACATTTAAACCATTTTAATACCGATAATGATAATCAGTATATTTTACTCAAAGTTACTGTTCGTAAATTCAATATGTTGTATTATATTCATTCTCATTTAGGCTATTGCTGACAATGAAGAGAATCTCCCATTAGCATGTCCTTTTCATGGAATTTGTGACTAATAGTATCCTTCATTTTGTATTATTGATTAAACTAACAGAACATATTTTAAACTTGGGACAACTGGAGCTACATTTCCTGGAGCCCCACATTCAAAATGGCCGCCAAATCAATTTTGAAAAGCATAGAATGAAATATAGCCAGACGAACAAAAACGAAAAATAAGATGTCTTTTGACAGTTTTCGATACAAAATTATCATTGAAATGCGTATATTTTGGTCGAGGCCATCAAATTCAAGATCCGCCATATTGGAAAACTGAAAAAAACCTAATGTTTCTGTAGTCAGATAAGGTCAAAATATAAATTGTATGAGGTTTTCTCGCTAATTGTAGGTCCATCCCGTAATTAACCCATATGTGTACAGTTGATAAATAACACAAGAATTCTGCGGAATCAAATGTCTCGCCTTGTCCCGCCGCCTTGAGCTCGAGCCTGGGCCCGTTTTATTATATGATAATAGTCCGTATATAGCACTTACGACCGTATGCTACTAGACAAAACTTGAAAATTATTTTTTTAAAAAATGGAAAAATAAATCTAAAAAAAAAGTTTAAAAATTAAAAAAAATAATGCTTGCTACTGGAGCCCAGATATTTTTTTTAATATTCTTATATTTATCTACATATCATATCTGCACAGGTCCACATATTGCCACAATATTGTTAACACAGTTTACGGAAATGTAATATAATAATTTACCTGTAATAATTTACCTGAACAGTTAGTGGTCAGTCTGGACATTTGCACATGCTTGCACATGCACAAGTGAAGGGCTCTCGCAGTCATTATTGTTCAACCGGAAAAGGCTATTGTTCTCTCAACAGGTCAGGTGTACAGAGCACACGAGAAAACGGGTCATCATGCATTAATGTTCAGTTTGTAGCATATAAATAAATAGAGTTTGACCTTGAGAATGTATACTCAGCCGTAAAATTAGAATGATCCGACGTGATGCCAGGTCCATACTACACCATAGGCACTTAGTTACATCTAAAAAAGTAATCATGTTAGCACTAATCGTATTGCCATTCAATGGAGTATGACAGGATTTTCCCTCACCTACCAGAAGGCCGAAAATCTAAATGAAAAGTCATGCAGAGCATGATGTTATTAGCCGATCAAATCAGGGTAAAGTGCATCGAACATATGTAGGTGTCTCTGGTAACATTGTCAATGGTAAACTATTTTCGACCACAGTTCTGTACCCAGCGTTGACTATTTTTCTCGATTTTGTGCAGGTTTTGGAAACCCGTTCCCAAATCCATCCAATAGCAGCAATGCCATAGCAGCAATGTTTTGTTGTCACCATTATGTTGCGAAATATTCCAGCGTAACACCTGTACTGTATGCTCTATTTATCTACAAATTACACTCCGCAATACACAAAGTTGTAGTCACTGTGTGTTTGTCCGAATTCTGTGGCAGCAAGCGAGTGGGCGGAGCTACCAGAGCTATATATATCTAGCGGTTACAGTGTCATCTAAAAATAGACGCAAGCTCCTGCGTATTCAGGCACATGCCCAGATTGGCCTAATGTGCCCCATCCGTGATTTTTTGCGCGATGTCGGGCGCAAGACAATCAATAATTTGCGGCATTGACAATAATTAAGGGGGATTGCCGCAATCGCGCGTGCTGGATGCATCCCTGCCATCCCTGCATGATACGTAAACAAAGTTCGCTATGAAGGGCAATTCTTCGTTTTGATTGGTGGAAAATTTTGTGAATATTAACTAGCGTCAAATGACGCGCATACGCGATCCAATGGGATAAACCCGAGATGCTGGGATAAACCGAAAATGCTGGGGTTGCTAGTAAGGAGATTTTGAGCAGAGGTCGATTATAAATTAGCCGAATAAACACATTTTACGCGATTATACGTGGCTGAAACTTGTTCTGTTTAATAAATAAAAGCTTTAAATTAGCCCAATAATCGGCGTATGTTGGCGTATATGGCCATTAGAGCCAACTATGGACTTCAACAACAATAACTTCCGGGTTAAATATCTTCCGCGTTCAGCTCATTACGTATTCAAAATTGTGTTATTTGGCTATAAGTAAAGTTTTAAACGGAGATAATTGCCAAAAATGCAAACTTTATCGGTTGATGCAATTTGGAAGTGATACAGAAAAATTCGCGTTCGTAGATTACCGAATAGCGGAGAAAAGGGTTGCTACAAACTTTTTCAGAATTCGATGGATAACCAATATATTAGCCGATCTATAAATAGATCGGCTAATAATGAGGTTTAAACCATGTCGGCATTCTGGTGAAGTTACATTATCCTTCGCGTGCTCGCAACCAACGACACACCGAACGTATCTAATAGACACTATAATTAGATTGAGTATTTGTAGGGACTATTATTCCATTGGAAGAAAGCAAAGTATGTAGGCCTTGGACAGGCTGATAATCAAGTCACTCAACATGACCATTTGATAGAACTTTTTCATTTCACCATTTTTATGGTGCCATGGAAGAAACAGTAAGACAATAGTGTATACAAATTGTAATGTGACAGAAAAAATCACATGCAAAATTGGCACACATCACGGACACTCAATGGCCAGCAACTCTGATCCTTAAGATAGATCTGGATCTATCATAACGATTATGAACTAGATGAAGGTGATTACATACATAGTATTCAAAGAGGCACAGGACAATCACCGACATTTCTGACGATTTCTTTTGGGTTAAGTCAGAAATAAGATTTGTTGAAAGCGTAGATTGGAATAACGCAAAGTATGAAATAGTTCTGTATCAAAATCAGCAATAAAGAAACATATGCGGTCTCTTACATTTTAGTGTGGACTAATTAATCAGTAGAATTGATGTTCTTCAATAAGAATGCTTCAGATTTTCCAGATATCTGTAGATAACAATACCACTAGCACAACTGTAATACATCGCATTATAAACGTTACTAAACGTTGTTATTGTTTTATTTGTCAGTTTGAAATACGATTGCGTTTTTTGGGGGGACTGTATACCGCTTTACCCATTGTCATGGTTCGCTATGTCTCATTTGTTGTGTTTTTGTTTTGCTGTCTCTATTGGCATTATGAAGGTACAGGTGAGCTGATTATCTTGAATTAATACACATCAGGTGCGGATACAGGGGGGGTCCAGGGGTCCGGATCCCCCCCCACCCCCCCCCCGTCAAAAAAAAAAAAAAAGAAGAAAATCTACAATATTCGAATAGTTGGATGACTGTTTTCGTGGCCTAGGTGTCAGGAAATCGCATCTGCGGCGATCTGGCATTTAAAAATTTCCTGGGGGAGGACCCCCAGACCACCCGACTTTACGATACGCATCGCGCTTTGCGCTCAAGGAGGTCTAGACCCCCCTGCAATTATTTCTGTATCCGCGCCTGCACATGCGTGGGTTCTACAGATAATCAAACATGGTTCGATAAGCTCACTAGTTTGATTGGCGTAAAGACCCACTCACCTATGCATTATTTCAAGATAATTAGCTCGCTGGCTAAATAATGCTATTTAATACAAAAATACTATTTCTCTATGGGAATTTAACATGGAAATGATTTTACAAACTATAAAGAAAACGAAACTTAAATTTTGATAAAAGATGTTTCACTGTTATCCTCGTGAATGTTTAAAGGTACATGTACATGCCCACTCAGTAGGCACAAAATGTTTTTTATAGGAATTAAATAAGTGTATACATGTACTATAATTGTGCCACTATTCCACCAGTTCTAAAAATTATGAGTGCCCGCTATACAGCTATAATCATTTAGTAATATATAGTTTACTGATAGTGACTCGCGGTGGTATCAGGCTATTTTCATATGCACATGAGGCATGATATTTTTTAATTATTTATTCTAGTTAAATGTGTCACCTGAAAATATAATACTTTCGACAGATAATAAAGTATGATCATTGCACATCAAAAAATAAATACAGAGAATAAATAGTAATGTCCGTTAACATTTTAAGGAAACGCGGTTATCGCCCCTGATATCAGTGTGGAAATTGACATCTGATATAAAATGTATAATAATGCCAATCAATACGTGGGGTAATGGTGAAATAATGTTTATTTTGCCAGACAATGTCTCGGATTATGTCTGATATAAATAACAGTTTGTGCCTACTGGGTGGGCATGTACATGTACCTTTAATCTCCTGGTAAACATCTTCACTTATATGAAACTATGATGTATCTATGAGGATTTAACATGCAGAAATTATTTTCATAATACAATTATTATTTTTACATTTTGCTAAGTAGTAATAATAGTGGAAAATTGTGTTTCGTATGGTGGAATAAAAATAAGTCTCATATATTTGCCATCAAGATGTCGACATAATTTCTCGCAACATGTTGACTTAAATATCATGACATGTCAACATAACCTGATAAGTTGCCACAACAAGTCAACATAATGCGAGTTATCACAATTAGTCAACATACCGTGATAAGTTAACACAATATTTCGACATAACGTGATATATTATCTCAACAAGTCGACATAACGTGATATTTATCTCAACATGGTGACTTTTTTTGAACGTGATAAGTTAACACAACATGTCGATATGATAGTTTTACACAACATGTCGACATAATGTATATTTTATCTCAACATGTCGACATAGTTTTCGCGTCGGCATCTCAACAGCAAGTATATGCCACCATTGTTTTGCAAGTTTATATATATATCCTTATAAGGCGGCAATTTTACACAAAACTAACTGACAGCAGTGTTAGTGTCCATGTATATCATGTATGTGAAGGCCATAGAAATTTAGTTAGAAAACTCGGGCCTTAGGAGATTTATCTGCTCATCCAAATTTTGTGGGGGGGGGGGGGGGGGGGGGGGGGGGGGGGGTATTTTCATTTTTTCGTACTGAGTAGTGTCCTGAGATTGCTTTTGAAATGTTTTGAAAATAGATACATCTCTAGCATGAACTAAAGTTGATAAATACATGTATCATATATCCTGCATATTTTACAACCTTTTTGTATTTTTCCTGTCTTCTGCAGATTTTCAACCCACAGACGCATTAAACGCCTATACTGGGACACCTGGTTTGCGAGCATTTACCAGTTGTGGAGAGACAAATAGACAATAAAAGTTACAGAAAATACTGAGAAGGTATGATTTTGTTACTATGCTGGAAAATAAAATATCTGTTGTGTGAATTTAGGCCAGAAAACATAATTCCGCCGCGTCAGTAAAATATCTGTATGTCGGAGCTTTTTATGGGAATTCAGTGTTACCCTTGTCCGTTCCGTCCTTCCATCCGTCCGTCCGTCACCTACCTTGTAGCTCGTAAAACTTTTAAACCATACTAGCTACATGTACAAACTTTAAACTTAGTATGTACATGTAGCTTCCTTATGATGAGTCGATTTTTGATTCGCCCCCCAGGTCATGGATTATCTCCCATTTTTTTTACTTAGAATTTCCCAATTTTGCATTGTAACTCATACAATTTTTAAACGTACTAGCTACAGACCTGAAACTTGGTATGTAGCTTCCTTATGATGAGTAGATGTGCATAAATTTACTTCTATTTTTTGTTCGGCCCCCGGGTCATGCATCTCCCCTTTCTGACTAGTATTTGGCAAGTTGCATTGTAACTCGTAAAACTTTTAAATCGTAATGCTACAGACCTGAAACTTGGTATGCAGTTTCCTTATGATGAATAGTGCAAATGCTTATTTCAATTTTTGATTCGACTCCGGGTCATGGATTATCTCCAACTTTTTTTACTTAGAATTCCCAATTTTGCATGTAATCGTAAAACTTTTAAACGTACTACTACAGACCGAAACTTGGTATGTAGCTTCCTTATGATGAGTAGATGTGCAAAGCTTATTTAAATTTTGCTTCGACATGGATTCTGGAATTATCATTCACTTTTGACTAGCTATAAACTTGGTATGTACATTGATAACTAGTACCCCCATGTTTTAAAGGACTATGCACAAATCAGTATGCCACACAATGTTCTTTATAGAAATTAAATAAGTGTGTCACTATTCTACCAGTTCTCTAAAATTACGAGTGCCCGGATATAATCATATAATATAGATATAATCATTTATTGGTAGTAATATTTATTTTACTGATCGTGACTCGCGGTGATATCGGGCTATTTTCATATACAAATGAGGCATGATATTTTTTAATTATTTAATATACTAATTAAATGCGTCGCCTGAAAAAATCATATTTTCCACAGATTATAAAGTATGATCATTGCACATCAAAAAATAAATACAGAGTATAAATAGTAATGTCCGTTAACATTTTAAGGGGGACACACGATTATCGCCCTTGATATCAGTGTCAAAATTTACATCTGATATAAAATGTATAATATATTGCCAATCAATTCGTGAGATAGTTATGAATGAATGTATATTTTCCAGAAAATGTATCAGATGATTTCTCTGATATAAAGAACATTGTGTGCCTATTGAACGGGCATGTACCTTGAAACTGTACTAGCTACAGACTTGAAACTTGGTATGTCGCTTCATTATGATGCATTATCTCCCCCTTTTCGACTTATAATTTTGCCTTGTAACTTGTAAAACTTTTGAAACCGTAATAATAGAATTTCACATTCACAACGCGATATATGGGGCATCCGTGTTCTATGGCACATTTTCTAGTTGTTAATTTTTAAAAGTTTGCCAGAGTTTCTCAATGCTGTTATACATGTAACTCTTATAGGATTATTTTAATATTGCATTACATCATACTTGTGCACAAATTCAACACTCCATGCGTGGTTGGTTGGTTGGGAGCACGTGACGGGTAATTCAACGATCGATATTCATCCTTACCGGAATTCTGACTGCAGACCTGGTTTGGCCCTCACATACGTCTTTGGCACCAGATCAGATTATTCTAATTTCAGGGCTGAATGTGTTTTTTCTCAATGTAAATATTATGTTCTGATTTTGGGATTTTCTCCCCAATGCAGCAGGTTAAAACGGAATTGAACCCATTTGCCCGGTCTTACATGACCTTACCTGTTGATAGGACGTTAAATGCTAATAAACAAACAAACATAAACACTACATGCTGGCCTGAATCTGACCTTGACCTTTTGACCTTCACAACTCTGCTTAAACACTTTTCTATTTCGGTTAAGAAGTTTGCCAGACGTATACACTCTGACATCGGGGGCATTCGTGCCGACAGACCACATTTTGTTGTTTTGTTTGTGCTTATATGATAAATAACCATTATATGTATTTATTGTTTACCCTAGTTTCTCGACCAATGAAAGAATGGCATTTCGTCTCAATTAATCGCATATTGCGACATTTTTGCCAAAATATATTAAATTAATCATTAAATGTTCAGCGCTATCTTTAGAACTGATTTTATGCCTTGTTGTCATCAGTTCACAATACGCAAAGCATATTACTGCCAACACACACGCTCATTTTGTGTTGCACCGCGAATCACATATTAGTATATAGTGATTCGAAATCATGTTTAGGGGCTTCGCTTCGCAGTGGGCTGGGTAAACAATAAGTAAGTTATAGTTCACATATTTAATTTTTAATAAACTACTTTCTTGCTTGCTAGCGCTTGCTCGAAATTAATTTAATTAAAAATTCAATATGTGAACTATAACTATTACATTATATGCCCATGTGGAATCATAAAGAGAGGCATGTCCATGGTCTGTTAACATTTTCCCCAACTTTGTCGCATATCATACTTTTTATTTCTCACAAAACTAAAGGGCTCCAGCCCATTCACAATGCCTAGGAACACAGTTCTGAAACATTTTGGAAACACTTGTGACTGCAGTCTGATGGTATTTCTCTTCTATAGCAAATACTCTGTTATTATTACAGCAGAGCTCGAAGTTTAGCACCAATTCGTTCCAGCCGAAGAACTTTCCCACCTGTACCACAACCAACAACTGAAGCAAGACATCGTCATAGCAGAAATAGACAATGAACTAAATAAGACTGGGATCCACCAAACCTATTGCCAGTCATTTACTTGGCCCGTGTCAAATTGTTAAAGTTGAAGTTATTGAGCCTACCACCATAGATGAATTCCCTACTGTGTATTGAAGAAACTGATCATACACAGTATACACAGTGCCTATGACGTTGTTTTGACTGCATAGATATTCTGGTTACAAGACAGTGATTTTTCCATCCATGATTTAGCAATGCCACAACCATTCTGAACAGCAACAAGTGACAACAGTGAATGAAGTATAATTTCATCATAACTTCTATATTTCTTGAATAATTACTTAAAGATTTCAACACAGCATACTTGCGCACAAATGCCACACATCCATGTTGCCCTTAATGTGACCTTGACCTGTTGACCTTCACAACTTTGAACTTTTTTACACATTAAAGGTACATGCCCACGCAGTAGGCACAAACTGTTCTTTATAGGAATTAAATAAGTGTATAACTGTGTCACTATTCCACCAGTTCTAAAAATTACAAGTGCCCGCTATACAGATATAATCAATTAGTAATATTTATTTTACTGATAGTGACGCGCGGTGGTATAAGGCTATTTTCATATGCAAATGAGGCATGATATTTTTTAATTATTTATACTAATTAAATGTGTCACCTGAAAAAATTATATTTTCGACAGTTTATCAAGTATGATCATTGCACATCAAAAAATAAATACATAGAATAAATAGTAATGTCCGTTAACATTTTAAGGAAACGCGGTTATCGCTTCTGATATCAGTGTATAAATTTACGGCTAATATAAAATGTATAATAATGCCAATCAATACGTGGAATAACGGTGAATGAATGTTTATTTTGTCGGATGATGTCTCTGATGTAAGTAACATTTTGTGCCTACTGAGTGGGCATGTACCTTTAACAAGTTCGCAGGAGTTTCTCAATTATGTCATAACTTCTTTATCCCTTGATGGATCACTATAATATTTCAATACATCACACTTGTGGACAAATGCCACGCATCCATGCTGTCCTGAATATGACCCTGACCTTCACAACTTTGAACTTTTTCACACATTATTTATTTTACCGGAGTTTACACAAGACCTGTGCACAAATGTCACACATCTATGCTGCCCTGAATATTACCTTCACATTTTGACCTTCACACCTGTGTTTATGAATACTTATCACTTTTGGTAAATTAACTTTGCCACAGTTTCTGCCAATCTGCCACCGGGGGCATTCGTGTGCCGACAGGCCACATTTTATTGTTTTTAAGTGTTGTAAAAAATGACAATTAATGATTTTTCCTCAAATATATATAAATAAAAGATTAATCCGACATTATTTTGTAAGGGGCAGGTGGTGATGATATTCAGTAATTTAATTTTATGCGAGCCTTAGCCGGACGTAAACTTTCAAAATAATGTTATACCAATTACCAATGGAATGAAACGGTCAAAATGTCCAGATCAAAATTTGATTGATTTTTGTCTGATGAATTTAAAAGTCCAGGTGCATATATATTCCTTATACATGCTGTTCCTGTCATGAAATATTATTGTGACTGATTAAAAGATGCACCAAGTGTAACCCCATTGTTAGTGCTGAATTTAGAATGCTCCCAAATTCTGGTGTGTTTCTCTATGTATATGACATTTTGAAGTCACTGCAGCTATTCAGTATGTACTTTGTCTCTTGATGTACTGCAAATAAATTTCACTCAGTATAGCGAAAAAGGTCACTGCATATCAATTGAGTGCCGTTAACAGTTCAAAGTGAATATGGTTGGAGAAATGGAGCTTTGGACATTTGTGTTCAGTGTCGGCACATACCAGCATGCACATTTGTCTGATCAAGTATACATGTGCTATTCACCATTTAGTCAGCAAAACACCCACCATGCTTTTGTAATTCAAAAATGTCTTTAGTATGTTCCTCATGTGACTCATATAAACATGGTGGTGGTGCATGTTGCCACATACTTTTACATTTTAGCAGGGTTAAAACAGAAAAGTGGATTTAAGTGAATCTACGTTTTGATCTGGGTGGATTCAGTGCATTAAGGTTTCAGTTTATGGAAAAGTACTTTCCACAACAAACATATATTATAATAAGCTTAGAATTGCAAATGTATTTGGTTAAGTGATGCATGTACGTGTACAGTCGAATCATTTTACATCATTTAGATGGAATGTCAAATAATTGTGTAATTTGTCCACAGTATGAATGAATACATGAAATAAACTGATGTATGTCATTTTCATTGTTATTAGTCAATTATTATTTCAATCATGATTTATAAAACTGGCTGAGCAAGTCAAAATAAACTCAGAATAAACATGAGGAAGCATGTTGATTGGTTGACTGAATTTGATTTTAGGTGTGTCCAATAGTAAGATTATATCAACATGTAGACGGCGTTTTGATTCGTCATGCATTAAGGCTTATGTGCTCAGAGAAAAGTTTATAATCTTTAATTCAGGCCCAGTATGTCAAACACACCGTTAATGTTCAAGCCTGCTTGCAGAGAGCTTGTAGTAGTGGTTACATTGACGCCATTGTGTCTGTGTTAGCGAAAACGGGATATAGGGATGCAAAAGTCGTCCGTCCATCCATCCATCACATTTTCCATTCTACTATGACTTTGTTTACCGTATGGACTGATTGGCTTGAAACTTCATGTTGCATGTCAATTTATCCATATGTTCATTTCCCGCCACACCCATGCCCAAGGTCATGGTCAAATTGCTAGAAATTTGCGTCCAGTAGATGCGTACAACGTTTCTTCTCCATTCTCTATTAACTTCTTTACTGTGCATGTTTACTATCATCATCCATAGTTTGGTTCCCCACCCCACCCATGTTTTACCCCATGCTCAAGGGCAAATCATTTTTTAATTTGGGTCCAGTAGATGAAAATGCGGCGTTTATTCTTCATTCTCCTATAACAGCTTTACTGTGTAACAAATTGGCTTGAAACTTCATTGTGCATGTTTATTAACAGTCATATTTACATTCCTACCCCACACATGCTCTCCCAATGCCCAAGGTCGAGTCAAATACCTTTGTGAAGTTTTCAGTCCAGTAGGTGTGTACACGTTCCCCTCCGTTCTCCTATAACTTCTTTACTTTATGAACGATTTGTGCTTTCAAACTATATGTGCATAATACCATCATTCATATTTTCAATCCCCAGAACGTGCTGCCCTTGTACCAAGTTCAATGTCAAATAACCTCTGCTGTGAGATTGACCTTCAAACCAGGGAGCTGGATCTGTTTTGTGTGTGGTTAGAGTTCAGATGAGCTCTTTTTGTAACTCCTTTTTATACGCCCGTTTGAAAAACAGGACATATTATGTTGGTTGGCGCCATCTGTCCGTCCTAAACTTTAGTCTTCTACATCGAACTAGTCCCTACAGTTTTCCACTGTTCAAATTTCAGGATTAATATATATTTATTTTGATGTAAAATATTCCGTACTGAATTTGGGATCCCTTTTTTTATTTTTTCCCCCCAATGCAATCAGCTGGTTAAAATGCGGATCGAACCTGTGTTCCCGGCATTAAATGACCTTAGCGTGTTTAATAGGCCATTAAATACCAATAAACCAAATCAAGTTAACCTACTAAATTTAACATGAGCCAAAAGAGGTGAGGATGAGGAGAAAAATGTATACGACATTTACACAAAACCATGGCGATATAACTTTATCGAAGGAAACAAAATTTGTAACTCGTTTACAAAATCTATTTTAGCCCCCATTTTAAAATTCATAAAATTTAACGCAACCTTTTCAAATAAGAAAAAATTAAAAGAATAACATGCATGTTATTTTGAAACAAATGTAATGGAGTTTTAATAGTATGATGAAATCTCTGTAAATGAGACGTCCGTTAGGTTGCCGTGGTGTCTCAGACAATTTACAATCTAACATAAGTTACAGTGAAACCCAAGATTAAAACACAGTTATGTTTTATGTGTGGAGAAATGGGGCTTATGGGATATATGGCCAGTCTTGCTCTGGGTCTTCCAGGTCAGTCTTGAGGAATGATAAGAAAATACTTTGTTAGAAACAGGACTGATGTTTCACAAATTGAATGGTGACCAGAGCAGACTCTGATCTGATCAGACTGCGCAAATGTATGGGATATATGGCCAGTCTCGCCCTGCTCAGCTCAGTCTTGAGGAATGATAAGAACATACACTATTAGAAGCACGACTGATGTTTCCCTGACCAGTACCATAACCATGATGAGGCAGACGAGGCGGGCATTTTGCCAATTATTTGTTTTATGCCAAGAATTAAACAAATTCCTGGGGTGGTGGCGGGGAGAATTCTCCCTGACCCCCATGTCGGGACTTGGTTCGCCTCGTCTGGTATTTACCTCTGGTTACGGCCTTGCTGACTGAATGGCACCATGCAGACCCTGATCAGACTGCGCGAATGCGCAGGCTGATCTGCATCTACACGGGTCGCAGATACCATAAGCCACATTTCTCCAGTCACAGTCACAAATTAACAGTTTACATTTTATTTCTAAAACATTACTGGTAGTCCCTCCAAACTGAAACCGAAACTAAATCGTAACGGACTGAATGCATATATCTGCTAATTGTTGTCGGTCAATGTCCATGATGTGTTGGTTCCGTGCTTACTTGCGTCCTGTAATTGGTATGACTAGAGCTGGGGCAGAGTTACAGGTTACCCGGTTTATTGCTTAGTTTTCTGTATCCGGCACCCTGTGAGTTGGAACCAGTAAACTTAAAACCTGATGAACTAGAATAGTTTATGGAACGCGTACGAATAGGTAAATCGGTCACACGGAGGCATTCTGGTATTACCATAGACTCAATGTAAATACAAACAATGGAAACCTACCATTCAAGTCCGAGTCATTATTTGCGACAAAATGGTGCGAGGTTTCCGAGTGATGTATGAAGTGTCCACATATTGAAGCAATCTGTCAAGTAACATTAAAATGATATCATGATGAAGAAATGTGTACAGACTGTTTTCGCAAAAATGTGAAGGTAAAAAAAGGTCATGGTCATGTTACTGGCGGCATGAATGTGTTACATGTAACATGTTACATGTAACAAGTGTCCAAACATTGTAGCAATCCATCAAGTAACATTAATGTTATACGATAATGCACGGCCGTAGCGGCCACCACTGCACTGGGCTGTGGCCTTTTGGCATTTTTATTAAGAAACAGTAACGTTCTGATGTACGCTGAACTTCCAATAGTCTACAACCAAGCATGTCAAATCATTTGTAGCGCATAACCACTGCCTAATTGAAATTGTCATTGTCTCAGCATTGGGATTCACATATTGCATCTATAGGTGCCACGATAAATAAACGCAGCGATTGTATTGAGGCAGTCCGTAACAA
The DNA here is from genome assembly GCA_029237695.1 of Conchocele bisecta. NCBI lineage: Eukaryota > Metazoa > Mollusca > Bivalvia > Lucinida > Thyasiridae > Conchocele > Conchocele bisecta. Next base: position 198,185,493 of record CM055265.1, on the reverse strand, counting down.
CAACAACAACAACAAATTAATATGTCTGCTAAAAAGCGGACAATCAGCGACTTTTTTCAGGTGAATATTGTTTCACAGTGGGAAGGGAATGCACCCATATATACATTTAAATTGTTTGAATAACTATTAAAGCAGTATCGTAAACACATCAAACTTGAAAAATGTTGATGTATACCACAAACCCATGCAAAGAATTGTCCGAGTCGACTAGATTAAGGCTCATTTTCAATAAAACTGTTTACAGGTGCAATTGGTGTCGCCGTCATAATTAATAGGCTATTGAGGCAGAGCTCTGTTCATCAAACATTCTGAAACTATTTTTCATTGTATCTATATGGAACAATCGTGGCTGGTTTGCTAGCCGGGGCCCTTCGGTGGTCTGAGCTTCGTGAGTCATACAAATTTCCCCACCTAGTCCCGCCCCAAATATGCTAGACAAAAACATAAAATCACATCTGGGCCCACCTTCCCTCGTCATTTTTTTCATGAATAAGAACATAGCCATTTTTTCTGACCGGTGCCACGCTCCGCCCCTCACCATACATACCCATCCCCACACCAAATATGCTAGGCAAAAACATAAAATTACACCTGGGCCCACCTTCCCTCGCCATTTTTTTAATGAATGTGAACATAGCCATTTTATAAATACATTTAGCCACACTGAGGCGCCTCGGTGATATTTTCCGGACGTTTTATGTTTTTTAATTTGTTATGCTTTCATCATAAAAGCAGATCGTGACTGGACTCGTGATCATGTAAGGTATGTCCTCGGTGTTTATATAATTCCCGGGGGTGGGGACAAGCCCTGGTAGCAAATATCATGAATTATTCTGCCATTCTCTATGATTTCAAAAGGATTCCTATAAAAATAGCAAAATGTATTGTTTGAACATAGTTATCTAAAATACGTCAGAACGCGGGAAATGTAGATTTCCAAAACAAAATCGTGTGGAGGGGAATGCCCAGGATCCCCATACCTCGCTCTACTACGTCGACACGGACCAATGTTGTGCCTCGTGTTTTATAGGCTCTGGCTACGCCACTGTACATATGTGCCAAAACATCCATTTTCTGGCAGTCATACAGCAAAAAGTAGGTCAAGGTCAAATGGTATGTCGCTTGCTGATGTACATCGTTAGTTGATTCCTGTGTTCATGTATACGGAGTATGAAGTCTCGGTAGAGCTGGAGGATTATAGTGTTTGGACCGTGTGTTCGTGACATTAAGAAGTTCGCTTAAGTTTCGAAATTCTGTTATAACTTCTATATCTCTTGAAGGATTACTTAAATATTTCAACACAGTATACCTGTGGACAAATGCCACACATCCATGCTGACCTTAATATGACCTTGATCTTTTGACCTTGACAACTTTGAAAATTTCCGACATTAAAAAGTTCGCAGGAGTTTCTCAATTCTGTCATAACTTCTATATTCCTTGAAGGATTACTGAAATATTTCAACACAGAATACTTGTGGACAAATGCCACACATCCATGCTGCTCTCAATATGACCTTGACATTTTGACCTTGATAACTTTGAACTTTTTCCCACATTAAGAAGTTCGCCGGAGTTTCTCAATTGTGTCATAACTTCTATGTTCATTGAGGATTATTTTAATAAGTCAACACAGCATACTTGTGGACATTTTAATATGACCTTGACCTTTTTACCTTCATAAATGTCATGTGAATACTTATCACTTTGGCTAATTAACTTTGCCACAGTTTCCTGCCAGTGTAGATCTAGATCTATATTCAATTGCAGACCAGCCTGCATATCCGCGCAGTCTGATCAGGATCTGCACTAATTGGCAATTGGCTACTGTCGGTGAAACACATTTCCTGCTTACAACACACAGTACATCTATAGGTCTTTATTATGCTGCAAGACGGCACTAATCATCAGCCAGACTGGTCATAATCCCACTTGGCCTACTTCACCAGCTACAGCCATATATCAATGTGGCCCTGACTGAGAAATGGGGCTTGTGGCATTCAGTGACGTAGCCAGGGTTTTGCTGAGGGGGTGCGAATTGTGGATCAAGTTTTTAAAGGGGTGTAGGAGCATGTTTCCACATTCAATTTCGCAGATAATAGTGATTTTATAGCTGTAATGTTCATAGATAACGTAGTTATTTCCGTTATAAAAACACAAGTTCAAAGAAAAAATACACACCTCAGGCGCGGATCCAGGATTTCGGGTTAGGGGGGCGTAACTATTTTGCAATACTTGACTATATTATCGAACGAGCTATGCTCGTTCGATAATATAGTCAAGTATTGCAAAATAGTTGACTGAGCGGACATTTTTTTAAATCTAAATCACATTTCCTGCATTCTGGCGCATTTTGGAGAAAAATATTGACACGGTCACAATATGTTTAGACTTGATTTTTCATTGAAAACTTTTAATTTTGAAACAATAAGACAACGACCGAAAAATACATGGAATACATGGCACTTGGCATGAAATGTGCCTTGTAACTTGTAAAAAATCTTTACTCGGCAAATTTTATGACGTCAATAATGATGTCATCTGCATACATTTTCAAGTAATTTTAGACAGCATGGTGATTGGTGTAGGCCTCGGCCATTGCCCCTAAGTAATGCTGTTGTAGAGAAACTGTCATTTCTTTAGCAATAAGCGTCGCGGTAATTATACCGATTTATGCATGGATCTAAATTGTTAGTAATGAGCGTCTGATGGACACTGAATGGCTGATGCTGTGGAATTTCCACCCTGCTTTGACAACACTTTACAGCACACAAATAGCGATACGAGTTGTTTTTTATGTATTTCGAAGATCAAATAGTTTATAAATATTGTAATGTGGTGTAAATTATTCATGGCAAGTTGAGATTTATGGTAATATTTCATGTCTTTCTGAAGTTTTCATTCGTAAACCTCGGCTTTTATCGTTATCGGAAATAGCAGGTGCTATAAACCGGGATTGGTTATTTCCGAAGTTATTTCCGAAATTAGTGACGTCACACTACCAGTTTTTGCCAATGACGTATTTGGGCAACTTTCCGAAATCGTCAGTCCTGTTTCGATAGACATTGAGCTTGGCAGCTTTTATTTACCTTAGACTCTGTTGAAGTTTTGGCCACTTAATTTCCTTTTATTTAATTTTTTTATTATTACAGTAGCGGATTCAGGGGGGGGGTGTTGTTTGGGGGCTGGGGGCCCGGGCCCCCCCTTCAGAAATCCCGAATTTTTTTTTTCTCGGGGGGGGGGGGGGGGGTGGGGGGGGGATGTCATGGACCCCGGACCCCCCCGCCCCTAACCCAACTCCCTCGCACCGCTCAGTCGACGAACGAGCATATCCCGATTTTATTTTTTTTTTTTATTTTTTTTTTGTTTTTTATTTTTTAAGAAATATTGAGCGTATTAATGCAGGAAATGGTTCTTCCTCAATTCAAAATTTTTCCGGGGGGGGAGGGGGGGGTGGGGGCATGCCCCCGGACCCCCCTAGCCAACTCCATCGCACCGCTCAGTCGACGAACGAGCATACCTCGTTCAAGTTCCATGTGGGCCACCCCCCCCCCCCCCACCCCCCCCCCCCCCTTGGTGAAATCCTGGATCCGCCACTGGATTATATTCTTCACATACAACAGCGACAAACTATGTCTTCGATACTGAACGTAAATATCCTGCTTTTGTAGAACATTTATTTAGTATTTATCATAACTTTTTGACACTTCTGTGGTAGCGCCCTAGTTCATCACTTTGGTGACTTGTAAATTGTTCTACGCGCACAGAAACTCCCAAACTTCTGCGTCGGGGTATTTCCTCGACCTCATTAATTATTCATGACCACATCTATATCGTCTATCGTTAACGAATCCAGGACACCCATTATACCACAGACCTAGAATAAGGGTCCAAAGGGCCCGCCGATGTTGCTAGGGGGGACCGAGGGGGATGCTTCCCCTGAATTTTCTTAAATCTAAGAGCCTAAAGAGGCGTGAAACTCCACTTCCTCTATTGTCAGGGCCCAGTCTTGAGGGCCTGATGTTGCTAGGGGGGTCCGGGGACATATCGTGCTCACCCGTAAAATTTTGAAATATAAGAGGCGTGGTTTGAGGAAAAGATTATGTGCTTTATTACAGACACCCCCCCACACACACACACACACTTCCGCCGCCCCTGTAATGCTTAAATGTCAATTCTGATTTGCACTTCCTCTATTATAATGCTAGGTGCCGATTTTCAGGTTGTCAATGCTGATTTGTACACACAAAATACACGCTAGAAACACAGGAGAGCAGGACAGGTGATTTAGAAGATCTACTGAATGACAAACAATGAATTAAGGGCCTGCATGGTCAGACATGCGCAGGCTGCTCTGGGACTACACTGTTTGTATAACCCATAAGCCCCATTTCACGAGTCACATCCACAAAAAGTGTCTACAATCAAAGACATTAAATTAAAACCTTGCTACAATTCAACCCCAATTATACACGCTAGCGACGCACGTGTTCGTCACAATGGTGACATCAAACGTGTCGGTCTGTGTTGCAATCCGCCTTCCGATCACGCAGACCTGAACGTCATGAATGCATGGTCGCATTCGATTGGCTGGCTGTATCTGTTCGTGAATACATTATGACCGGTTTATTGGTTGGTTGCAAAAGCACGTGATACCAGGAGGTCTATGGTATAAATACTGCAAACTGATCCCGGTTAAATTTCTTGTTAGTTGGCTGTCGGAGCGGTAACACCTCGCAAATAAATTCTAATGAAATTGGCGACAGAACGTTTTCTGAAATCCATAAATTGACAAATCTAGTAACAAATACAGCATACAAATAAACACCCATGACTTGATTAATTATAAATATCAAATGTTATAAATCTCGATAAAAGGCGAGTTAATTAATCGAGGTCTAGCATGTGTTGAAATTGTTTATATTTGAAACCTACTTTCTTTTCATGAATACAAAACGGGCACATTCAATAGATACATCGTGTCCACACTAGTTCTGTCACAGAAATTGTAAAGTAATACCTGTTCTTCCTTCTTGATCACTTCGTATCCATTCACAATCTTCAACTTTTCTATATTACACAAATCTATGCCGACCGTCATGTTGCCGGCGCGCATTCTTGTTTAGTTTTCATTAAACGAGCCACAGGCACTTTGTGGTATCATGGACAAAACGCTGTTTAAATCATACCCACTTATACTCAGATATTAAATATCTACAAGGTAGGACACTCGCCATCTTTTCAACCAACGGAAGTAGTACTAGTGTACCTTGGGCCCGGCTCGCTAATTTCAGTAACTGCTGGTCCCGGCCTTCTCGCGCGTTACAATTACTGGATTAGCGAGCCGGGCCCAAGGTAAATACTCCACTTCCGTTGGTTGAAAAGATGGCGAGTGTCCTACCTTCTAATTATTTAATATCACAGTATAATTGGTTATGATTTAAGTAGGCTTTTCTAGTTCATACCACAAAGTGCCTGTGAAACGAGCGCGGATAAAAATAGCACATGGCCCACAAGGCTCGGCGTGATTGTTTACGTATACTGTAATACATTGTTTTGACTGACGCATAGGCCATAGGCTGCCGCCAGACAAAACCCCCCATAAGTTGCAAGGAATGGGTTACTGGCGCATGTACACACGGGGAATTAAAGGGCAAAAATGACCAGATGGGAGCGTACATACATATACCAGTGGCGGATCTAGGATTTCGCTGAAGAGGGTGGGGTTCAATCGAAATTCGAACGACTAATTAAATTATTTTTAGTACATATTCGGGCTGCTCATGTGATAAGGCACATTTTTTGTAACCTTTTTTGAATGGGCTACAGAAAATCCATAGAGGCGGTAATTAGGCGTGCGTTAGAGCCATAATTTACATTAATTCGGTAAATTTGCCTTTACTATTTGTTTCGTCCAATAATTATTGGGGTTGGCCAATGGGCCAGTGTCAATTTGGAATTAGAGCAACTATCCCCAGATGTGGGCATTAGACAGCCAACTGTCTGCGAGTGGGGATATATTAGTTGACCACAAGTCAGCTGTTTCTATCGTCGTTGTACATGTTGTTGTATGAAGCAGTATTCTTACCATCGGGACTTAAGAGTCGTAGCCTTATCTTGGGGGGGGGGAGGGGGAGGGGGTGTATCCAACACCCCTCTTTCCGCTCCCAGTGTACATTGTTGCACAATAAGTATCACCTACACTAATTCCCGTAACGCACATGAGCAACTAACTTTATAGAATATGACCATTTGTTTCAAATGTAGTAGAATTATACATGTGACTGAATATCGATATAAAGTATATTTGACACTGTTCTTCTTAGAGTATAATATACAGAGCATTGAGTTGCCATCGCCGCCATTTTAGTTTGTACATGTTATCGGACAGTTGGCAAACACTTGGAGCGTTTGCCACGTACAGCCAATTATATGGCAGCATATCTAATAAAAGTTGGTAAAATACATATATATATATATAGATATATAGGACGACACCGTCCTATACATATTATTTCAACAGACTACACAAACAAGCTAGATACCCGAGCTTTTCTACCATCATTCATACACTATACAATGGGCACTTTTTCGATGTGTAAAATGTAAAACTGATGCACTGCTCTATTATTAGAAGTATATCTTCCACAGGTAAAAGTCGTATTTACTCGCATAGCAGGCAAGTATACAGTAGTGACAATACACTCAGATAACTGCTTACAAGTAGCTGGATTCGATACAGTATGTATGTTAATGCATGTATATATATCCACAGCACTGTGTATTGTTCTTACTGTTACACAGTCTTTACTGAATTCTCAAACATTTTAATAAAGGGTCAAGAAACCCTTCAGATATCAGACTTTGTACATACATTTGATGAAAACTAAGCATAGCTCCTGTAGCCAGATGTCTCCCCATCATCTTGCACCAAATTTTATTCATGTGTTTGTCATATTATTGATGGTATGTGTCAAACGCAATAAGAGGTAAAACTGGCCGATGGCTTATACACACTAAGATGGTCGACATGGGAACTCCATGCACTGTGTAGGATATAGTAAGAAGAGAATGTTCACATTTCACATGTATGCCATCACATTTACGAAGCAATTATGTATGACTCATTGGATGATCAGGGGCCCCACGGGTCCTTAACTCGAATTCTCTGTATGTAAAGCATGGCGACTTGTCGCCCTGCGGTTACAGACAGAGACTTTTGTCCTGTGGATGTTTAATATCTAAATCCCCTTGTATGCTCCACCATCTCCACCCGGGCGGGAAATGCATTGCTTAAGGGGCAACTATACACATGGATCATTGTTTGATTCAAAGATAATTGCTTCGTACATGTGATATAATATATGTATAACATAATTATGTGAACACTGCCTTGTTACTGTATCCTATACGGCACACGGAGTGGCCAAGTCGGCCAGCTTTGTGTGTTCCCGCCATCAGCCAGTTTCACCTGTTCTGCCGTTTGACAAAGAACTCAAAATGTGTAGTAGAACATATGCTATAATGTAGCTAATCACATGTAGAAAAGCCAAGAGAACGGACCCTTACCAATCATCTTACACCAAACTGTAAATCATGTCCGTTTTCTGGACAGGTTTGTGCCTGTGTTTTTGACAACACGAACCACCATTATAAATAACCTCATATACAGAAAATCGCACAGTGTATCACTTTTACCTGGCAAACCACACACCACAAACCATATACCCACTACTGTACTCTGTTATTAGCTATCACATTCAGTGACATGTAAGCAGTGACACGAGTGTATTGTCCTTGGTGTCTACTCACCTACTATGCGATTAAATATGGCTTTAACTATGGGTAACATGTACAGTAACATAGGCCAGATTGGAAAGTTTACATGTTGAAATTTATTTTGAGATTGGTGGGAGAAATGCTCAGATATCTCGTCTTTTGTATAGTTTGCTGGCATACTAATTATATCTTGCCGTTGTCATATCTGTCTATTATGTATTGCACCACATTTTATTGGATTTACTGTCATATTATTTGCTATATGTGTCAAACGCACAAAGTGGTGAAACTTTACGATGGCTTGTACATACAAAGATGGCGGAGCCTGACAGCTGAACGCTCCCTCCATAGTATACAGTAACAAGACAATATTCACATATCGATGTTCTAGTAACATAAGGTCGTAACTCAGTCACGACCTTATGTTACTAGACCATCGATATGTTATTATCCGAGCTATTAGCTCGGATTTAGTAACTATATGAACATTCTCAGTCATTGCAGATATGCTAATGAGTTAAGTGGCGGTCGCAGTGTCACTGTTTGCGGGTTTAATTTTTTGATAATTACACGTCGTGTGTGTTAGCGCATACGCTGCCGACAGTCTTGCGACTTGACGTTACACAGCATATACAGTACGATACATTTCACAAAGGAAACATTGTCTTGAGTTTGAATAAGGATAATAATTATCTCTAGATTATTTGTATTATGAATTAAAAAAAGTATATTTAAATATCTAGTTCCTGAGCTATGACTGTGACAGGAAAAAAGGGACTGATGACATATGTCACCTGTCGTGTTCCATGCATGACTGCTCGCTCTTGTTTGTAATTGTTGTAAAATATATAAAGTTTAAACTGTGTATACAAACTATAGATATACCCCCCCCCCCGGCATAATGTCGAGGGGTATATAGTTTTCGTAATTCCGCCCGTCCACGTTAAAGAGTTTGGGTACCCATTATCTCTGTGACGGAAAGTCGGATGGACCTCAAACTTCATATACTTCCTTATCAGCATCCATATTTTCATTCCATACATGTACCACACCCATGTGGCCTTCATGTCCAAGGTCAAGGTGAAATCACTTTGAACAATCATGTTTGTCAAGATAAATATTGTTTTTGCAGCATTGATAATGTATACTGATTCGACGAATATATTTACTTTAAATGGAGTATATATGATTTTTTTGTGTGAAATATTAAAATGGTTGAGCACGTACTGCGAAGGATTTCAGGACTTTCAGTCCTTCGATATTTATATATCACATCACTCTTATGAAGTATTTATCATTGAAGTCAAGTGTATATATATATATCAACTAATACCTTAACCCTTTCACCCCTAAGTAACTGGGATGGATTTTGATATGTTAATTTTGCAACCAATCCAATTGTCACCAACTTATTTTCAGACCAGTCCATTTATGAAATGGGTGTGTTTTTGTTCTAAAAATAATTAAAATTATTGGCAAAAAGTGCAGATCCTGATCAGACGACTCGTCATAATGTTTGCCAATACCACTATACAGGTATGTGGTGTTGAAAGGGTGATTGCATAACAACAACAATGAAAAGTCATGCAGAGCATGATGTTATTAGCCGATCAAATCAGGGTAAAGTGCATCGAACATATGTAGGTGTCTCTGGTAACATTGTCAATGGTAAACTATTTTCGACCACAGTTCTGTACCCAGCGTTGACATTTTTCTCGATTTTGTGCAGGTTTTGGAAACCCGTTCCCAAATCCATCCAATAGCAGCAATGCCATAGCAGCAATGTTTTGTTGTCACCATTATGTTGCGAAATATTCCAGCGTAACACCTGTACTGTATCTCTATTTATCTACAAATTACACTCCGCAATACACAAAGTTGTAGTCACTGTGTGTTTGTCCGAATTCTGTGCCAGCATGCGAGTGGGCGGAGCTACCAGGGCTATATATATCTAGCGGTTACAGTGTCATCTAAAAATAGACGCAAGCTCCTGCGTATTCAGGCACATGCCCAGATTGGCCTAATGTGCCCCATCCGTGATTTTTTGCGCGATGGTCGGGCGCAAGACAATCAATAATTTGCGGCATTGACAATAATTAAGGGGGATTGCCGCAATCGCGCGTGCTGGATGCATCCCTGCCATCCCTGCATGATACGTAAACAAATCAAAGTTGGCTATGAAGGGCAATTCTTCGTTTTGATTGGTGGAAAATTTTGTGAATATTAACTAGCGTCAAATGACGCGCATACGCGATCCAATGGGATAAACCCGAGATGCTGGGATAAACCCGAAAATGCTGGGGTTACTATAAGTAAGGAGATTTTGAGCAGAGGTCGATTATAAATTAGCCGAATAAACACATTTACGCGATTATACGTGGCTGAAACTTGTTCTGTTTTAATAAATAAAAGCTTTAAATTAGCCCAATAATCGGCGTATGTTGGCGTATGGCCATTAGAGCCAACTATGGACTTCAACAACAATAACTTCCGGGTTAAATCTCTTCAGGCGTTCAGCTCATTAAGTATTCAAAATTGTGTTATTTGGCTATAAGTAAAGTAAATTAAACGGAGATAATTGCCAAAAATGCAAACTTTATCGGTTGATGCAATTTGGAAGTGATACAGAAAAATTCGCGTTCGTAGATTACCGAATAGCGGAGAAAAGGGTTGCTACAAACTTTTTCAGAATTCGATGGATAACCAACATATTAGCCGATCTATAAATAGATCGGCTAATAAAAACACAACACAAACAAAAAACGTCAACAACACGTTAACAATGTAATTTCAAGATATCTAAGGAGAGACGCGGTCTACTTTTTGGCCAGTGGATAATGACCAGTTACATACTTATTTACTGTGTGCGCAGTGACCTGTGCACGAACTTTCCTCGTGACCTGCATTCGTAAACAGATCAAGATGACCACCCACTTAATCGCATAATATAATGCTCGACTGAAGTACAATAGTATGACGCACAGGTGCCAGAAACAAAATCAGCAGATAATATCTGGTTTCTAATATAAATTACTCTTATACTAGAAACGATACTCACATGCGAAGTTGTTCATTCACCTATGATCTGAAGGTTGTATGGACGTTGACTCTTAGACTTTTCCATAACCGGACGTGTGTGTAAGTCCAAAAATAGGCCGACTCCAGAGGTGTACATGATGTTACGTGATTGACACTTTCACCCAGAAGTAACTGACATGGATTTTGATATGTTAATTTTGCAACATGGAATCCAATCGTCCAAAATTATTTTCAGACTAGTCCATCTATGAAAAGGGAATGTCTTTGCTCTCGAAAATATGTAAATTACTTGCAAACAGTGCAGATCCTGATGAGGCGGCTCGCCACGAGCCGGCTCATCTGGATCTACATTGTTTGCCAATACCACTACACAGGCCTGTGGTGTTGAAAGGGTTAACGATCCGTGGAACCTCTGGTCATCATATGATTAAAACATAATTGCTTCCTAAATGTGATGGGATATATATATAATAAATGTACATTTGTGAACATTGTCTCGTTACTGTGTACTATATATGGCACATTTTAGTGGTCAACTCGGCCATCTTTGTGTGTTCAAGCCATCAGCCAGTTTCACATATTGAAATAGATCCGGAAACAATAATACCCAACAATAGGGCCACTGGCGGGCCTCAACACTAACTCCCCACTGGCGGGCCTCAACACTAAATCCAGACAAGTGTCTCTCTTTTTTAAGTTTTATTTTTCTGCTTTATACAGACGGCGTGCACGTTCATACAGTCAGTGCGGCCGTTACACGTAAGCATCAAGTCAAGTCAATGTGGTGTTTGAGAAAGAACGGAAACTGCGAAATACAACATGTGATATGCGTAATGCAAGTTATACCGTCAACACAGTGCGTATGTGCCGTGAAACACGGTGCCGTGAAACATTTGTTTTATATCCTGTCAATACGACCTAATCACTGCGTATGAATATGTGCGGTGACTGGGGTTATTCTATTGAATTTAAAAGCCATTTGTAGGTGTTGACGGGATAAAGAGAATAGTAGGTTAGTGTCGCGAATGGGAAAACATATCTGGCGCGGCACGGAAACGGGATGTGCTCGGTAGAGCCTCGCCCATCCCGTTTCCTAAACCTTGCCAGATATGTTTTCCCATTCACGGCACTAACCTACTATTTATCTATGTAGTTAACCATACGTAGAAAAGCCAGGGCAATACACTCACACTCCTATCAATTATGTACTACACCAAACTGTACAACTTATCAGTTTTATAGACAGTTTTGTGCCATTTTCGATTTACAACACGAATGGCCATTGCAAATAGACGTGTACACAGAAAATAGCACTGTGTGTCAATTTTACCTGACTGACCACACTAGACATACCGTATATTATATATATACCATATACAGTACTACATTATTAGACACTATTACAATATAGCTGTATATGAAGATTGTAGTGAAAGCTTCGTATGGGGAGAGTAAATTTGACCCATGTTTATTTACATATACATGTAGCACAGTGCAATATATATGAACAGAATACACGTCATCTATGGTTGATGTATATTTTTGAATGTTGACAAACGTACACCGATATTTGACTTGCAGTACATATTGGCGCAATATAATTGATACATGTATGTATGAGTGGTTTGCATTGCTGGCTACAATGTGTCATGTGTTCTACTTGGCATTTTCCGTTCTTTGTCAAACGCCAACAGAGGTGAACATGGCCTATGGCTTGAACCTACCAAGATGGCCAAGCTGGCCACTCCATATGTCGGATAGAATACAGTGACGAGTCCATGTTCACATATATGTCATAGGAAGTATTTAAGTATATGTTTAAATCATATGATGATCAGGGTATATAACGGGTCCATAAAGTCAAAATTTGCAAACACTATAGACCCAGATGAGCCGGCTTTTAACAAGCCATCTCATCAGGCTCGACAGTGTTTAATATTACCATGTTTCCATGATCAGTTTATCATATGTGCCATGACTGTGACTGGGGGAATCGGTCCGCGCAGTCTTATCAGGATCTGCACTGTTCACCATTCCGTCGCTGAAACACCCGTCATGCTTCTAACAAGCAATATAGATCATTAACAGTCTACACGAGTGTGCTATTTGATCAGGAGCTAGTCTGGTCACAAATCCCATATACTCCATTTCCCCAGTCACAGCCAGATATGTGTAGACGTGTGTAGATCCAGAACTGTTTCAGGAGTCCAAGTATCACACAGCTGCTGTACTCTGCACCGGGGTAAAATGTGTCGTGTCGAAAACTGCACCGGTTTTCTGACGAGATGCCACTCAGCTATACTTAGATATTAGAACACACCAGACAGTTTTACTATATAATTTACGGACCCGTCCTATACATGATCATCCTTTCATTGAAAGATAATTGCTTCGTAAATGTGATGGAATATACATGTATGTATACCATATATGTGAACACTGCCTCGTTATTCTATCTTATACGGCACATGGTGTGGCCATGTCGGCCATCTTTGCGTTTTCTAGCCATCAGCCAGTTTCGCCTCTTCTGACAGAAATGTAGAAACTGGCTGATGGCTGGAATACACAAAGATGGCCGAGTTCGCCATTCCATGTACCGTATACGATACAGTAACCAGGCAGTGTTCACATATGTTATACATATATTCTATCACATTTACGAAGCAATTATCTTTAAATCCAAGGATGATCAGGGGCCCGTTTCACTAAACTTCGTACGACTAAAATGCTCGTAAGGGCAAATTTAGGATCGTCTGGAAAATTCTTCAACTGATGGATTTACATTTATTGAGCATAGGCTGCAAATGCAGCCTATGCTCAATAAATGTAAATCCAATAATTGTTTAGAAGAAAACATTGTTAATGTGAAATTTACATAATTTTGCACTTACAAACATTTTAGTCGTACGAAGTTTAGTGAAACGGGCCCCATGTATAGAGCGTCCGAATCGCATCCAATATGGCCATTCTCACATACTTTCAGTTTTACTATTCGTATGAATGTCGTGAGACCTACTTTTACACGACATGCAACCTGTCTGCACCGGATCTGCATGAATAAAATTATAGGTTCGCTTACTCTAAATAAATAGAATCAAAGGACTGAAAGGACTCGCATTATGGATGAAACGTACATTGTAGTCTGAAGAGTAGTTTTGGTATGTGGAACTTTTGCCACGATTTATATGTCGATGCAAGTGTTTCTGACAGATATGAAACTGAAATGTAATATGGCAATTTTGTTAAAACGTTTGACCTTGCTATGCGTCAAAGGGAGGTGATGTCTAGCAAGGATTTGGGGTAACTGAACTTCAAAACTGTTCAAACAGTTGCTGAGATACAGTGGAACCTCTCTAAACCGGACATCCTGGGAGCTCACCAGGGTATCCGGTTTAAAGATGTTCCACTGTAAAACAATCCGATGACTACTTCATGACACGCGTGGGTGCTTTGTGATCACAAACAGACATTATCATCGTTGATAAATGGCAATGAACCCGATCAGAATGGAGCAAAACTAACATTTATCTGTGTCCGGTTTAGAGAGGTTCGACTGTATTTAGGAAAATGTACCAGCTGCAGCTTAGTTGCGAACGGTCACTCTTGCAATCTACTCCCGTACCGTCCGTAGGCAGATCTACGGACGGTACAGGAGTAGATTGCAAGAGTTACCTTCGCAACTAGCTGCAGCTATGATTTCGGCGTCATTGGCAGGTGGTGTACAGCAAGATTCTGGGGTATCTGCACTTTGTTGTACATGTATCAACATTTCTTACGAGTGCCCGCTATAGAGATATAATCACTATATAAGTCATTATATCCCCGGCATACGAAGTTCATGTATGTCGAAGAGTTTCCGCCCGTCCAATTTGCGGTAAAGTTTTTTTTTAAAGTTTTTTCAGTATCTCTGTAACGGTAACTCGGATTGACCTCAAACTTCACATACTTCCTTATCACCATCTATATTTTCATTCCATGCCTCACCCAAGCGGCTTTCATGTCCAAGGTCAAGGTAAAATTACTTAGAAATTTGCGTCCGTAAGATTTGCGTTAAGTTTGCGCGTACCCATTATCTCTGCAACGGTAAGTCGGATTGACTTCAAACTTCATATACTTCCTTATCATCATCCATATTTTCATTTCATACAACACCCATGCGGCCTTCATGTCCAAGGTCAAGGTCAAAATAATGTGAATTAATTTGTTTTTAATATTTGTTTGCGTTAATTGTTTTGTTTGTCGGTTCAGGCGGCGGCCGGGGGGTAATCCGCGAGCCTCTGCTGACTTGCTCTTGTATTTTATTTATTGATACATGTAGAGACGCGCGGTTGTATTAGGATATTTTGATATGCAAATGAGGTACGTTTTTTAAATTATTAATAGCCACTGAATGCGTCACTTGAATACATCGACATATAAATAAATATGATCATTTCACATCAAGAATTAAAAATCAAGAAACAAATAGAGAGACTAATATACATAATTGTTTTCGTTAATATTTTAAGGAATCGCCGTTATCGTCCCTGATATCAAAATGCCAATTCCAGTTTGATAAACAATATAATAATGTCAACAAGAAATTGTATCGTTAAACGAAGCTTATCCCCTCGCTCGCACCATGATAATAATAAAAAGTAATAATAATAAATAACAGTCCTCAGTGACCGTGGGCGGTCGAACGTGGGTCGTACTGGTGGCAGCCTTTATAATAACGTGGGTCGTATGCAACGCAACGCACCATCTCTATACACACTTTGTGGCCAAATATTATCAACATCGGTGAAGCGGTTCATGAGTTATTAAAAATTGTCTGATGGTCTCAGAGTGTATTTATTTGAAGTTGAATTAAAGGTTGTGGAGATATAAGGTATGTAAAACAGCTGATGTAAAAGCTTTAACGCAAATTTTAAAGTCATTTGACCTTGATCTTGGGCATGTGGGTGGGCCATAGAATGAAACTATGGATGATAATAAAGAATTATTGGAAGTTTGAAGTAAATCGGAGCATGTGTTATATACTATGGGTATAATATTAGTATGTGGATATATAAGGTATGTACACACTTTAACACAAATTTCATTTGACCTTCACCTTGGGCATGTCGACCACATGGGCAGGCTATATAATGAAAATATGGATGATGAAAAGGAAGTATTGGAAGTCTTAAGTAAATTGGAGTAACGATTGTGGAGATAAAGGTATGTCAAAACTTTAATTTTATAATAACGTAAACTTCTAAGTCATTTGACCTTGACCTTGGGGAACAGGGGCACCATGAGTGGGACACAGCCGGAATATATGGATGATGCCCAATAAACATACAATGTTTCAAGCAAATCTGACTTATGGTTACAGAGATAGTAGGCATGTGAAAACGTTAACGCAAATTTTGACAAAAAACATTAACGCAAACTTCAAAGGGTCATTTGACCTTGACCTATGGGCACAGGTGCCGCATGAGTGGGACACATAATGATTATATGGATGATGACCAATAAGCGTACGAAGTTTCAAGCAATTCTGACTTACAGTTGCAGAGATAATACATATCTGACAACATCAACGCAAATTTAGACAAACCTTAACCCAAACTTCTAAGTAATTTGACCTTGACCTTGAGGCACATGGGCCACGTGAGTGGGGCACAGAATGAATATGTGGATAATGACTAATAAGCATTTGAAGTTTCAAGTCAATGTGACTTAGGACTACATAGATATAAGGTATTTAAAAACTTTAACGCAGATTTCGGACGGACGCACGCACGGACGGACGGACGGACACCCGGACGTCACTGTGATTACTGTCTCGCTTCCGCAAGCGGGCTCGACAAAAATCGGTGAAGCGGTTCATGAGGGATTGAAAAATAAAAGGTTTTACTAACGTACGTACGTACGTACTTACGCACGTTGGTACGTACATGGACCAACGCTATATCCTATCTTGCCTATCAGCGAGGATATAACAAATGGTTTGCATACTATGAAATGACCATTTACGTTGAAATAGCTTACGGCAGCCATCTTGAATTTGCGATACAACTTCTTTAGTTTGTTAATCATTGTGTTACGACGATGCATCTTCCGTGTATGAAAGAAAACGTATACAATGTTTATTGCATTTAAATTTCGCATATAATGTATATACATGTATATAGGATAATATACAATTACTTCATGGTCATTCGGGGAACAGTCAAAACTATTTACCCGAGGTGCTACGGACGACCCGAGACACTATTACCCAGAGGTGTTCGGCCTCTGGGCAATAGTGCCTCGCGTTGTCCACAACAGCGAGGGGAAATATGTTTTGACTGTTGAATGAACATGACATAACTGTTTTATTACTCAACATGTACTGTACTGTATGTGATACAATGCACGTGATTTGGTGGTGCGGCGCATCGACGGACCGATATCAATTGCGTAGACTTTGATGACGTAATTTTCGACAAAACATCATGACGTCATGATTTTCTGTTGTGAAAATAGTTTTGACTATTCCACGGGCACGCGGAACTATTGCCGAGGCACGCGGAACTATTGCCCAGGCACATGAAACTATTTCCCAGACACGTTAAAATCCAAGGAAATAGTCAAAACTAGTTAATACCAACTTATATAGGGAGTTGTGTAATAACATACTATAGCTGGGAATGCAACAGCATCAACAGATACATGACATTTTTGTATAGATATAGAAGTATTTATTAAAGAAAAATATTAATTATATTAAACACAGGTTGAAGACATAGACCAATGTCTATAAGTACATTAAATATACGTAAAAGTATCAGCAAGCAATTTAAGCAAAACTTACATGAAATACCAAACAACGAATAGCAGTTCACAATTAATAATAAACACTCATTATGGAACTATGTATGTGAAAAGTCTAGTTCGTATTCAAGGTGTGGGATCACGTGTTTCCGAACTGCGTGACGTCTTGTTTTTAGATGTGTTTACAGTAGATTTTTTTTAATAAATTTCTAATGAAATATAACGCAGCAAATGCGGTACACGTTACCGTTTATTATAGGCGGCATTAATCTCATAATTATGTCGTTTTTACGAATAATCGGTTACCGTAAATGTAAATAAAAACTAGAGCACGTGAATGTAAGAAATAAACGGTACTCATGTTTGTGTGAAATATTGTAAATAACTTTCAGACCACCCATGAAACACCCATAAAACACATATGCCATCGTATTTGGTGCGCTACATATCATTAAAATCCGTCCGTTAGTTAGGAAGATTTTAAAGAAAATCTACTGTCAAAATGACGTCACAGATTACGTCCAGTCGGAAAATCGGGTTCGGAAACCACGTGATCCACACCTTGGTATTATTCCTTTATAAAACAAAAAGAAACCAATCAAAAAACAAATTTATTATCAGACCAAATATTAGACATGGACAAATAATTAAAGAAAGAAGACATGAATAAAATTGAAATTCTAAAATTAGATCTCGGAAAATGATAGTAAATGGTTCAGTTATTCGATCAAGGGCTCCGATTATAAATGAAGGAGAAAACCAACAAATTAATCTGTGCACTATAATCTCATAACTTTATAAGTACAACAATACCGAAACTTGAAACAGAAAATGGCAAAATAATTACAAGTCAGAGATATTAAAAGAAAGTGAAATAGTTTAATTACACCAAACTATATACAATAGCAATAAAGACACAAATGCGTCTAATGATTTAGATTTTTGGAAATGTACATGCACGTACCAAAATTATATACCAAAATAAAATGAATCATAATCAGAAAAAAAAACTAGAGGGACTAATCACAAAACTGAACAAGCATATGCACTAAAAAACATGACGAATAACCGTAGCCCAGGTACAAGTGAATTTGCATCTGAATTTTTATAAAATATTTTGGAATAAACTGGGTGAATTTGTAGGGCGATAAATTATGGCTATCAGAAGGGTGAACTATCTATAACCCAACGGCAGGATATAATAACACAAATCACAAAAGAAAATAAATCTTGGAATTTTCTAAACATTTATAGATATATTTCGTCTAAAAATGACAAATATTGAGGATTATATATCGTCTCTAAAAACAACATGGTACGAAGTATAGTGTACAACAAATACAAATTCATGAACATTTTCATTTTATATACAGAAAATGATACAGATAATATTTTTAATTGGAGAGATATGTACATCGAACAAAAACAGGGGAACATTTCAAATCTTTTTTAGCGGGATGTTCTAAAAGCTCATCTAAAACTACAAATAAACTTAGGCAAATAAACATGGATGCATTTCTTTCAATAAAGACATAACATGTGGGACCACTTTCTTCAATAGACATGCTTTGATAATGGAATGTGTTTTATACATAATGTTGTCAAAAATGATGGAACTTTTGCCTCTGAAAATGAACTTAAAAGCAATTTCAACGTTAATATGAACTTTCTTCAATAGTATGGCCTTGTCAAAGCAATAAAAAATTGAGGTAAAAACTGAACAATATTGAAAAAAAGTTAAAATGCCATTTATTCCATACAAACTAAAAATATACATAAACAACAAAAACGGGACAAAAGACATGTATGTCGCATTAAACTCCACTTCTAAAACTCCAGCTGGGCAAATTAAATGGAACTCCACCTATAATTTTAACAATGAAACATGGAAGACAAAATATATATGTATGACCACATATCATAACAAAATACACAACTCTAAAATGGTTCCAGTACCGAATAAACCACAATATTCTAGCCACAAATTATTTCCTTAATAAGATTAAAATTGTAAGTAGTCCATTATGTACATTCTGTAAGAACCTTTCGGAAACAAACAAAACATTTATTTTGGGACTGTGAGTTGACAAAAAACATATTTATTGAACTTCAAGTTTGGTTAGTGTTGCTTCTAAACTCATGCATGAATCTAATGAAAATGGCAAAATAATTACAAGTCAGAGATATTAAAAGAAAGTGAAATAGTTTAATTACACCAAACTATATACAATAGCAATAAAGACACAAATGCGTCTAATGATTTAGATTTTTGGAAAATGTACATGCACGTACCAAAATTATATACCAAAATAAAATGAATCATAATCAGAAAAACTAGAGGGACTAATCACAAAACTGAACAAGCATATGCACTAAAAAACATGACGAATAACCGTAGCCCAGGTACAAGTGAATTTGCATCTGAATTATTATAAAATATTTTGGAATAAACTGGGTGAATTTGTAGGGCGATAAATTATGGCTATCAGAAGGGTGAACTATCTATAACCCAACGGCAGGATATAATAACACAAATCACAAAAGAAAATAAATCTTGGAATTTTCTAAACATTTATAGATATATTTCGTCTAAAAATGACAAATATTGAGGATTATATCGTCTCTAAAAACAACATGGTACGAAGTATAGTGTACAACAAATACAAATTCATGAACATTTTCATTTTATATACAGAAAATGATACAGATAATATTTTTAATTGGAGAGATATGTACATCGAACAAAAACAGGGGAACATTTCAAATCTTTTTTAGCGGGATGTTCTAAAAGCTCATCTAAAACTACAAATAAACTTAGGCAAATAAACATGGATGCATTTCTTTCAATAAAGACATAACATGTGGGACCACTTTCTCCAATAGACATGCTTTGATAATGGAATGTGTTTTATACATAATATTGTCAAAAATGATGGAACTTTTGCCTCTGAAAATGAACTTAAAAGCAATTTCAACGTTAATATTAACTTTCTTCAATAGTATGGCCTTGTCAAAGCAATAAAAAATTGGGGTAAAAACTGAACAATATTGAAAAAAAGTTAAAATGCCATTTATTCCATACAAACTAAAAATATACATAAACAACAAAAACGGGACAAAAGACATGTATGTCGCATTAAACTCCACTTCTAAAACTCAAGCTGGGCAAATTAAATGGAACTCCACCTATAATTTTAACAATTAAACATGGAAGACAAAATATATATGTATGACCACATATCATAACAAAATACACAACTCTAAAATGGTTCCAGTACCGAATAAACCACAATATTCTGGCCACAAATTATTTCCTTAATAAGATTAAAATTGTAAGTAGTCCATTATGTACATTCTGTAAGAACCTTTCGGAAACAAACAAAACATTTATTTTGGGACTGTGAGTTGACAAACAACATATTTATTGAACTTCAAGTTTGGTTAGTGTTGCAATAGCTTTGTGGTAAGGCAATATTATACAATGACACAGATAAGTATAATATACCTGTAAAATGCCCTACTCTCAGAATGGTTCAGCCGTGTGAATTTGACATGTGGTCTGGTCTGTGATTTAGTTTAAACAATATTTATTTCATACAATACATGTTACATCATTACATGTGAATTATACATGGATTTGAAAACAAGCTAATAGTTTATATGAATTCATATCCATACGAGATAATTACAACTTATTTACATCAAAGGCACATTACACGTACATAACATATCATGGATAAGTTATAATTTCCATTATTTTATTTTTAACAAGAGTATGCACTTGGTTTAGGTATATGAAATATAGTTGATACACTAGTATATTGATGTTTGTTTTATTGCAAATTTTGTGATTGTGGTGGTGGATAAGTCTAGAGCTACATCGCTAAATGGTATTTGTATTCACCCCACGAGGACTTGCCTATGTAGTACATAAACATTGAATACATCTGTTCCCGTGAGGGTCAGTACCGTGAACTACGAATATTGGCGGCTCGCCAGCGTGAATTGTATTGTTTTGTTATATTTATATATGCATTACGAATAACTCTGCATACTTTTAATAATGCAATATATGCAGACGTTAGTTCTATATGAAATAATGCATTTCAGGAAAAATAAAAGATTATTCCCTCAAAGTATACTTTGCTAGATAAGTATACTTTGCAATTTTGGTGAAATCGGCTACTGTAGCGTAGTGTCATGGGAGAGAATCATAAAGTACCGGTACACAAAGTCAATTCAGTATGCCCTGCATGCTGGTTATTGGATAAACAGCATGAACCCCCAACCATCATGAATATCTAATTTTCTATATTTCTAATGTATAATATTATATTCATAAACATATCAATTGACATGGGGATGCTATCACACTATAATACATACATAACATATATTTAGTAAATGTACAAACATTTACATAGGCATCAAAGTGGGTAGGTGGGGTAACTGTGAATCTGAATCTTTGGCATGTGCGATAAACATAGCATCAACCTGACCAGTGGAACAATAACAAACTATATGTTCATAATAATACAGGCTTCGGTACTATATCATTACAATGTTTCCAATAAACGTGTCGGTCGTACATTGTTTTAAACATTTTCATACGTTTGACCTGATCTACAGTGAAAGTTGTTTATTTTAGTCACATCAGCATACATGTAACAATATACAATCAGTCGCAAAAGTAATTATACATGTTTGAATGAAATACTAATATATTTGGTATCTTGAAATAGTTAAATCTTTGCGTGTTAGCGGTGAAAATATCCGCCAAACGAATTAGCAGTATATGTTTTATTTCTCTCTGTAAATATGTCTTGAAATTTCGTTAGAAAAGACTCGATTCTAATGAAATTTCAAGACATATTCATGATATTTACGGGGAGAAATACAAGAAAAGTTTTGAACTATTTATAGCCCACAAGTTTCCCAGCATGCAAATAGTTAAACATCAGTCAATTGGAGTAATAGACTAGACATGTATTCAATAAATGCAAACCCTAGAAGAATTTTTTAGTAAAAGTGTTTTTATTAGTTTTTCACATAATTTTAGTTGACGAATCCAATTACGGGGGATGCCCCGAGGATTTTTGAGGTTAAAGTGCTCAAATTTGAAAAACAAAATGGCTACCAAAAATATCTTTTTTTACCTTTCTTGAACGTAATAAACTTACATTTTCATTTTAAGCGTGTGCAATATTTCACACAAGCATACTATTTGGCACATACATTCTTTATGATACTCTGAATTAAATAAAAACAGAACACGCATTGGATATGACCTGAAATCAAAGATGGCCGCCATGCCATATTGCTTTAATCAATATCCCAGTCTGTGGCGCTCGTATCGGCATAAATCCGATGTCTATACCCATATTTCCAGGACCAAGGAACATGATAACAACCATAATAACTAGAAATGGACGCTTGTCGACAAGCGCATGTGTATCCCCCGTCCCCAGATACACAAGTAGTTTGCAAAAAGGGTGTTCGAGTTATGCTCCGGACACGAAATCAGTGTACGAAACAACAAAGGGAGATAACTAAGAAATTAACGACGGAAGAGCTGTCATTCTTGCGCGCGACACACCTTTGGGTCGTCTTCTATGCATGTGTGCAGCTCAATAAAAAATATTCCAAAGGGTGTTCGAATTATGCTCCGGACACGAAATCAGTGCATGAAACAACAAAGGGAGATAAGTAAAAAAAATAAACGATGCAAAAGTCTATGCATGTGTGAGGTTTAATGAAAATATTCCAAAGGGTGTTCGAGTTATGCTCCGGACACGAAATCAGTGCATGAAACAACAAAGGGAGATAAGTAGACAATAATTCATTCCGCGGAATCAAATGCCTCGCCTTGTCCCGCCTTGACCTCGAGCCTGGGCCCGAAAGCAATTTTCACTGGCCCGAACATATACAATTATTGACTAGTGAGCCATAGAATATCAGATTATATTATATGGCTCACTAGTCAATAATTGTTTTATTATATGATAATAGTCTGTATATAGCACTTACGACCTTATGCTACTAGACAAAAATTGAAAAAGAATTAGAAAAAAAAAATGCTCGCTACTAGAGCCCAGAATTTTTTTTAATAGTCCTATATTTATCTACATATCATATCTGTACAGGTCCACATATTGCCACAATATTGTCAACACAGTTTACGGAAATAAAATAATTTACCTGTATAAATTACCTGTAATAGTTAGTGGTCAGTTAGTGGTCAGTCTGGACATTTGCACATGCTAGCACATGCACAGGTGAATGGTTCTCCCAGTAACTATTTTTCAACCGGAGAAGGCTATTGTTCTCTCTACATGTAAGGTGTACAGAGCACACGAGAAAACGGGTCTTCATGCATTAATGTCCAGTTTGTAGAGTGCGCGAAACAAAAAAGGGAGATAACTAAAAAAATAGCTAAGCAAGAGTTGTCATTCTTGTGCGCGACACACCTTCGGGTCGTAGTCTATGCATGTGTGAAGTTTCATGAAAATATTCCTAAGGGTGTTCGAGTTATGCTCCGGACAAGAAGTGTCTGCGGCGGACGCGGACGCGGCACGGTGTAAAATCCATAGTATCCCCCGACTTTCGTCCGGGGGATACAATAACATTCAACGTGTTGGTCCAGGAAGCCATCTTTAATTTCAAAATGGCTGCCACAATCGCAGTTATGCAAAAGTGTCGCTAACAATTTGGCAATTAGTGTTCAAAAGTATTTTCGCATATGGATTGAAACAAATTAAAAATGATGACCATTAATTGTATGTGATGCCACAAAATTAAATGCGGAATGGTAGACCTGCAGTATCATCAGCAACAACAACATCAAAGCTAACAACAACAACAACAAAACCCATGTGACATGCTTGTCAGGCAGTGCAATTAATTTACAAATCAGATCCCATATCAAATAATGAATGGTATTTTTTGTTATCCCTGTCTCAGCCATATCCTTATGCCTAACAATTTGCAAACTTTCTATACTGGGAAACAGATTGTAGGCTTGATAAGTGTGTGTATGAAGTTGTTGAATTTTCCCCTTTGGTGTAACTCCATTTGCTGTTATATTTCAGAGTAAATCCAATTAATTTGGGCGTTATATTGCAACTGTATAATGGCATACTTCTTCCATCTATTTAACTTGATAACTTGATAGCTAAGACGTCTTACTATGTCTTATACGTCATCTTAATCAGATAACTATTGCGTCAGGACGAGATAAATCGGACGAGATAAATATGACGAAATGTCGTCAAAAACGTGATACTGCCAACTAGTGACATCATTTTTATTACATGTTATCTGGTATTGATCAGTTAGTATGTCGTCTTGACGAGATACTTATCGCGTCAAGATGTCTTACTAACTGGTCATGACGGGATAAACTATATTAAGTTGTCTTATTGTTCTTAATCGCCGAGAAAATGTGAAGACTTTAAAATAGGAATCGATGTCACTAGTGGGCAGCATCACGTTTTTGACAAAATGTCGTGATAATTATCGTGTCTAATTTATCTCGTCTTGACTAGTTAGTAAGACGTCTTGTCGCGATAATTATGCAGTTAAGATGTCTTATACAGGGTAGTAGGACGACTTAGCTATAACGTTATCACGTTATGTCGATGGCAAAAATATGCCACCATACAACGGAAATAATGCTACCCGTAATATTTAGATTTCACAAGGCACTCTCCTATTCAACCAGCTTGATACAGACCGGGCTCAGGAGTGGTTGAATGGTGCAGGCAAGAAAGGTGGCGGAGTTGTAGGCATCACAAAGGCCTCATCTGTCCTGTGTATGTGGACTCTCTCCTACAACCTTAGGTCTCACATAGCAGTGGAGACTTATGTCATGTAGCAAATGAGCTCAGATGAGAAACATCTTCACAACGAGAGTACACATTCCCGCCGAAAGCGAGACAATGTTGATGAAGAAGCGTTAGTCAGTACTCTCCAGCGAGTCGGTGTATTCACTCCTGGAACGCAGCTTGGTACGTCGCAAAACATTGCAATCAAATATCCTGTAACAGAAGACAAGAAGCGCTACTAAATGCCAAAGCATTGGCATAGAGAAGCTGCAAGAATTTGTACAGGAGAGACATGTTGTTACCGAGCCAAATGACAAACCGAACACCTCGCTACATGGTGCACCGTCATTTGCAACATCGTACAATGTTAAGGATACCAGATCGAAAGACCAAACACATGTTATAAAAGCGGACAGGAGTCTGCTTCAACGTGTGACTGCCTTCGAAGCTTCAGTCGATATACCGATGCATGAACTGATGCCAGTTCCACTGTCTATTGCCGAACTAAATGGCACACTGTGTACCGGCAACAAACTTATATTCGCAGACTTGTTAACGGAAGGCATTGACTGTCCCGAAACCATTAAGCTGCATGACCAATCAGCATGTCTCATTATTGATGGTCAAGCAGGTGTCGTGGCCATTGGCAAGCCTACTACTGCAGAGAATGTTGGTGACCTATCCGACGCCTTTGTCAAATCGGTGCTACAGTCTGGTTCTAAATACAAGAGAATAAACATTGTATTTGACAGGTACCGAGCAATGTCTATTAAGTCCAGTACTAGAGCAAGGCGCAAAAAGACTGCTCACCAGATCAGAAATGTATGTTGTGGAAGGTTGTGATATGCCCTTACCACAATACTGGAAGAAGTTCATGGCTTGCCAGATTCTTATCTGAAGAAGTACTTGCCAATGCGCCACATAATAAGCAAATTGTTGTGACTGGTGCCGATGAACTAGACGTTAGGTCAGCAAATGAAACAACAGACATAACGATGTTAAGAGCAACATACGAGGAAGCCGATACCAGATTGATTCTGCATGTTGTTCATATCCAGTTCGATAGAGTCGTTGTGGCTGGTAGGGACACTGATGTACTGTTGCTACTATTAACACCCTTCCCCCGATCACAATGTATGCATCACTTTATGGTTATCTATAGGACAAGTGTTCACTAGCCTATCTCCGCAAGCAGCTGCGACATTACTGCCATTCCATACGTTGACTGGTTCTGACACGACGTCATACTTATCGAGTCACACCAAATAGTCAGCCTGGCCTGGAAGGTTTTCACAGAGAGTCACGAGCTGCTCACTGAATTAGGCATACTCCCACTATCTTGAAATCTGCGGAGAAGCTTATGTACAAAATTTATAATGTAACACAAACATATTTCATTGATATAACGCGATATCGCTTGCTTTCAAAGTCAGTGAAACCAGAGGCTTTGCCACCAACACGTTATGATCTCCGCTTTAACGTAATGCGAGTGCAATATCAGTCCATGATCTGAAGGCAAGCCGACTGTGCCATCCCAGAGCTTCCAGCGCCAGAAAGTATGGGATGGAAGCGCATTGATGACGGCTTAGTGTCCATCCTCATGTCTTCGAGTCCAATTCCAGCCGCGTGCATGGAAATGATACTTTGTTCATGTCACGTTGCAAATGTCGTAAGTCTGGTCTGCTTGCACAAGTATGTGCAGATGCAAGACACATAGTGATGATCAAAACACATGTATGAAGCTCATGTAAATTGATATTTGTGGCTGCGACTCGTAGCTCTGTGGATATACTAGAGGTATAACAATGTTCTAAACTCATGCATGAATCTAATGCAAACTGATTTGCGACTGCGACTCATAGCTCTATGTTTATATCAGATGTATAACAATGTTCGATACCCATATAAGAATCTCGTGTAAACTGAGTTGTGACTACGGTGACTTAGAGCTCTGTGCATATACAATAAATATAACAATGTTCTAAGCCCATGGATGAATCTTGTGTAAAATAATTTGTGACTGCGATTCATTTCTCTGTGGACATACCAGAGGTATAACAATGTTCTAAACCCATGTATATATATACATGAATCATGTAAAATAATGTGCGGCTGCTACACAGAACTATGGATATACCAGATGTACGACAGTGTTCTAAACTAATGTACCAGTATGAAACTCCTGTAAATTGATAGTTGACAATATGGCTCGGCGCTCTGCGTGTATGTATACACAATATGTAACAATCTAAGCCTATGTATGAATATACATTGATCACGATAGCCACCAGCATTATTCCTCTTTGGGTTCCACAAACTGATATATGCGCACTATAGTTTAGGATTGTGGTCATTTTGGCAGCTATTTTCAAATTCAAAATGCCTGCCTAAACCAAGTGAGGCAATGATATGTGTAGTGTTCTGTTGTATTTAGAAAACATGTCTATGGACACCATAATTAGCATCATATGAGTATCACAGACCGAGATATAGGCAAAGGCAACTTTAGATGGCGGCCATGTTT
Source organism: Conchocele bisecta (assembly GCA_029237695.1). Classification (NCBI taxonomy): domain Eukaryota; kingdom Metazoa; phylum Mollusca; class Bivalvia; order Lucinida; family Thyasiridae; genus Conchocele; species Conchocele bisecta. The sequence continues at coordinate 198,157,545 of CM055265.1, read as the reverse complement.
TGTTGATAATTTTGAAATTCAATATGGCTGCCTAAACCAAAACTTCGAATGTTATTATTTTTGTTCTTATCGTGTTCCTTGGCCCTGACAACATGGGCATATACCTCGGAATTATGCCGCTATGTACGTCACATACTCATATATGACTATATTTAGAATGTTGGCGGTCGTCTTGAATTTCAGGTAATATTGAACAAGTGTTTCAGTTTGTCTGTGCCAATTATCATGCTTTTATGAAAAATCCCACACTCTTAAAATATAAGCTTACTACGTTCAAGACAGGCAAAACATCGTATTTTTAGCGGCCATTTTCTTTTCAAATTTGAACACGTTAACCGCAGAAATCCCCGGGGCATCCCCATAATTGGATTCGGCATACTCAGATTATGCTAATAGACTATCCAAAACACTTCTAATGCTAATGCTTCTAACATTTGTTCTAGGGGCATTATACATATATCCGACTCGTCTATGCGTTGTACACATCCTTAGGCTCGTGTTCTCACATTTTGGACGATGTGTGCGGAACTGCATCGACTCGATGCACGAATATCCCGATATCCCTTTGCTATGTATTGTGCATTATCAATAATACACAGTACAATAATATACATTGGGAATAATGCTTCGCACGCGTGATAATAGTGTCATGTGAGAATGGAGTGTCGCGAATATCCATCGTTATATAACGGAATTCGTGTATGACAAGGTTCTCTGATTATATTTGATTAACACATTTGAAACATAGCGAATCTAATGGGATACCTTCTAAAATCCCCAAACGATCGAGTGTGTGCTAGTTGATGGTTATCTCTATTGGACGTTTTGCAACTGGTTAATGCGGTATACCGCTGAGGCTCGTATTTATTCGACCGCTAGCGAAGAATTATACAAGCAACATAAAAATTTGAGGTCGTCCAGCTTTTATGCTAATGAGCTAATGTCGCTCGCAGCATATATTTTGCTGGTTGAACTTTTTTAAAAGCCATACAAAATAGTTCCAACAGCTAGATCGCTTTTCATTTACAGTGTAATACATGTTTCCTTTTTGTTTGTTTTTGTTTCTGCTAAATGTATGTTATTGCAAACGTTACCGTATGCCATATAACACTTTATTCCGTAGAAGCGCGTTTCTTGAACTTAGCCCCCTTCTTCCACAAATCCCGTTACTTAAATTATGCACGCGCACGATTTCCTACTGACATATATTATCCGATTGGTCACGGTAACTCCAGCAGAAAGCGTTTCAACTTACCCCAAGATCGCTTTCGACACAGCTAAAAATACGCAGAACTCCCGACAAAAGTTGGCTATTCCGGTGGACCAGTGCATTTTCCCGAATGGCAAAAATATTCTCATGTGCTGCCAAAACACGACGATTTACATATAAAATTAGAAATAAGATGCATTTGTGCGGATGCACAGACTGGTCCTATGTTTATATTGATCGTAATAAGCCCCATTTGTTAGAAATTGGTTTGTCATCCGTGGAAGTCGTGTGCACGATTTGAAAAACACAACTATATACTTCCAACCAGCATATTTGTTACCTACAAGATAGTGTCTGTGAAAACAGAATTTCTTAATGTGTTTTAAATCGTACTGTACCTTTTAGTTTAAAGGTACATGCCCACTCAGTAAGCACAAAATGCTCTTTATATCAGAGACATCATCTGAGATATTTTCTGGCAAAATAAACATTCATTCACCATTACCCACGTACTGATTGACATTATTATACATTTTATATCAGAAGAAAATTTCCACTCTGATATCAGGGGCGTACACCGTGTTTCCTTAAAATGTTAATGGAAATTACTATTGATTCTCTCTATTTATTTTTTTGTTGTGCAGTGATCATACTTTATAATCTGTTGAACATATTATTTTTTCAGGTGACGTATTTAATTAGTATAAATAATAAAAAAAAAATAGCGTGCCTCATTTGCATATGAAAATAGCCTGATACCACCGCGCATCACTATCGGTAACATAAACATTACTAACTGATTATATCTGTATAGCGGGCACTCGTAATATTTAGAACTGGTGGAATAGTGACACAGTTATACACTTAATTATTTCCTATAAAGAACATTTTGTGCCTACTGAGCGGGCATGTACTTTTAAGTTCACATATTAATATTTATTTCAACCGCTGATATTTACATCGTATAATATAACGCACAGCCTAGATATTCCTCCTTAGAGCGTGAACTACTACATCACAGAAGTCACTTCCATTTTTAGCCACGCTGAAGTAGCTACCAATAAAATGAAGATACGATGTACTACAACAATCCTCTCAAAACTTAGCCTCATTATTTTTATAACAATGATTTCTGACCTCCTTCGGAAATTGGGTCGTATATAAAAAGTTCAGTCACTGTCTGAACTTGAGGATTCATATAAACTCGATAGAAGCCTTATTTTCGACGTTCCTGCGCTGGCTATATCATCACGTCGAAGCTGCGCTAAGCTTACACTGCTGACGCCACTGTTCGGTGTTAGTTTGTGACCATCCAGAAACATCGAGGCTCCCAGCTCTGTAGTAGAGTAAAACGCTAATTAGTGGGAACTAGACTGGGCATAAAAATAATTCCGTGTCATTTACTTGTTAAAAGCAAGCTCTCTTTTTATTTTGTATTTAGATAGTCTAAGCATTAAAACATAGGGTGGAAAGTTTATCATTCACAAAATGGCCGCAAAATTCAAAATGTTGCGGGTTTCAGCCTGCATCATAAATCAAGTCGCTGATGTACAGTAATCGGGTTGTTTGCAGTCACTGTCGCATTTGAACACATACTAAGTGTGCGTTCTTTGTTTTATCTATATAATATACAGTACATGTAATATCATAGTTTGGTAGTACAAGCAAATGAGACAGTATGGCTATTTTTCAAAATTTGACGAATTGTTCATTTATGTTATGCCGTAAGAGCTCATAAGGTGAGTAAAAGGAAGTAAAGTGGCAATAAAGAACATATACTAGGTTTGTAATATGTCACAAAGGTTTCCGTGGTGTTATATATATTGTAACTATATAAAAGAATAATATGACATTAAAACTATGTTTGGAAACCGTGCATGAAAACAGTACTACCATACCAGCTACGTTCAATTAACTGCTCGCTGTTATGTATATGATTAGCTGTAGTTATTACAGGACATGGTTGTACTTATATTCTCAATATCAAAAATAGTATTATGCTTATGTAATAGTGTTGTGTATTCTTAGAGGTTTATTATAGAGAACAATTATGAACATGTAAAAAACTTTATACGAATTCATTGCATGCATGTTAATCAGTGGTACATGCATACAGTGTTTATAGTCAATACATTGATTGTTCAATACATTCATCTACGTATGAACTATATCAATAATCAATTGCATTGTATGATTGCAAAGCCAAACATACATCCTTTTGAAAATTAGTAGACATTACATCCACTGGTCTACTGAGGATATTAATCTGAGTCATTATCCTCCTGTAGCAGATCTGGACATTTTACAGTGTATCTTGTTGACATCGTCTCAATAAATGAGTGATGAATTGTTTTATCCTGTGCAGAATCCGAGTACAGCACATGTTTGATGGCTGGTGGCAATGCGCAATCAGACAATATCCATTTTCCGATGAACCTCTCGCTCCTTGGGTTTCATCCCAAATGTAAAATGTGCCATCATGTGTTGCTAAAGTATATACAAGTACTGATAAAATCACGAACTTAACAGTTTTCTATCATAACCTATCTGACTAACATTTGAATAAGGTGTATATTGAGCAGCCTCAACTTGTCAGTTCTAGTTAGTTCTGCTTATCTGTTTGTAATTTTATTTTATTCACGATTCCTTTCTATCAGCAGGTATTACAATAATTGCCTTTTACCTTTCATGATTAGCATTACACGTGTCAAAACAATCCTCTTTAGGCTTGTGAAATACAAAGAGGATAGTTGTTGTTTTCAGTGTAAGATCGAATTATTTTTCATCGAGTTAACACCAACACAGATACGTTACCAAATAATTAACAATTCGATCTTACACTGAAAACAAATAATTTTATATTTATTTTATGACCATATAACAGTATTTACATTAGCACCCGCACCGTACCTCTAAGACTTCGCTAGGAAACCTGACCTAATTTCTCAACATGACCAATTTACTAAAATCATTTTTTGTATAAAAAATAAATCCACATTTTTTAATTTATTATGTTGATATTCGTCTCATAATATTAAAATATAATAGACAAAATACAGCTTACACAAATAATTAAACAATACAATAATACAATTAACAATAATACACATTTTATTGATATATTTGAATTTTTAAGCCATGGCGCAATAATATCAGCGAAATTTATGCTCGACATGAACAATGTCCGCCATTAAGCCTACTGAGATTCATTCCGTGCGAAGATAGAAGATCGTGTCGATCTGGATTTAAAATTACTGATAAACGAAAGTTACACGCTTTACCAACAGGAATCTACTCATTATCAGTATCACTATACTGCACCAGATTAGACTGTTTGTAAGGCAATTCGAGAAGCTGACCAGAATTACCACTGTCACGAGGGCTGAATTATGAATACACAGGCTACCATTGTCTAATTTTGCGACGACTGTTCGTACATACAATGGTTAACAGTTGCCTATTGTTAGGCTAGCAACTAAACCCGGGTTGGCAGTTTAGAGTAGACTAAACTAGATAAACGTCTCATTATTTAATTAGTAATGATCAGGATGGCATCCACAAGTAGTTAATTCAAGGACTGGACTAATGTATAAGGCAGATAATTAATGTAGTAATAACTGAGTAATAGCAGTTTGTAACAGAGTAGTGTCCCTTAGATTAAGGAAAATGGCTGTCGGTAGAGTGGCTAATTTTGATTCTAACAAACGCGATTTGTCTGCTGTCACTGGGTGAGCGAGGTGCTGAAATGAGCCAGTCTCCTTTCTTATATAGACACTAGATCTGACAGTCAGCCAATCAGAGGCCAGGACTGTCAACTTTCCGCCATCTTGGATTTGACATTTACATTTTTGGGCTTTAGACTAGGAATACAGCGTAGATAGCTCACATATCGTGACGGTCAGATGTCCAGACGATTCTACAAGTCAAAATATATCGGTGTAAAACTATGAAAATAAACATGCATTTAATGAGTGATCGCCAGCCAGAAAGGCTGCGTGAATCGACAGTCAAATAATGGCGGTCACGAAACTTTACGAGCACCGCCAAACAAATAATTAGAATAATGGAGCTATGATAACGTTTGAGGTATGATCACCTATGTAAATACTTAGGAGGAGGGTTGAGCTACCAAAATATATCAGTATGACACCATGGTAATGAATATCCAACCCAAACTGGTCTAATAAAGGTGGTCACGTGACCTCCAGCGAAGTGTCAAATCAATGTCAACAGTCGATAATGGCCATTCCACGGCATTCTGTTGTGATTCACTCATTATGTTGTGATTCACACAGCAGACTGCGAATAGTATGGCTTATATAGCAGTTACGTAGCACATCACCTTACAATATTCATCTGATCTGGCAAATCACTCATTAAATAAAGTAGTTAAGGTTTGTATGACAGCTGGGGAATGGAACGCTCCATTTGACAGCTAAAGTAAGGATCATTTCCTTACACTATTGCAGAACAAGAGCAGAGCATTTATTAATAATGGACTTGACAGCATCATCAGAACAGGTAAATATTTTAAATATGAGCCAGGCTCTGGAATTACCTCCCTTATCGTCATGTCAAAGTAGTCAGTGTAATATCACAGGGAATGACTTCATGTGTGCTTTTATGTGAGAGAATATATCATTAGCAGTAGTATTACCTTGACCGTGCCTTCCACTCATTACTATAGTAATGCGAATTAGCCACTAAACGCTTCTACAAACAAGTGTAGACACGAAAATATACATTTCCCAAATAAACATATGTATTTTTTTTCTCAGAAAAAGTAGCATTTGTATTTTTAATGATTTATTTATTATCTACATTCATACGTATGTATCACATATACATGGTTTAGCAATTGAATTAACGTTACATGCGCTCACTGGAAGGGACATCTACCCGAGTACATACATTCCTTGGCAAATTGGACAATATGACTACGTATAATGTACGTGCTACATCAAACTAGAAATTTCAAAATAATAACGATCATGTATAGTATCTAGCATTGGCAGCAGTATGCAAACGTCACATTGAATATAAATGCAAACTGTTCACATACAGTCAAACTTCAATAGGTCGAACAGCCTGCGGGTTTAAGTTTTAGTTCGACCCATCCGTTGTTCGACCCATCGGGTTTTTCTACTGTAACCATTTCAGATCTACGAGTTGGTCAGTGTACTAAGTGAAACAAGTCGTCATTACGACACGTTGTTTCATATAAATGCGCTTACATTTGCATTTACGGTTGATTGTCACAGTCGTTTATTAACAGACACAGGCTTTAATAAAATAAAGAAAGCGGCAAACTCATGTGTGTTTTTATTGACATAGCCATTATACTACAGCAATAGAACATGAGAACAACAGAAAACTAGAGCAGCATGAGCTGCATCAACGGTTTGAGCCTCAAACATTGATTTCATGTGTAACTAAGCTTTAGCCCAAGGTGTCATCTATCGGTTGCAAAAAGAATTTCTGAAGTTTTAGAATGAACAGTCCAACATTATTGTGTTCGCATCATCACACCGATGTGGGGCCGGTTAGCTTAGAGGTAGAGCGATGGACTCGGAGCGAGGGATACTGGGTTCGATCCTCAGCCAAAGTTTTAGCTAAAGGACTGAAATATCGACTACAGCAAAAACAATTGAAATCGAATGATAAATAACGAATCCGTTTGCTCTATTTTGAAAACTTGAAAAAATACGTTCATCTTTGACATCGAATAGAGCCGTAAGTAGTCAAGATATAGCTCTGAAAATTATCATATTTCATGCGACTGACACTCGCCTATCACTCTGGCAAGAAATTATGTTGCTGCCAGTACTGTACAAATTGGAAAACGTTTGTAAAGACCACCCGTTATCAGCCGAAATTCGGCAAAATCGTTGAAAAGTATGTACATTTTTAAACTTCAAATGCATATAGCTCTTTTATTTGAGCAGATAGCCGAAAACTGTCAGTGAGTTTGAGATAGAGAATTTTGTTAGCTTTCCAATGCAAAAAGAATTCTTGAAATCGGTTGGAAAATAAGGAAGTTATAGGAAGTATGACGTCACTTCCGTTTTCGTGGAAAGTAGCAATTAAAAGATATCTGAAAATCTCTGAGTCTCTGCTCACACTTGATCCGAATCGGCATGCAAAATTTGAAGTCGATCCGACTAGCGGTTTGGTGTAGATGGAGGGAGCCCGTAAGTCAGCGGATGATTATTTTTCGATAGTTTATCGCCCTTACATTGCAGTTTACGCCATTTGTAAATACACCTAATAAAACGGAAATTAAATATGTGCAATATTCCGCCAGTGAAGTTTTCGTTTGTTTTTCACCATAGGCCAGGCACAAAGCGGGAAAGTTTTAGCTAAAGGACTGAAATATCGACCGCAGCAAGAAATTTTGAAATCTATTGATAAATAACGAAGCTGACGTCACATCCGTTTGCTCTATTTTAAAAAACTTGAAAAAAAGACGTTCATCTTTGACATCCAATAGAACCGGAAGTAGTCAAGATAGAGCTCTGAAAATTATCATCTTTTATATGCGCCTAACACTCCCCTATCACACTGGCAAGAAATTATGTTGCTGACATTACTGTACAAATTGGAAAACGTTTGTAAAGACCACCCGTTATCAGCCGAAATTCGGCAAAAATTCGGCAAAATCGTTGAAAAGTATGTACATTTTTCAACTTCAAATGCCAATAGCTCTCTTAGTTGACCAGATAGCCGAGAACTGTCAGCGAGGCCGAGATAGAGAATTTTGTCAGCTTTCCAATGCAAAAATAATTTTTGAAATCGGTTGGAAAATAAGGAAGTTATTGAAAGTTATAGAAAATATGACGTCACTTCCGGTTTCGTGGAAAGTGGCATTTAGATATTTCTGAAAATCTCTGATTCTCTGCTCACACTTGATCCGAATCGGCATGCAAAATTTGAAGTCGATCCGACCAGCGGTTTGGGCTGTAGACTGAACGGCTGAATAAAAAAAAAAACCCAAAAAAAAAACCCAACGAATACAATAGGTTTTCGGCGCAGCTGAAAGCCGCCTCAAACCTAATGATTACGAAATACAATTGTCGGACTTGATTGCCCCGTCCGATACGATCATGTGAAAGCATCTCTGATTTTGTACCTATTGGCATTTGCGTAATTTCATGACAAATATTTATCTAATCAAATATAAATCTTTGTGAGTGAATAAGTATTTGCCATAAAATGATGCGCATGCTTGTAGTAATAAGATTACATCGCTCGTCATACACTGATAAATCAATAGATGTATGCCCAGTCGCCCCATCACTACTTCGGACCCGGAACCACATTCACTGCATATCATAATTTACTATCACATGGAACCCAGTACAAGTTAAATTAAAATTAAAACTGAGCGCTATTTAATTCCACATGTCCCATAAATTACCACTTTAATTAACTAACAACTTCGCCGACATTGGTCAATGCATAATTACCACGTATGCTGGTCACGACTGTCGTTATTGTATACGCTCAAATGACCACTTGAGATTTGTTTGACAACCGGTTAACAATAGGTGTGAAAGTCAATCAACTAGTCTGGAGACAATCGTCTGACATGTTCGAGTTTTTGTGGTGTTTGTAGTGGATTTATACACGACCGGGCGTGACAGCGATTCGAGGCATTGAGGGTTGTTCGACTTTCACAAGTTCGACCTATACCGGGTAGTTTTAACGTATTTATATAGGAATTCTGCCGGGACCTAAAGGCTAGTTCGAGGCAAGCATGGCTGACGAGTTTACCAGGGTTCGACCCATCGAAGTTCGACTGTATTATAAACTACAACACGAGGGGCCCGTTTCACTAAACTTTGTACGACTAAGAAGTTCGTATGTGCAAAATTAAAATCAAGAACAAAGTTCGCATTAGCTGCTGAATTTGAGAAATATTTTGCTGATAACGTTAGTGCTCCACATTAATGAGCTAAGTTGTAACTAAAATATCTTCGTACAACATTTTTATCATACACACTTTAGTGAAACGGCCCCCATATCTGTTAATCCTGGCCAATGTACATTAATATATAACGTTCTGAGCATGCATACACAAAATGTTAATTCGTGAGTATACATTGTCATTGTTCTAGGTTGGGTCTCAGCCACTACAACTACCTGATGCTGAGCATTAGAATTGAGTAAATGTTGATAATTTGCTATACTCATTTATCTTCGGCAAACTTTTTCTGGATATGCACAATAGATCCGAATACACACGGGTTGTACAATTGCTACATATACCTGGAAACTTTAGACTATATAATGTTTATGATTATCAATTGGTGTATTGTGTAACCATGCATGTTCGAACAATTTTTGTTTTTGCAATTTTCTTGTACTGTGACTCATATACACGTACTTGTCTTATATGTTATGTAAATATTAAAATGTATGTGATAATATGTCTGTAAATATGCTATACATGTCTGACATGTTGGCTCTCCATAAATGGAGGAAATAATGAATATATACTAGACACGCGTCATCACAATAGCAACTGTTTTCAAAGGTGGGTAATATAATACAGAAATTATGTAGAAAGCTCTCAAACACAATCTACGCAATTGTGGGAATTATCACATTTGCTTAGTTAAAAAATCATGTGCCAAAGGATGTCCAGCTTTTTTGCATCACATACACTAAATATTGTCCATACCATTGCTGATGAATAATCCAATATCCTATTAAAAGAGCACTAATGATGCATACATTATGGGACAGTGGCCATGGCATGTCTATAGGTAATATATTTCAGCGTATCTTGTATGAACAATATGATATTGTTTGTTTCTAAGCGGCCATTTTGAAATATCTCTAGATGGATCATCCAATATACTACATATAGAGCAATATCGATGTATATAATATGGGACAGATGTCATGGGATGTCGACAGATCATATATTTCAGTGTATTTTGTATGAACACGATGGTATTGTTTGCTTCTAAGCGGCCATTTTGAAATTTGCCAAATTATATGATATTATACATATTTCAATGATATGTCATTATAAATATTAATTGAGTGCAATACATGACTTTAGAAGTCATGTACACCATCTATGATTTATTCAAGTGTTGATATACAGTGTTGACGGCTTTCTTGGATTTGGCGGTGATATTGGATTTGAAAAATGTCCACCCTATTTTCAAGTTGTTTAAACCTCTGTAACATAAACTTGCCAAAAAAAGTGAAAGTCTGCTTTTAACAAACATTTGACACGAGAATTACATTCTGGTATAAACTAAAAAAATAGAACTGAGATTTAAACATTGATCCACAAATGGTGCAAATTGGCATTATTTCCTGTCCCTTGTATATCGTGCCATACATAACCGGTGAAAAGTAACTTTTTCTGTTTAATATACCGGTACCAGTATATTGTAAATACAATAACACTGCACGATACAAACCATGCACAATAATTCATATATTGAAGGCATTGGTGAAAATATTAGACCCCAAATGGCCCAATTTGGAATATATTGCGATGTCCCCAGCAGAGGGTACTTTCATTGTAAATGTAATATATAAGTTGTTGCATACGATTTAATATAATTTCTCAATCATAATATTCACATGAATGATCTAAGCAGGGGCGCGGGAAGCATCATAAGATTGGTTCGGCGAATCTAATGGGTGCCCTAGCTATCCATTTATGTTGTTACCACTCAGTAGAACCGTCTCGCCGAGACGGTTCAACTGAGTGGTAACAACATACACTTTTTATGAGAAACGAGAAACATTGTAGAACAAATATTAACATTCATGACATTATTATTTGGTATATATGAATTCCGAATATTTCAATAAAAACATAGTTTTGTCACAATTATTGGTCCGGCAATTGCTGGATCTGCCGGACCTGTTCCGACGCCCCTGCTAAGGGCAGTACTTGTTATGTATACAGTGTAATTAATAGCTGTTCCGGAATAACGGATGTCCCTCAAATACGGACCAGAGACGCTACCAATAGTTTAAAGGTGTACCAACATATTATACACATGCTGAAACTCGGGCATCAACGATAGAAACTTCCATGAGGCTTGTTTCTCGCGTTATCTGACTTATATAATTATGTACGATGCATGTTAGTTATATGTTGGTAATTACTGTTGTTTCTTTACACATTTAGTTTTCATTCACTGTAAACTGTGTTGTACTCTATCAAATACACAATTGGCGTTGGCCTAAGGTTTTGCTTCAAATGCTTGTGTTTCCAATGCCGTGATGGGTTAATAGTCGCATTCATGTGCCATGTATACATCGATGCTCATACATGTATATATGTGCGTTTTTTTTAAAGTCGGTAGCTCTACATGATATGTACAATATGAGAAGCTATATACGGCAAGAAAGTTATAAAACTATTCATTACCAATGCTTAATTTATTATGATTGCCAGTTAGATCACGGCTATACATGTACGTGCTTGAAGTTACCTTATTTATGCAATGAAATGGCTTTCCCCATATAGTTGCAAAACTTATGTAATCAAATATGTGTATTTCCCCATGTTGCATGTGAAATACTGTAATGGGATGTAATAAAGAGTATTGAGTTGAGAAAAACACATACATATACGCGTACACATGCTTTATGTATTATATATTGTATGCATAATCAGATCAGCACAGCATTTTATATTACACTGATGCGGTACCGATAATGGTACATAGCGTTTACATATTCAATCACATATACACATGTTAATCTTCACGTTCACATTGTTCGAAACAAATATGTGCATTGTAAATAGATATATACAATAGCTGTGTTCTGTGACTCTAAATAACATTTCAAGACAAGTACATGTTCATTTTAGGCACACATACACGTTTAAATTGTTATGCTTTGTGTTCTACTTGATGACGATTGAGTTTCTCTCATTCATTTAGAGATAGAACACTCACGAAATTCATGCAACAAAATGATATGACCTCATTAGTTTACTCAAATGATCGTATAGGTCCGCCATTTACTTTCATAACTATGGAGAAAATGCTAGACCATGTGATCATGTATAACCATGACTCGTGTTTTGACAGCGAGATTGCAATCATAGATGATGATTTATACTACGTGTCTGACCACCTCCCGATATGCATAAATATTAACAATACCATAAACAACACTCATGTGAAGAATACAACTGCGCACGTGGCATGGAATAAAATAACTAACGATCAAGTACAAGCCTATCAACAGTCATTGTCGTCCTCGCTAGAAAATCTGCCGCTCGAGGACGTTGATACAATATATGGGGACATAATAAACGCTATTTTTATCACTTCAGATAAAACGCTTCCGATGAGTAAATACAATAGTAACTCTAAACCGTATTGGTCGAAAGAAGTTAAACTATCGCATGACGCCCAGAGGTAAGCACGCCGACTCTGGATTGCTCAGGGTAGATCCAGGGGCAGGCAACACCAATCGTTCGTAAATTATATACATGCCAAACGAACTTTCGTAAATACACAAAAACAAGCCATACAACAAAGAGAATTAAATTTTATTTTGCAGCTAAACGAGACTGCTGAATGCGACAATCGATTATTCTGGTCATTAATTAATATAAAGAAGGGAAAAGGCATACACACGTGTTGTCAGCTTGATACCGAATCTGGTGTATCTCGTGACCCCAGCGTTATCGCGATCGGGTTTTAGAAATATTATAAAGAGCTATACACGCCCTTACGCGAGGCACAATTCGACACTAAATATAAATACTTTATTAATCGTGAAGTTGAGAAATTAAAGCAAACAAATTCACAATTACGAAATGTACCGAGCATAGAACCTAATATTATCATGGAAACAATTGAAACACACGTCCGATCACTGAAAAATAGCAAGGCCGCTTCATACGACATGGTATATAATGAACATATAACATTGGGTGGACCTGCACTGTGCCACGCCCTTACATATCTATTTAACATAATCATATCATCCGAGGTAATACCATGTAATTGTAAGCGAGGAATGATAATACCTATATATAAGGATAACGGTAAACCGAGGACTGACCCTAGAAATGATAGGCCAATCACATTGTTACCAGTAATTTATAAGCTATTTGAGAAGGTAATACACTCTACTCTGACAAAATGGGTGTGCGATAATAACATACCATTTCCGAATAAACAACAAAATGCGTACCAAAAGCACACCGGTGCTGTAACTGCATCTTTCAATTTGCAGGAGACAATATATCACAATATTGAATTAGGCAGCAAAGCATACGTGGCCACGCTGGACACAAAACAAACATTCGATACTGTTTGACTGTCAGGCGTGTTTCATAAACTGCATAACCTGGGGTCACAGGTAAAATGTGGTCGCTCTTAGTAGACGCTGACAGTAACATGTCTAGTTGCGTCCTAGTCAACGGTATACGTTCTTCAAATGTTGACGTCAATCAAGGGATCCGCCAAGGGGGGATAATCTCTACTTGGATATATAATCTCTCTATTGATGAACTATTATGCTTGCTGCAACGAAGTGGATTAGGCACAACAATAGTTAACATACAAACCGGTAACGTTACCCTAGCAGACGATATGACCCTCGAGGTAACGAGTCCCGTTAACCTACAATGCATGTTTGATATAGTTCACCGTTATACATGCATGTTTCGATACGTCATGAATGCGTCTAAAAGCTTTCTTATAACATTTGGCAAAACAAGTAGAACAAACCAAGAATTGAAATTAACCATGGGATCCGACTGCATATATAAACAGATAATATTAGCTAAACATGTCGGAATATTCTTGAACAGTAAAATGACCGACAACGATAAACTGGATAATGCATGCAAGAAGGCGAAATCCTCCTTATTCGCTCTTCTTTCACTAAATATAAACCATACATATATTAACCCGATTCACTCAGCGTCACTTATCAACAATATATGCTTACCAAGATTATTATTCGGTGCAGAACTCTGGTCAAATCTTAAAAAACGTGGCATTGATCAACTAGAATTATTTAATAAAATGTGTGCCAAAAAGATCCAAAACTTCCATGTTAGAAATAGAACGGATATGTGCATTAGCATGCTTGAATGGAAAACAGTTCATTCACAAATCGATCTAAAAAAGTTGTTATTTCTAGGCAGACTGTGTAATATGCCGTGTCACCTATTAACCAGAAATATATTTAACATCGGATTGTCCGTATATACTTGCCGAACAGACGGTAATCAAAGAGGATTTATTCCCGATATTATACGTGCTTTAGATAAATATAAATATGGTCTAGCCCATTTCTTAGTTAACTATGTACAAAGCGGAGAAAAACGCTTGGAAAAATAAATGTAAATATTTTATAAACGCAAAGGAAACTGACCTGTGGCGACTTAGATTACAGGGTGAGAACTGCTACGCGACATTTCGTCTTCTTCATACACACATTGAAAGGGCTATTCTCTGGGAGTGCGCTACAGAACCCACTAGCGTCCCAGCCGCTCGCGCCGCTCGCAAATTGTGGATTAGCAACTGTACAGATAATCCACAAGGTTTAATTATGCTATGCCACGTGTGTGGTTCCTTCTCCACAGACCACGTCTCGCACATTATTACAGAATGCAGTACACATGATAACATCAGAAATGATTTCTATCGCAATGTTGAAGAACAGTTTAGTACGGACGTAGTCTTAACAAGAACAATTATAACATGAATGATCATGTTATAAAAGAACGCTTTGACTGTATGTTATTATTATTGAGGCCAACTACATGTTTGCAAGTAGCATGTAAAGTTATAGATATCAGGGTATGGGATCAGTGGTTTCCGAACCTGCTTTTCCGACGTGACGTATTCTGTGACGTCATTTTTACAGTAAATTTTCTTGAAACTTTTCCAAGCAAACGGACGGATTTCGATGATATGTATCACACCATAGAAGTGACATACCGGTTCGATGATATGTATCACACCATAGAAGTGACGTACCGGTATGGGTGCTCTAAAAGTTCTTTAACGATAACTACCTAAACTGTCTTGAAGAATCAAGTACCGTTTATTTCTTACATTCACGTTCTTTAGATTTGTATTCACATCCATGGTAACCGATTCTTCGTCAAAACCAGAAAATTGTTAGATTAAAGCAAACTTTACCATAATGCAAGAACTGGCATCATTAAACGAAGATAATCCCCTCGCACTGGCATTATTAAACGAAGCTAATCCCCTCGCTGGCAGCCTTGATAATAAAAAAGTACTCAGTGACCTTGGGCGGTCGAACGTGGGTCATAGGAGTCTACTCATATGCTAAACCATGCTCCATCCATAGACACACATTATGGTCAAATAATATCAAAATCGTGGAAGCAGTTCACAAGTTATTGAAAAATGAAAGGTGTTACTAGTGTACGTACATACGTACGCAGTACATGGACTAACGATATACCACCTCTTGCCTATCGGCGAGGGGATACTAATTGGCAACCTGTTAAGCATTTACTGCGCTATGTTTCATTAAACTCTGTCTTTCCATTATAAAGATATTACATTCAACATCCTGCACCACCTTTAATTGACATGGCGCAATTTTAAATATTGCGCGGGCCCAATTTTCCCAATTTTAGTACTTTCCCATAACAAAAAAAAAACCGGCATCTAGTCGCACGCTGACTGAGCCGCGATCTATAAACTTACCCAGGGAGATTACATTGCAAATATAGAGTAGCGCGTCCACTGGCGGTTTGTTTCCGTGAGTCCGCACAGTACAACAGTCCGACTTGGCTTGACTAAAAACCTTAACCAAGGGGAAATAACTAAGTAATCCAAGGATAAAAGTAGGTCCAGGTCAAATATAGGTCAGGGATTATTGATGTACATCACGAGGAGATGAAGTTGTCCAAGTATGGTTGATGTAGGCCCAGGAGTATTCCATATACAAGCTTGACTATAAACATTAACCAAGTAATTCAAGGTTAAATGTAGGTGAAGGTAAAATATAGGTCAGGGGTTATTGATGTACATCCATATGCGAAAAAGTTATCCAAGTATGGTGTCTGTATGCACAATAGTATTTCATATACAGGCTTGACTAAAAACCTTAACCAAGGTTGACTAAAAACCTTAACCAAGGGGGATTAACTAATTAATGCAAGGTTAAATGTAGGTCAAGGTGAAATATAGGCCAGGGGTTGTTGATGTACATCACTAGGAGATGAAGTTGTCCAAGTATGGTTGGTGTAGGGCCAGGAGTATTTCATCTACAAGGTTGACTAAAAACCTTAACCAAAGAGAATTAACTAAGTAATTGAAGAGGAAATGTAGGTGAAGGTCAAATATAGATCAGGGGTTATTGATGTACATCCCTATGAGAAAAGGTTGTCCAAGTATGGTGTCTGTATGCACAATAGTATTCCATGTACACGCTTGAGTAAAAACCTCAACCAAGGTTAACTACAAACCTTGACCAAGGTGACTTAAGTAAGTAATTGAAGAGGAAATATAGGTGAAGGTGAAATATATATCAGAGGTTGTTGATGTACATTACTAGAAGATGAAGTTGTCCAATTATGGTGGGTGTAGGGCCAGTAGTATTCCATATACAAGCTTGACTAAAAACCTTAACCAAGGGGAATTAACTAAGTAATTCAAGAGGAAATGTAGGTCAAGGTAAAATATAGATCAGGGGTTATTGATGTACATCCCTATGAGAAAAGGTTGTCCAAGTATGGTGTCTGTATGCACAATAGTATTCCATGTACAAGCTTGACTAAAAACGTTAACCAAGGTTGACTAAAAACCTTAACCAAGGGGAATTAACTAGGTAATTCAAGGTTAAATGTAGGTCAATGTCAAATATAGGTCAGGGGTTGTTGATGTACTTCACTAGGAGATAAAGTTGTCCAAGAATGGTTGGTGTAGGGCCAGGAGTATTCCATCTACAAGGTTGACTAAAAACCTTAACCAAGGGGAAATAAGTAAGTAATTCAAGAGGAAATGTAGGTCAAGGTCAAATATAGATCGGGGGTTATTGATGTACATCACTATGAGAAAAGGTTGTCCAAGTATGGTGTCTGTATGCACAATAGTATTCCATGTAAAAAGCTTGACTAAAATCCTTAACCAATGGGAATTAACTAAGTAATTCAAGGTAAAATGTAGGTCAACTATAGGTCAGGGGTTGTTGATGTACATCACTAGGAGATAACGTTGTCCAAGTATGGTTGGTGTAGGGCCAGGAGTATTCCATCTACAAGCTTGACTAAAAACCTTAACGAAAGAGAATTAACTAAGTAATTCAAGAGGAAATGTAGGTCAAGGTCAAATGTAGGTCAAGGTCAAATATAGATCAAGAGTTTATTGATGTACATCCCTAGGAGATGAAGTTGTCCAAGTATGGTGGGTGTAGGGCCAGGAGTATTCCATATACAAGCTTGACTAAAACCTTAACCAAGGAGAATTAACTAAGTAATTGAAGAGGAAATGTAGGTCTAGGTCAAATATAGATCAGGGGTTATTGATGTACATCCCTATGAGAAAAGGTTGTCCAAGTATGGTGTCTGTATACACAATAGTATTCCATGTACATGCTTGACTAAAAACCTTAACCAAGGTTGACTAAAAACCTTAACCAAGGGGAATTAAGTAGGTAATTCAAGGTTAAATGTAGGTCAAGGTCAAATATAGGTCAGGGGTTGTTGATGTAGATCACTAGGAGATAAAGTTGTCCAAGTATGGTTGGTGTAGGGCCAGGAGTATTCCATCTACAAGGTTGACTAAAAACCTTAACCAAAGAGAATTAACTAAGTAATTCAAGAGGAAATGTAGGTCAAGGTCAAATGTAGGTCAAGGTCAAATATAGATCAGGGGTTACTGATGTACATCCCTAGGAGATGAAGTTGTCCAAGTATGGTGGCCTTGGTGGGTGTAGGGCCAGGAGTATTCCATATACAAGCTTGACTAGAAACCTTAACCAAGGGGAATTAACTAAGTAATTGAAGAGGAAATGTAGGTAAAGGTCAAATATAGACCAGGGGTTATTGATGTACATCCCTATGAGAAAAGGTTGTCCAAGTATGGTGTCTGTATGCACAATAGTATTCCATGTACAATCTTGACTAAAACCTTAACCAAGGTTGACTAAAAACCTTAACCAAGGGGAATTAACTAAGTAATTCAAGAGGAAATGTAGGTCAAGGTCAAATATAGATCAGGGGTTATTGATGTACATCACTAGGAGATGAAGTTGTCCAATTATGGTGGGTGTAGGGCCAGTAGTATTCTATATACAAGGTTGACTAAAAACCTTAACCAAGGCGTGACGGTGACGCCGACGCCGACGCCGGCCGACGCCGACGCCGACGCCGACGCCGGGGTGACAACATAAGCTCTACTTATTCTTCGAATAATCGAGCTAAAAATCATAAAACCATCAACTCCTAAAACCGGCGTTTTCAAGAAAGTCATGAAATATGCAATCTTAAATTCGATAAAATTGACGCAGTACAATTTGAACGACGTTATAAGCCAAAGATATGAGTGCCAGAAATAATCCACATTCAGACACATGAAAATGTTTGCCATTTCTCCATTTCATTGTCGAAACTCCAGACGGTTTTACAGAATGTGAAAGCCATGGAAAATGTATACTGGATATCAAATACTCCTACAAGCACCAATATGAACTTGTGATATTAGACAGGTAGTTATTTCCCCCAGAAAACGTAGGTTAAAGTAAAAAAATACACACCTGACCAAATGTTACGGGATGCAATTACACACCATGTCACTGGACTTTGTACTGTACACCCACTGGTGAATCCATGTGACGAGTGTTTTGTATGATATGGTGTTTGTGAATGAGCTGATAAGCCAAGTGTCGTGCCTTTGCACTTAATGACTGGGTGCCAGACATCCTTCAGCAAAGTTGCAAATCATGATTTGAATTGGGGTCCCATCTGTTTGGCACAAAGTGTTCTTTATAGGAATTAAATATTAAATAAGTATAGTTGTGTAACTATTCCAACAGTTTTAAAAAATACGAGTGCCCGCTACACAGAAATATTCACTTAGTAATCTTAGGTTTACTGATAGGTTGTATCATCGTGCTATTTTGATTGTAAATGAGGCAGGTCATTTTTAAATTATTTATATCAACTAAATGTGTCACCTGAATAAATATTTGTATTGACTTGTTACGAAATATGATCATTGCACATCAAAAGATAAATAGAGAATAAATAGTTGTTTCCATTAACATTTTAAAGAGTTAATGTTATCGCCCCTGATATCAAAGTGGCAATTCAAGCTTGATGTAAAAATAATAATAATGTAAAATTAACATGGTTGATATGATTTTTTTAAGAATTTTATTTACCAAATTTCTACGACGGCCATCTTGGATTATGCGACAACCTCCATTTTAACAAATATGAAAATGCTTCACCCACGCACCACAAACTGTGAAGTCTGACCAGCGTCGGCCAAACGGTACATGAGAAGAAGACGAAATCTATAATTAAAGGATGACCTGTCGGCGGCCATCTTGTATGATGTATCAGCCGATTTTGACAAAAAAATTATCCAGAGTGATTGTCTCCATGATACCTTCGATTTGATATATATCAGGACCATATTAGGTCAAATTTGAAATATCGCCAAGTGCCAGATACAAAATCAATGATGAAAAAACAAAGGGAGAACACTGGAATATTAGTGAGGCAAGAGCTGTGATAAATATACAAAAAGGAATTCCAGTTATGCTCGGGACACAAAATCAGTACTTGTTTCCGAAAAAAACAAAAGAAATCAGTATGGTAAGATATGTTATTCTTGCTTTTAAGGACTAGAGCAAGTGAGCGGGGTCTCACACATACCCTCGGCCGCAGCAAAGTCATTTGGCCTTGACCTTTGGCATGAAAGCCGCTTAGGTGAGATATAGAAAGAAAATATGGCTGTTGATAAAGAAGTATGTGACATTTCCAGTCGATCCAACATACGGTTGCAGATAAATTGTGTACTTAAAACTTTAATGCAAATATTTCAAAACATTTAACACAATTTGACCTTGACCTTGGGCATGAAAGTCACATGCGTGGGCTATAAAAGAAAAAATAAAAATGGATGTTGATTGTTGATAGACAAATATATGAAGTTTCAATTCAATCTGACTTACGGTTGCAGAGAAATTGTTTACTTAAAACTTTAACGCATATATTTCAAAACATTTAACGCAAGTTTCAAAGTAATTTCACCTTCACCGTGTGCATGAAAGCCGTATGAGAGGGCTATAGAATGTTTGTTTAATGGTGTTTAACGGCCTATCAACAGCTATGGTCTAATACTCACATAAAGGATATAACTGTCGGATACCAAATGCCAAAGTTGTTTGTTTGTTTGTTTATTGGTGTTTAACGGCCTATCAACAGCTCAGGTCATATAAGGCTGGGCAAACGGGTTCGATCCTGTGTTAACCTGCTGCATTAGGGGGAAAATCCCAAAATCAGAACGGAATATTTTCATCGAGAAAAAATATAGTCAGCCCTGAAATTAGAATAACCTGACCTAATGCCAGGTCCATACCACACCAAAGTCACTTGGCCCCTTTCCCTAAAAAAGGATTACGAATAATCGTAATACTCACACAAGAGATATAACCAGATTCAACTGTCACATACAAAATGTCAAAGACGTATGTGAGGGCCAAACCAGGTCTCCAGTCGGATTTCCGGTAAGGATGAATCGCGATTGTTAAATTACCCATCACATGCACCCACCAGGGCTATAAAAAGAAAATATTGATCTTCTAACTTCATAAAGAAGTATATATATGAAGTTTCAAGTCAACCCGACTTGCGGTTGCAGAGACATTGTGTACTTAAAAACTTTGACACGTTTGATGCAAATATTTCACAACTTTAAGTAATTTGACCTTGTGCAGGAAAACCACATCGGTGTGCTACAGTATAAAAAATATGGATGACGATATTGAGCAAATTAATTGCCTGGGTATGAATCATGATTGAAGGCACTGTGTTACAGATGATGCCTCAATATGTTGTTTGTCACATCATGCACTGCAAATGACCAATATCAACCAATTGCACCATTTCATTCGAAGTCAAATTTCGAAGTCAAAATTTATTGTACACATGTAATTTGTTACAAGTTTGACCATTGGGCATTGATTTCAATTATAATCATGATAATAGCACAAAAATACATCATTAATTCGTAAATTTTTGTTTCCCTTCGAAAGTCTACAAAGTTTGTCTTTGGTCTATTCTGGATGTTTCAAGTAAAATCCTTTATTGCGAAGATAACTGAAACCATGTGAAACCAACCAAATATAGACTTTATAGACTGTGGACGTTAAACAGAAATTTATGAATCAAAGATTGAATGCAATACCTTAAATGATAATCACTCTAGGTTGGCGGTAGGATTTTTTAATTTGCTCAAATATGTGTCTGTGACTGGAGAAATGGGGCTTATGGGATTTGCGACCAGTGTATTATACATATCCGCACAGGATCTGCACTGTTCACCATTGCATCAATGAAATCTCCATCATGCTTCTAACAAGGCACATCATTATCAGGCTACAGGAGTGTACTATTTGATCAGGAGCTACACTGGTCACAAATCCCATAAACCACATTCTCCAGTCACAGCCACCTGTTAAAGTAACGGACCAATACCTATAAATACATGTACATTAAATATACCTAAAAGCATCAATAAGTGAAATAAAATAGGCTAAACAAATTATTTACTCCCATATATCACACATGGAGTAAATACATTTTGTTTAGCTTATTTTCTCTCACTTATTGATGCTCTTAGGTATATTTAATGTATTTATAGGCCATGGTCCGTTACTTCAACCTGAGGTCACAGCCACATATGTGTAAAAGCATAGTAAATATATTTCTGACCATTTCAATATCTAGTCCTTCAAGTGTCACATAATCAGAAATGTACAAATGTCATTCTGTCCACCACAAGAATGAGTCACCGATTGAAAAAATATTGACAAATCTTAAAACTGCACAAGTCAGATTTGTGTGAATAAGATTCATTCAATTCCATCAACACAAGAAGTAACATGTCTTCACGACACATCCTTTCAACAGGTTGATTAGATGATTAGAGCAGAAATCAGAGTTAGGAACCACACAAACACTGCCGCTGGCATGGATGGTACTCCGGTTAAATGGTTACTTTTTTTGTAACTGAACTTGTCTTTCTCAAGCTCTTCCTCGAGGGTTATATTTTCAGATGTCGCTGATCTTAAGATGATGACAGTCTGTCATGGCGACACTATATTTTGCTTCGTGTAGGTCAGGAATTGGATCAGTTCCCATTTCGCGAGTGTTTGGCAACTTGTTGCCCAGGTGGAGTAGTGTCTTCGGGCAGCGATTCTTCTGGTGGCCTTTGTCCTTCAACAGCAGAATGAGAAACAATTTCCGCCTTATCTGCTTCTTCTGGGACCGCCCATATACTATTTCAATAGCCCTGCTGGTGTCTGCCTCGACTGCAGGGTGAAGTTGAAGAGGCTCGACGAATCCAGATGGCTAAGATCTGTAGATGGCTTCCCTGAAACAAACAATCACACATTATTATGTACATGGTTAGCCTTTTATTGAATTTCTTACCAGTATTAACCATTACTCAGCAAATGACTCAGCAACTTTCCAACATGAAACAGTGCTTAGAGAACTACATCCCACCCGGGCATCAAACTCACAACACTTGGATAAATGTGGTAAGCGAGTAAGCCACATTGTTCATAGTTGTGAACAGTAACTCTTGAAATCTACAACCGTACTGTCCGTTACAATAAGCAGAGTTACGTTTCCATTCATAGTCTTCCTCTGTAGAATAGTGAATAAGATATCTGATTCGCAAATTACATGTAGCAGCTAAAGTTGGGGTCCCATCCACAGGTTGAAGTAACGGACCGAGCTATATATATGTGTGTGTTATAGAGGGAGTAACAAAACTTTTTTAGCTTTTTTTTTTCGTTTATGGACGCTTTTAGGCGTATTTAATGTATTTATAGACCTCGGTCTGTTACAATGTACTTCAACCTGTGGTCCCATCTAGTAGGCATAACAGTTTGCCTATAATAATTAAATAAGTGTATAATTGTGTAACTACGGTACATGCATTCCGCCAGTTTTAAAAATTACGAGTGCAGGCCCACTATACATATAATCATTTAGTAATATTGATTTTACTGATAGTGACTCGCGGTGGTATCAGGCTATTTTGATATGCAAATGAGACATTTTTAAATTATTTATACCAATTAAATGTGTCACCCGAACAAATATTTTTATTGACACATTATAAAGTACGATCATAGTGCACATAACAAAACTAAGCAGACAGAATATAGTTTCCATTAACCTTTAATGGAAACACGGTTATCGCCCCTGATATCAGTGACGAAATTCACGTTTCATAAAAAAAGAAAAAGTACATGTATATTTTCACGTACATGTACACATGATGGGGGAAAAATCCCAAAATCAGTCTGATGCCAGGTCCTCGCCACACCAGAATCACTTGGCTCCTCCCAAAAGCAGTAGGATAAGTAATAATCTTACTACTTTTATAATGGGCAATAACCCAATTCAACTCCCAGGTAACAAAAGAACCAAAGATGAAAATGTACTGAAGGGTCAAACCAGGCAAATAGTGATTCCTATATGGAGGAACCACTACCGTTAATTTACGTCGTCTCGTTCTCCCGACCACCACCCACGTAAAGTTTTGTATTACTTTTATAATAGTTTTTTTTTCAGATGGAAAATATACAAATTAGGTCACAATTAACAACTAAAGTGTAAATCTGATCTGATTAGCTATTCTGTAGTGGAAGCCTACATATATCATTTATTTGTTTGTTGGGGTCTAACGGCCTATCAACAGATGCGGTCATTTAAGGCCGGGTCAATGGGTTTAGTAATAAATCCCATATATTACCTGTACAAGTACATGTTCAAGTACATGTACAAATGGGGGGAAAATCCTCTATTCTGTAGAGGAAGCCTACATATATCATTTATTTGTTTGTTGGGGTCTAACGGCCTATCAACAGATGCGGTCATTTAAGGCCGGGTCAATGGGTTTAGTAATAAATCCCATATATTACCTATACAAGTACATGTTCAAGTACATGTACAAATGGGGGGAAAATCCTAAAATCAGAAATGAATATTTACAATAAAATAACTATATACTCAGCCCTGAAATCAGGATGATCCTGATCTGATGCCAGGTCCTCGCCACACCAGAATCACATGGCCCCTCCCAAAAGCAGTAGGATCAGTAATAATCTTACTACTTCTATAATGGGCAATAACCCTATTCAACTCCCAGGTAACAGAAAGAGCGAAAGATGAAAACGTACCTGAGGGCCAAACCAGGCAAATCGTGATCCATACGTATTACTTTTATAAAAAAAAATTTCAGATGGAAAATATACAAATTGTGTCACAATTAACAACTAAAGTGTAAATCAGATCTGATTAGCTATTATGTAGAGGAAGCCTACATGTATGAATGAAATAACAACTCTGCTACAGACGGTACAGTAGTAGATTGCAAGAGTTATTGTTCGCAACTACAATAACATGGTTCAATAATAATGAGACATCAGTGATTCTATATTTTATGTACATATTGGTGTCGTTTTTCTAGTTTCGATGTAGAACCAATAATTCATTACACTGTGTTTATTCCATTCCAGTTGTTACATTTATAATAGTATAGCCAATTGTTCTCGTCATTTTTTAAATTTTATTTCCACTTCAAGGAACCAGGGGTCTCAGAAATGTAATTTCCGTTACATACATTTACATGACGTAAATATAGCTTTACATTTACATTTTTTTCTTTTCAACGGCATAAAACATACAACTGAAGGGGCATCTATTTAGAAAAGTGTCAAGAATATGGTAAGCTAATTGTATTAGTGCGAAACAGAGAAATTAAATTTAGTAGCAAGTCGTGGAATTTCTCATTTATGGTAACCCAACAACATGTATTTAATATGAATCAGTAAAGTTAAGCAAAACAAAATAGCTTGGCAACTAACAGAATGCCGTGTTTTACCACATGTACCAAACATCGTTATAAAGCTACATTTAATTAATAGCACAGCCTCCAAAAATATGGGCGTAACGGCAATTATTATGTAACGGTAATGACAAAACGTAACGGTAATGACTTTCCATTTATTTAAAATACTAATACAGCATATATAACAAACATAGTTATACTTTGAATATGCTGTACTATATAACTTCAAGTTAGTGTTTACTTTTAATGTGATTGCCAATAGAAACCCACACTCCTTGAAGCTGTGTCTGTTTTTTTGTTGTTCAGAGCTTTTACTAATTAAATCCTGATATATAAATGTTGTAGGTCTGAATAAATGTGCCATTACTGACTGACAACTGATGGGACCTGGTTTATATCTAATTGACGCATCAACTGACTGGTTAGTATGGTAATTTATCATTGCCGTTACACGATCGTCATTACCGTTACACAATTTTGTAATGGCAGGGCTGTACAAATTGATTTTTAGCCACTTGTCCCGGACAAGTGACTTGCCCCGACTTGTCCTGGAAAATATAATTTTCAGGGCAAGTAATTTTGAAAAAGTGCGCAGTGAGACGAAAACGTTAACATACATAAAATAAATCAACCATTGATCGCCGCAGAATATTTTGGCTAATTCGCTAATTACTTACAAATTTGATTAAATTAATATAATCAGGGTCGATTGCGCTGCGATTCGCCAGGACACCCGCGGCGTTATCGATCGATAAAGTGGTCAGTTTTGGGATTAAGTTTATAACTGTCGGTTCCAAAAAACGGGCTTGTGGCGGGACGTTCTAACAGAAAATAGTGACTTGCCCGGGACTAAATTCCAGCATAGAGGCACTTGCCCGAGATTAAAACCGACTTGTCCCGGGCGTCGGGCGTTCCAATTTGTACAGCCCTGAATGGAAATGACCGTAACGGTAATGATTTTTCTTTAAAAACTCATTTTTCACCCCTCTGTATACAACGCATCATGAAGGTAGACTATGCAAAGACAATGTTGTAAGTGTGTCTATCTACCCATTTTGGTTTCAGTCGACCTACATACATATGGACGTGTATAAACCGTGAACGGTAATGATGCATGTAATGTGTAACCTTAAAATTCCGAATACAGACGGCCTCGTTCTCGGCAATGACTTAAGTTGTGTTACCACCGTGTTTATTTATAAATCGGGCGCCCATAAACAGTGTTCATTGCATTAGTAGCTGAGAGTAGGAAAGGGAGGTTACTCTGATTTTACGTTTTTTGTTCAGCGTAACGGTAATGATTCGATTTCGCGGGACAGATACATTAACGTCAGTATTTTTGACAACAAAAGGCAAATTTATTGCAGAATAAGTTTAATGTCAATGTTAAATTATTTTAATTCAGATGCAATGTATAGTAAAGTACAAATGGACAAGATTTGAGAATTACGGGCTTGTGAACTGTGCTGATTGATGATCGGGACATGCCCATTTGGTGCACCATACATATGCCAACAACAGAAAATAATAACTACCGTAAACACACATAACAAGAATTGTAAATACTGTTTTCTTAATGGATTGGTATTATACATAGTTTCTTTACTGAAAAAAATAATATTTTCCTTATAAATTGTGTGATTTGTCAATAAATTACACCGGGATACCAGATGTACATAAAATATAGAATCACTGACATACATATCTGTACATGTATCAAACCAATGAAAACTGACATTCTGATCTGCATATAAAAAATGTCGTTTCGGCTAATTCTGCGCACCGGCTAATGCACAATTCACGTAATGTTTTGCCCAGCTTACGTCAGAATAAATTATGTTGACTTTGGAATAAATCAGCTGATTAACGGTATACTAAGTCACAATTTTATCCCATTCCGATAGTTTGGTAAAAAGTTATTCAGAACATGGTCAAAATGATTAGTGGTCCTGCTTATTAAATTAATAGATCAACAACAGATCTGTTAAAAAAAGCTTCATAGACCAATAATACACATGCAAATATACCGACATTAGTTATCATTTTATTCCCGTATTATTCGCAAAACTGAAGGACAAAATGGACTGATATTTTGATCAAATTTGGCTGGGTCTCCGCTAGGCGGATACAGATAATAGACGACAGATGGAATAGTAAAAGCCATCTGTTTAGTCGTGATTATCTCGGCTAAGAACTGCCTTGAATGTTGAAGGAATTTAGACTGAATATGGACATTTTCACGAAAATTATTATTAGGTGCGCAGAATTAACATACACGATTGTAATCCCAACAAACATACAGTCTCCACCCCCGCCCATATTTCGTGAGGTCACCCCAATGAAGCAAAGAAGTCCCTCATTACCACCCCAGACCAAACATGGGTACCCTGTGTACAAATACATTTTAGGAAGCCCACCCACTGCAATACAAATACTTAATACAAATACTGCACTTCAATATTTTTACTTGTTTGGTCACTGTTGTTATAGTTTTCTAAATCGTGTAAACACATGACTTTCTGAAAACACTTGTCTTAAGGAAACAACATGAATAATCAGACATGTAAAATATTGGTGTGTGCAAAGCCACATACACGGTGCGAAGCCGGGTACACTTACTTAATAGAAATACTGCACCAGCCTATATTCATGATATTTCGGGGAAAAGTCACCGCTGTGCAAATGCAGTGTACCTGGATTCGCACACCTCAATTTTTTACTTATTTCATCACTGTTGTTACAGTTTTTTTAAACACATTTGACTCTCGGGGGGGGGGGGGGGGGGGGGGGTGGGGGGGGGGGGGGGGGGGGGGGGGGGGGAATGAAAGTAGTGTCTTTTTTAAGTGGCTAAAAGCCTATAGGCCTATAGACAATAGATAACAGATAATAGCCTAAATAGATAATGAATTGACTTGTTGGACTGAAAACATATATTCAAAGTGAATCTACAAGTATCGAGGTGCCACAAACACACAGAGTCCGAGATGCACCATAAATTAGAAATTAGCTATTTTAACAACAATTGTGGAAACAACATTGGTCGCGAAAACCAATGACTCGGCACATGTGTGTGTTTTTTTGGACACATTAGTGATTGTTAAAAGCACAGGCAATGTTGAATATACCCCACCCACTTGAATACATGTTAGATTGAATACAATGGAATTATTTTAGTAGCCCTGTAGTTAAAAGTGCTGTCGAAGTCAGCACGATTCAAATATTGGTCAACAGTAATACAGAAATAATTCCTACCTGAAACGAATGTTTCGTGTCTGGCAGCTAGTAGACTTATGTAAAATGTAGGTCAATTATTGATGCGTCTTGGCTGTCGCCGTATTGTCCTCTCAACTTTAGCAAATTTGCAGAAATTTACGTCTGTAGCATTCACAAATCGTCGAGTACACAATGAGTATCTGTATTTCCGTATTTAGAGCTTATCAACAATGAAGACAGCAATAATTTCACGATGTGTAATGGCAATATGACCAATCATTGTAGTATTACGCGTTTGGCAGGTAAACTAAAATAAAGCCAGTATCAAATAGATAATGACAACACTCACTTCCTTCTATTATACATGTATGTTATTAGTTGATTGAATTGTGGATATAGCAAACGTATATACCTTTTAAAAGATTTTATTTTCGGAATTACTTTTGATAGCGTAACTATAATTAACCATAATTAACACCGAAATATAGTATGACGTCACAATGAAAATACAATCGCATTTAACAACAAATAGCTGACTTTTTAAACGTAAATTTGTTATTGGTTGGTATATTACATTAAAAAAGTGTCCTGTGTCCAATAACATATAGCTTGTTGGTATTGGCACACTTTCATTTTACGAAGTTTCCCGCAGCGAACCCCATTCGGCCCATTGACCGATTGTAATTATAGAACGCCTGTAACTATTCACGAGAATATAAGCGTTCTATGAAAATACGGGATGGCTCATGCGAAGAAAAAATGCAAAAACTCATTGGCAAATAATTGCGAACTTTGCCTGACAGAAGGTCACACAAACACTTCCTCAGGATTGCTATTGAATATGTTGCTACATGTACTCGAATTGCACAATACGATTAATTAACGCAAGTATTGAACTCTAAAACAACAATACACATTTGTCATACCATTTAAACAGATGACGACTGTTTATTGCTGAATTTGTCCCAATAACTATGTTACATAGTTTAGCATCTGACAGCTTACTAATGCGGTGTAGTCTGATCAGAATCTACACCATCTGTCATTGCGACAGATACTATCTAGCATTTTAGCCACTAATTGTTAATGATTACATGTCATATTGCACGTGTTATATGCCTATGAAGAGCTATGCTAATCTAACTAACATAATTATGCTGCCCCGACCAGCCTACACGTACGTGTATGCTGATCAGGGCCCTTAATGCTGACCATGCATATTGGTAACATGTAACGTACGATACTCTGAATACACACAATCAGGATGACCAGCATACGTACTCGCACATGCATGTCAGGATACGCACTGCTCGTTATTGAAATCGATATTTTGTCATAATCGAATATTTTCATAACTCGTGAAAAAAAGAAACACGATTATATTCAATCACTGATCGTAAATATCAGAAATCAGGATAACCCGCAACCAGCCTATGCATCATGTATGGTAAAAATGAGTCTGCTCTGTTATATTCCGATACTATGTACATGTAGCACTCTGTCATCAATAGATAACCGATCACTGATTGAAGTATTTAACGATACATGCATATAACGACTAGTAAATAAGTCTAGCCTTTAGACTAGACTAGGTATTTGTATCCATTGAGCAAGATCTACACTTTTTATAACACTGCCCAACATCATGTGACATGTTACACTGCGTACATTGTAGGAGACGGGTCTACAATAAAACATGCACCTGAGATAAACAGACAGCCAGAATGGTCCCGGCTAGCATACACTCGCGTGTACGTTGACCAGGGTCCACACTGCTTGCCCGACTGATACGCAATACAGATTTAGAGTATCATACACTTATGACATTATGACCAAAATTATAAATTAGAGACTGCACAAACGAGATACCATCTGCACCTGCTGACTTGGATCTATCTATATTGCTTGTCTATCGGTCTATCTACACTGTTTGTCTACCGGTCTAACAAACTCACGAGACAGTGATGATTCAGATAATCTGAATGGACCCATACCAGCTTACGCGCAAGTGTACGCTGGTATGGGTTCACTCTGCTTATCATATCAGTTGAACCTACACTGCACACAACTGAATACCGTATACTGTGGGAAGTTATTTAAATACAAAGAATTCACACGATACCAATTGACCAGTAATGCAGTGAACCTGTTGTATGATGTTTTCTGATCACACAGCTGTTCATTTGTGTGTAATCTGAATTCAATTTAAGATACTTAGTGTACAGAAACGTCCCATTTTTTCAAATCTAATTATTCACTCTATGCCATGTTTGTATGTATGTTACTTGTTCTGTTCTTCATGTTTCACCATGTAATCTCCATATGGAGGAAATAAACAGTATATCACAATTTCTATATAGCCTACTATATCCAATATATAAAGTTATAATCATACACTTACTTGCATTAATTTCAATCAGCATCGCCGAGGTTAATCATGCAGACGTTATACAATATAATTTAATTGCACCGTTTTTTTACAGACAGGATATCTATCAATCTATATATATATATACTGCTTTAACGTCCCTTGTGGGTATTATGAGCAGGAAAAGTGCAAGTCGGATGTTTTAGTGGAGTAAAAGGTGTGACAAGCAAAACCAGATTGGTGCTTGAGAGGAAATACAAGAATTCCGCCACGGAAGCGGTGTCTCGCCTGCCGAGGCATTTGACCGTAACATGATCATGGGCATGTACTAAAGTAAGATTCACAAAAACCACCAGAGAAGTGCTTGCTTAACACAAGAAAAAGGTCAAGGTTGAAGAAACCTTTTGAGATAAAAAATGGCTTAGTGTGTTTCCACAACCATGTGAAGGTTACAAAGGTTAAGGTCATGTAAATTGCGGCATGAGTGTGTTCCAAATGCTTACATGCATCAATTGTCCAAATAGTAAAGCAGTACATCAAGTAATGTTAATGTTATACGATGACGCAAACAATGGCTAAGTGTCTCCGCAAAAATGTGAAGGTACAAAAGGTGAAGGTCATATTAATGGGGACATAAGTGTGTTCCAAATGTTCACATGTATCATGTGTCCAAATATTGCAGAAAGCGGTGAAGTAATATTAAAGTTATATCATGATGAAGAAACTTGTACAAACTTTTGGACGCAAAAACACAGCTTAGTGTTTCCGCAAAGCAAGTGAAGGTAAAGAGGTCACAGTCATGTTAGTGGCGGCATAATTGTGTTCCAAATGCTTACATGTACCAAGTGTCCAACCATTGAAGCAGTCCATCAAGTAACATTAATGTTATACGATGATGAAGACACTTATACAAACAAAGTGTTTCCGCAAAAAATTGAAGGTAACAATTGGTCAACGTCATGTTAATGGCGGCATGAGTATGTTCCAAATGCTCACATGATCAAGTGTCCAAATATTAAAGCGATCCGTCAAGTAATATTAAAGTTATACCATGATGACGAAGCTTGTACAAACGTTTTGACACAAAAAATGGCTAAGTGTTTCCGCAAAAATGTGAAGGTAAAAAAGGTCAAGGTCATGCTAATGGCGGCATCAGTGTATTCCAAATTATCACATGTGTCAATTGTCCAAATATTAAAGCGATCCGTCAAGTAATATTAAAGTTATACCATGATGACGAATCTTGCACAAACATTTTGACACAAAACAAGAGTGCCGAAGGTCACAATATACGCCTGTCGAGGCAAGGTCAGTTCATAAGGGGAGATAACTCACTGAACATTAATAGGGTTCTTGCCGTGATAAACATGTATATTGAATTTGGTCACGATCCGTCAAGTTATTGCGTGGACAAGAATACAGAGTCAGAAAATTAAAAATAGCCACCAAGGGGAGATAAGTCATCGGAAATTTCAAAATCAACAGGCTTCTTCGTCTTGCCGTGATAAATATGTATGCCAAATTTGGTTACGATCGGTGCAGTAGAACTTGAGTTATTGCGTGGACAAGGATATATGTTAGACCACACCAAATAGTTTTACTATATAATTTAACCATCCAATAAGGCCAGTCTCTCCTAATTTCACTAATCGTATGGATGCTGTGGGACCTACTTGTACATGACCTGCAGCCAGTCTGTACTGGTTCTGCATGAATTAAACAATAGGTTTACTTACTCCTAAGAAATAAAAATCCAGCCTCGTAATATCACCCAATATTGTTTACATTTTTTGGCCACGGAAACTCTGTTTACATCACGTGACCAACAGGTTCTTTTAAATTCTACAAATATGATGAAAACTGGTGTTAAAAGCAGCCAAAAATGTTCCTCAAGTGAAACTGGGTAGTAATGGATCAAGATTTGCAAGCAAACTGTGTCTGTGACCTCAAAACGCCCGCACTATTCATTTTTATACTGGACTACTTATGCGCCTACGATTTCGCACCATTTGGTATAGTCTAACCTATAAGTGTACCAGTCTCACTACACATCTGTCTACAACGTTCATTGAAGGCGATAAGTGTCGATATGAAAATAACAAAATGTGTTGCATCGCGGAGTTCGATCGATTACTCTTGTCGCAGTAACTTTAAATTATGTTCAATGAGACATAGCTACAAGAAACATAAACTTCCAACTTCAAATTCTACAAAAAAAACATATCACACATAGGGCCTAGGCCCACCTTATAAGTGCACCAGTCTCAATACAAATCTGTCTACAATATTCACTATTCAAAACTAGGTTCTATTCCTTGATACAGTGCCAAGTTTGGAGCAAATGTATCAAATGGTTGTCACACAGCAGCTGTGTTACTCCACCATGTGACTGTCCACATTCTGCCTTAAATTGAGCTAATACAGAAATATGGAGAATTTTAATAGATAATGGATTAAAAGCACAAAAGTCCATAAAATCACATAACATACCCTAAATAGTGTTATAGCTAACCATTCTACATATAAAGACTCATCATTCAAACTATACCAACATGTATGCCACTCTTGAATGGCCGACAGATAAAATGGTACTGGCTTGGAACGGTCAGTCAAGAAATTTGTTTTATGACACAGGAGGAAATGAAAAACAATGTTTTCTGAGTACTAGTGTGTTGGTACTATACAGATATGCGAAAACAATACACTTACACCTAATTTTGGCAAATTTTGGAACAGCGTTGTGATGTCTCGCCACTTTCCCGAAATTCTTAATTGTCCACCAGGCACCCAATATCAATGAAAAAACCCTGAAAAACACACTATAATGACTGTTTTGGTGTTTTTTACTGTCACATTCCAAGCCCAATCACCTACAGGTAATTTACATACACTGGAATATTATATTTGACAAATAAAGCTGAGAAATAAAGATTTTAGAAGATTTTGAAGGCGATAAGTGTCCGTCTGCGATACGAAAATAACAAAATTTGTTGCATCGCGGAGTTCGATCGATTACTCGTGTCACAGTAACTTTAAATTATGTTCAATGAGACATAGCTAAAAGAAACATAAACTTCCAACTTCAAATTCTACAAAAATCCATATCTCACATAGGGCCTAGGCCCACCTTATAAGTGTACCAGTCTCACTACAATCTGTCTACAATATTCACTATTCAAAACTAGGTTCTATTCCTTGATACTGTACCAAGTTTGGAGCAAATATATAAAATGGTTGTCACACAGCAGCTGTGTAACTCCACCAAG
Source organism: Conchocele bisecta (assembly GCA_029237695.1). Lineage (NCBI taxonomy): Eukaryota > Metazoa > Mollusca > Bivalvia > Lucinida > Thyasiridae > Conchocele > Conchocele bisecta. The sequence continues at coordinate 198,123,399 of CM055265.1, read as the reverse complement.
TGGCTGTCCACATACTGCCTTAAATTGAGCTACTACAGAAATATGGAGAATTTTAATAGATAATGGATTAAAATCACAAAAGTCCATAAAAACACATAACAGACCCTAAATAGTGTTACAGCTAACCATTCCACATATAAAGACTCATCATTCAAACTATACCAACATGTATGCCACTCTTGAATGGCCGACAGATAAAATGGTACTGGCTTGGAACGGTCAGTCAAGAAATTTGTTTTATGACACAGGAGGAAAGGAAAAACAATGTTTTCTGAGTACTAGTGTGTTGGTACTATACAGATATGCGAAAACAATACACTTACACCTAATTTTGGCAAATTTTGGAACAGCGTTGTGATGTCTCGCCACTTTCCCGAAATTCTTAATTGTCCACCAGGCACCAAATATCAATGAAAAAAACCTGAAAAACACACTATAATGACTGTTTTGGTGTTTTTTACTGTCACATTCCAAGCCCAATCACCTACAGGTAATTTACATACACTGGAATATTATATTTGACAAATAAAGCTGAGAAATAAAGATTTTAGAAGAATTTGAAGGCGATAAGTGTCCGTCTGCGATACGAAAATAACAAAATTTGTTGCATTGCGGAGTTCGATCGATTACTCTTGTCACAGTAACTTTAAATTATGTTCAATGAGACATAGCTGCAAGAAACATAAACTTCCAACTTCAAATTCTACAAAAATCCATATCTCACATAGGGCCTAGGCCCACCTTATAAGTGTACCAGTCTCACTACAAATCTGTCTACAATATTCACTATTCAAAACTAGGTTCTATTCCTTGATACTGTACCAAGTTTGGAGCAAATATATAAATGGTTGTCACACAGCAGCTGTGTAACTCCACCAAGTGGCTGTCCACATACTGCCTTAAATTGAGCTACTACAGAAATGTGGAGAATTTTAATAGATAATGGATTAAAATCACAAAAGTCCATAAAAACACATAACATACCCTAAATAGTGTTATAACTAACCATTCTACATATAAAGACTCATCACTCAAACTACACCAACATGTATGCCACTCTGGAATGGTGGACAGACAAAATGGTACCTGCTTGGAACGGTCAGTCAAGAAATTTGTTTTATGACACAGGAGGAAAGGAAAAACAATGTTTTCTGAGTACTAGTGTATTGGTAATATACCGATATGTTCTTCATCTAGCGGCGAGAGTTTGGAGAGGTTAAGGACCAGTTCGCCCCGGACCGTTTGCAGAGCCTTATCGAGTCCCCGGAGTTCGCGAAGAGGTAACGGTGGGTCATCGTTCGACCCTTGATCGAGGTTGAGTATTTCGTCTATCTCGCTTTCGCTGATCTTCATTGTGCGAATAGCGTCGGTGGCTACACGAGGGACCTCGCTGCGCTCGACAGTTCCTATAGCGGCGGCCGTCTTCGCCATCGTTTCGTCGGTAGACTGTAGGGTCTCTACAGCGCGGGCCGGCATACTTGTTTTACCACGCTTCCAATCTACGAATCCTAGTTCGTCCCTTACGATTTGGCCACCGCCCTGACTTCCAGCAATGGTGCTCAGCGATAGTGGTTTTCCGGTTATTGTGTTGACTATCGGGACATTTGATGCTTTTAGTCGCAACCTACCGGATAGATCCAATTATTGGAGTAGTCGCGGCCGACAGATGGGACCGTACCTTTTTCTGTAAAACTGTTGTAGTAGTCGTTTACAGCTGAATTGACTAATTCCTGGGTTCGACTAACGGTGTTGGTAGCGCCACCTATTTCCTCGCCGGCTGGAGTCTCTATGAAGGGCGTTTCGTCATCGATGTGCTCATCGATGTCATCATCGATGTCATCATCATCGATGTCATCGTCTCGTTTTCATGTCGTAATCACCCATCTTTAACGATGTATTAAAGAAAAAAACATACGGGTTTAATAGAGTTACTAAATATGTCTTCGAGTCAATACGGTCGCAAACTCAATCCATACCGCAGACTGCGGGAGCCCCTTGGGGCGAAAGGCGTGAGACAGAGCGTCGTTATTACGAACAACCCATCGACGATCGACCAGAACCAGCAGCTCTTAGTCCGCTTCCCCAACCTCGGAGCTAGCGACGTCATTGTGCCGGGGACTGTTCGCCTCGCTTTCACTATTTCGCTGACGTCGACAGACGCGGACCGAACCGTCATTCAGAACCTGGGTCGCGCCATCGTCAAGAAGACCATGATAAAGATTTCTGGTAATGAGGTGATGTCGATCGACGACAGCGACGTCTACCATTGTTACCAGGACCTGTGGAAGACGGCGCATGAGCGCGAAAACGCGGTCTATCAGGGTATTGACACCAGCAAAAATAAGAACGTAACCAGGCTTAGAATCGGGGCTGGTAACAAGGCAGATAACGTCGCGAGCGACAACGCGATCGCGGCCGCTTACGGCAATCGCTTCTACATCCCGCTCGACTTTGAGTTGCTGGAGAGTCACATGCCCTACTATCAGAGTGCTTGGCGGACCGCCTCGAATACGAACTGAGTTCTCATAGCCACTGACATGGCATCGACGTATACGATCGACAATGTGTCGCTGGAGTACGACATGGTCACGATGCCCGAACTCGCGCGATTGATCAGAACCCAGTACGCCGGGCGCGTTGCCATACCTAGTTCTTCGCCACCGCAAGATGACGAAAGACAAAAGCGACACCTTGTGGAATATTAACGTCAACGTACCCGCCCGCTCGATTAAAGGTATACTGATGCTGTTCGAGGAGGATCGATTCGCGCTCGGGGTTAGAAAAACCGACAAATTCTATAACCCCAAAATCACGAAGGTAGAGGTGACGATCGAGGGAGTCCCCAATCAACTCTACAGCGCGGGCCTTCGCGCGCACCAGCAGTGGGACGAAGCCAGAAAGCAGTTTGCTGCCGGCTCTAAGCGCTCCCCGGAGGTTGCCGCGGTTGCCAAAGACCTGCAGCTATCGGACGTCTCCCTCGCGCATTTGCTGACTACCAAATACGCGTTATGGCTAGACATGCGAGTCAGCGACGACACCAAATGCACGGTAGTGGAGGCCAAGTTGAGAACGCTAGCGAGGGTGTGACGATCCAGATAACCAAAGAGGCGGATGGAGCTTGCGCATTGAACGTGTATCTATATATAATCACAGATGCACAACTCAACATCGAAGATGGTCGATACGTCTCAGCACTCTACTGAAAATAAAAATAAAGTTTGTGATGCCCACTCTGCCATAATATGTGGGCAGACAGGATGCGGAAAAACGGTTTTCATCCTCGACTTGCTCGAGGGGCCTTACCGCGATGCCTTTCAACACATTGTGATCCTGTGTCCCACTGTGCGGCACAACGAGACTTATCAGCGACGCCCGTGGATACGGACCGACCCTGAGGTATACGTCGTTGATCCCGGCGACAGGCTTCACGATTGGCTGCGTGGTTTATACCAAAGATTCCAGGGCGAGCCCACCCTATACGTGATTGACGACTGCTCGGCCAAGGCGGCGATGACCAAAAAGAAGGACATGCTCTCCGAGCTCGCATTTTCGGGCCGCCATGCGGGGCAAAGCGTATGAATCTCTACTCAGAAGTACAACGCCGTTCTCAAGGATCTGCGCGAGCAAACGAAATGGGTCGCCCTCTTTCACTGCAAGGACCGAGACTCATTCGATGACTGTCTTCGAGAGAACAACGTTATCCCAACGCGCGAGGAGCGCCTGGAGGTTCGACAGATGCTTTCGGAAACTAAGCACGCCAAGCTTCTGTTAAAGACTGATCAACCAACTGCTTACAAAGTAATAAGCGCTGCTTAACGCTCGTTAGTAACTGCTGAGCAAATGCTTAACAATGCTGAGCAATTGCTGAACAATGCTTAGCAAATACTTAACAATGCTTAACAATGCTTAACAAATGCTGAGCAATTGCTGAACAATGGTTAACAAAATACTGAACAATGCTTAACAAATGTTGAACAAATGCTGAACAATGGTTAACAATGTGGAAATCAATTGATTGCTCCGCTGCGAGCTTTGTTGCGAGCATAACGGTGATCATAAGTATCGGGTGATGCGCTTGGCAATATGTTAGACTTATGAGGCTAGTCAGAATAGTACTAATTATTAAAAATAAAATAATTAACTGAGACGAACTTCTCGATCAGCTAATGGAAGAGACAGTCGTGTCGACTGCCGACACGACTGGACCTGTATGAACCGACACGATTGGACCTGTAGGAACCGTCACGGCTGCCGACACGGTATCTTTCCTAAAAGAAAATGAAAACACGACACGACGCGAGCGGCTAGCTGCGCTGGTTGCTGGGGTGCAATCGGAGCAGTATTTCGGTAGGCGTCTCTCAGTTTGTCAGGTGGATACAATTTCAGATGTCGAGGTTGATAAAATGTATGCGCGATACGAATCTAAATTGGGGACAGAGATGACAAAAACTCTTGGGGTGGCGGCTATTCATTTGTACGCTACCGCTGTCAGTGCAATTCTCCCTATATCTGACACCGCGGGGTTGATTGGTGATTTAGAGACTGACCCTTCTGTAGGACACACTCTTAGAACAGCATGCTGCTCAATTTATCACAAGTTTGAAATGTACTTAGCTCCGCTGACAACCGCGTTGACCACGGATAAGCACTGTCAATTTGGACATATATGCCCACGAACTATAAGCTCAGAAAATGATGATACAAGACGCACCTGTGCAAGCACCTGCAAGAGTGACGGAACAGCAATCCCCGATTGCACTTCCAACTCCGATTGATCCCACAACAGTGCTGTATGAACTATCCCCGATTGCCCGACACAAAAACCCAAAAAGACAGGCAGCTGGGCGGGCAGCGGCTGCCACCCGAAAAGCAAAACAAGATAAAATACTCGCCGAGCTTCGAGAGGCCAAACAGTCGTTATTGGTTCCAGCCGATCCTCCAATTCACGAATTGGAACAGGAGCACCAATCGCAATTGGAGTTTGGGGCAGAAACAGCAAAACACCCGAAGACAGCTGCGGTTCAATCTCCGCAGGAAGTGTCGGAGCAATCGTGGATTGCTGCAGCTCCTACCTGGATTATCCCGTGGGTTGTTGGTGGTGGTCTGGCAGTTGTTGGCACCCTGTGTGTGCGGAACTACCTTTCGAGACAACCACCCGCGGTTCCGAAACCGATTGCGCCCCATTTAAACATTGATCGCGATCCCTTTTATATGCAATAATCACTATATGTGATGGCTGAACACGATGGTAAAATGATAGTGAACGCGCTTTATCACGCCGTGGTGATATCGGGTCTCAGTATCGCGTTTGCTCGACTATCAAAGATGGCCTTCGGAGGGCCCGCTCCCATGTTGGATATGACCGTGAGAGACGTAGGGCTCGTGACCTCAGATGTAGCGGCCGCAGTTTGGACCCGAGATTATCTAATTAAAGCTGGAATTCTACCTGCTAATATATGTAAATAAATGGCTACGCTCGCAATAATAGTAGGTGGCGCAATCGTGAGCGCAGTGGCGTTCGGCGGTAGCAACTATTTATTCTCGTTAATTCCTAAAAAATCGGACGCGGATGAGGAGCGTAAGCGTCACGATTTAGCTGTAGAACAACTCAATAGCGCAAAGGAAGCACGGTCGGAAAAACGAACCGCCCGTCTGGACTGGATCAACGAAGAGTTTTGCCGCGAGAATCACGCCGTGCAAACTTTCCGGGACGTTGAAGAAGCCAACCGCGAGTACGCGCTGGCATATCCGAAGGAAGTAGCACCGCTGGATCCCGAGCCCAAACTTTCAGATTTCTATGTACCGTCAGAGGCCCAAAAAGACCGCGTTCATCGTCGTGAGGATAGTTGCGACGGGTATCGTCAGCTACTATATTGGAAAATCAATAAGCAAAAGCAATAATTATTTAAAAAAAAACTTTTTTAAATAATATATATATATAGAACGATGTTAGTTGACGAGCTTTATTTTGCTCTGATCGATGTAGGCTACACGGCCCTTAAACACCGTTTAGCTGGCGCAAAGGGTCTGATCAGTCTGGCCCAATACTCTCTAGAGACGTGGCGCGAAGACGAAAAAGCGGCCACCTCTTTCGCAAAGCGGATGTTAGATTCCCCCGAGTTCCTTCAAAACATAACCGGCAGCTGCAGCGAAAATTCCAACAACGGTTTAGTATCGACGACGCAGTTACCGGACGATCTGGCGAGGACATGTTGGAGACTGTTCGACAAACTAGAATACCTCGCTTACGATGGACACGCGCAAACTTGATACCAAACTATCGGTTCGCCTAGCGCGCAAGTTAGCGAGCACATACTACAGCCCCCGCGGCTACTGGAAGGGACTCGCGGCCATCAAGAACCTCGCGGCGGTGACCAAGGTTTCCGAAAACGCCGCCACGGAATGGCTCAAGAAGCAGGCCATCTGGCAGATCTATTTTGCCCGCGCCTCACAATATTCCGCGGCCGAAATTCGACGTGCCGGTGCCGAACGAAGTCCACCAAGCTGACCTCCTGTTTCTCCCTCACGATCGCGTCGGTCGCAAGACGTACAAGTACGCACTGAAAATCGTTGATGTAGCGAGTCGGTATAAGAGGGCTGAGCCGCTGGCCACTAAAGAGTCTAAGGAGGTGGCCGAGGCTCTTTCCCGAATATATAAGAGTCCTCTCAAATGGCCGAATCTTCTCCAGGTCGATCCCGGCCACGAGTTCACGGGCGCGGTCTCTCATCTATTGACTAAACACGACGTTTCTGTTAGACGCGGCCGCGTCGACATCCACCGGGACCAGGAGATCGTGGAGCGGTTCAATCGAACCCTGGCTGAGAGGCTGTTCGGGCACCAATATGCCAAAGAGCTTGTAGACCCTCATACGCGATCGACCGAGTGGGTGACCAGGCTGCCCGCCGTGGTCTCCGCACTGAACGGCGAGGTGACCAGATTGATCGGTAAAAAGCCCGTAGATGCCATCAAGTCTAAAAAGGTGTCGCACAAACCATCTGCCGTCTCGCGCGGGCGACCCGTTGGTTTAGCGGAGAAACGGCTTCCATCGGATGTTGCCGTCCGGTACCTCTATCAACCGGGAGAGGTCGAAGGTTGTCGCCGCCGCGCGACTGATCCCGAGTGGTCTCTGAATGTATATCATCTGGATCGATCTATTACCAAACCCGATGATCCCGTGCTCTACTATTTGGATGATGGTCCATCGCGCGGGTTAGTTCGCGAAGAACTTCTTGCGGTGCCTTCTGACATCCAGCTATCCCCAGATCGTCCGTCGTCATAGTCGGTCAGGCTCTCGTGAGAGTCTTTAGTATTCTCCCCTTTTTTAGAGTCCTTTTTATTTTACCTATCTATAGGCTCGGTGTATACCCCGTCTGTCATCACTCTCCTCTTGTCGTAGTACGCCGACAACCCCAACTTCTCCTGCTTGTACGTCTTCATCACACCGTTAACCATTCGGAATCCCCTGTTCTCCGCAATGTCCCTACCCCCTTCGAGAGCGCTCTTGTACCTCCCCCAAGTCAGATCGTTAGATCTCCTCGACATCCCCTTGGCCGAGTTCTTAGTTTGTTCGTCACCGCTCACGTAGTAACACTTGCTGCACAGCGCGATGGCTCTATCTCCCTCGAATTCCAGCTTGAACAGTCCAGGAGTTCTGTTGCTCCACGCGTCCCACGCCTACCACTCGGCCTTCTCCTTGTTGAACTTTCTCTTCATCTTCTTTCTCACCACCTTCGCCAGCGTCTTCTCCGACACCGCGAAGTACATGCTGTCAGTGTCCATCTGTATAAGTTCGAAATCTCCGCGATCCACGTACTTGTCCAAGAAGTCGTAGTAGAACTCCAGCATCCGGAGCTTGGCCAACTGGTAGAACGCTATGCCACACTGAAACGGTATGTTGATCACCACTCGAATCTTCCTGCTCGATATCTCGTAAGCCTCCCCAATCTCCTCCAGGTCTTCGAACCACGCCGACCTCAGTGCCCGGTCGACAGTCTTCTCATCCTTCGTATATGTGGTGTTCAGGTGTCTCTCTTGTGACTCTATCAGCTTGCCACAACACGCGTTGCCAACTAGTTTGAATATCTCCGCCAACACCGCCTTGCTCTTGTCGACGTTCCCCGTCCGTCTGGCGGCGGTGACCTCTTTAACGACGAACCATTGGAACGTTTTGCCGGGCGTGTCGTATGTCGCCCTATGCACCGCCTTGACTTCCAGACCGTGCTCCAGATACCACTTTAGCAGCGGGGAGTATATGATCTTCTTAGCGGATAGGGCTCCAACAAGCTTCTTACCGTCTCCTAGTTTCAGGTCCGTGTCTTTCAAATAGTTTAACATGAGTTGCGGGACTTCTGCTTCCTCGAAAACTCTGTTTACAAATAATGGTGACATTTCCGAGAACTAGTCTCGCAGCGTTTCAGGGACCTCTATATCCAACTCGACAAATCCGAACCACTCGTCACGCCTGAACTTCTTCACGAAACGGTCTATATGCGACTGTCTTTCCGGGTCGTCCCACGTCCATATCTTCTCCACCCCGCACGGCATGTCTTTCGACAGGGTAGACAGGTACAGCGCATTGGCGTCGTACCCCAGCACCGCCTTGCACATCTTCTCCTCCCGACTCACTACCTGGCCCCTGATCGTCGACCTGCCAGCCTCTGCGTATCTGGAGAACACTATGGACGGACCACCGACCAACCCCTCCTTCATCATCGCGTAAGTCTCATCCTTCGGCGACCACAGCCCGGGCGTGTCCGCCTTCCCATCGATCGACCCGCGGAGCAGGTACTGAAGGGAAACACCGGGCAGAGACACAGCGTCTTTGAATATGTCCACACCTCTCCCCCTGTATAACTCCGTCATTTTAGTCAGTGCCTCCAGGAACGGTCCGACGTCCAAGTCGTTGTAGTGTCGCAACCATTCCTGGAACGTCTTCATCCCCTTTTCTCGGAAAACCTTCTTGCACTCTTTTGACTCGGACATCGACAGTAGGTACGCACCCTTCAACTTCGAGTACCACTCAGGATAGTCGGGCAGTCCCGGATGGTCGAGTTTTTCTGGGGAATCGAACCACTCGTACGGGAAGTGGGACTTTACCGTTTTACAGTCGTACGCCTTAACCCACCGGTCGTACGTGGTACCGGGTCCCAGATACTGGATGATGTCGAGAAATCTAAACTCCGGGGTAAACAGAAACATCGTCGTGGTGGCTCTCTTTCCGACCATCACCTTATTCACGGTGGCCGCCAACTGCTCGACAAGGTACTGCTTGATGAGATTCAGGTCGTACCTGCTGTAGTTGAACCCCACCACCGGGACTTGGTCGATCCACGAGACGATCTTCTCTCGCTGAGGTTTCGACAGCATCTCTATGTCGGTCGGCATATACTGTTTCCTACCCCCCTCCATGATGTCATTACCTCTCCTCTGCAGCTCGGTCACGAACTTCTCGACCAGCGTGTCGGGATCTCGTTCGCAGATGTGGGTGATCCCCTCGTGCATCGTATCCCCCAACGACACCGATATAGGAACGTGCTCGACCTCGAAAGTCAGGTCTTTGGTGAGTCCCGTGGTTTTCGACTTGTCGAGATACGCCCCGAAGTCGTAGACTATCTGGTGAGGGTACAGAGTCGTCTCCTCCTCGCGCGGCGATGGTGGATAGTGGGGATTCCCCTCATTCAACCACTTGTACAGCGATCTTGCGTTACCTCTCCTGCAATGCCTCGGACACCCGTGCCAGTAGCATCTGTGAAACTGAAACACGGTCTTGGTCTCGTGACAGTAGCCGTCGACCGGATCGCCGGCCACCCACGTCTCGCCGCCGTGACCGCAGTCGGCGTGATGTATGTGCTTTCCCACCCACTCCTCTTCTCTGCTCAACCATTGAATCGACATCGCGCTCGCGGAACCCTTGGGATGGAACGCCTTCTCGTAGGCCGACTGTGGCCTCTCTATCCTCTTACCTGGACATATCACCACGGTCTTCCCACCCATGCAGGTGGTCGCGTGCCTGTGCATGCTACACGCCTTTGTGAACCGTTGTTGACATCCGGTGCACCCGTACTCGTTCGTCATCTTGCGGAGGTTCGTTATGAGGAACGAGTGACCTCCAAACATTCCTATCGTCATGATCTTCTCCCCAACCGCATCGTAGTTTGCCGGAGACTTCATGAGGTACCACACTCTGTCGTCGGTGGGCTCGTATACACGAATGCCCAGCTTGAAGTGCTCTTCGACCTTTTAATATCGTCCAGGGGGATTCCCTTGCTATCCGGTCCGTTATCGTGACCGAGGTATTCGCGAGCCAGAGCTCGTGCCTCCACGGTGGATGGCTATGCACCTAAACAGACACATGTAATCATCGTACGTGTCGACGGAATACATTCCCTTTTTCTGTCTTAACCAATCGGGGAGTTTTTCCGCTCCCATGAGAAGTTGTTGACCGTCGATGATCATCTTCACCTCGATCGATATCCAACGAACGAAGGTCCATTTTGTGTTTGGTCTATCGACTTTGTCGATGTCCATTCGAACTTTCTCTCTATCGGATATCCGCTCTCTCTCCGCGTTGGATATCTCGTTTATCCACGGACTACCCGGGGAGTTTTTGTGAAAAATCATAGTAGCGTCGGTCTCGATGTTCCTAATACGATACGAGCACGAATACCTCAGATAACATGCCGTGGTCATCTCTGGACGAATTTTATTCATTATGCGATTAGCAATCTCCCCGTCTACCACCCTCTCGAAGGTCCAGACTATCTTCCTCCTACCCCGATCAACAGTTTCCCTAGCTTCGGCATATTCGGCGAGAATCCTTGGACCCTCCTCCACCAAATCTCTGGCGAGCTCTCCTACTCTTAGGAGGTCTCCCCACCAGAATTTGATAAATCTTACTGTAGTGTGCCTTGTATAGTGGTTTTATGCGTGCACTGGGATCTTCCTTTACACGCTGCGCGTAAGCAGTGGCACGCAGACTGGCCGTCGTCTCGTTCTCCAATTTCTCGGAGCGTTTTTCGGGGTCGGCAGGCAGTCGTTCGGTCAAAACCGCACGACGAATCCTCTCCTCGCGAACGGCGGCTCGCGCTTCACTTATCCTATCTGCTATAGCTTTCTTGAGTCTCAAACCTCTTAGGGAAATTCCCCAACTCTTAGCTTGCTCTCTCATTTGCTTTATGGTAGGCATTATACTGAGTATAACCAATTAATTCTTATCTCTAATAGGGTGTAAATTGTTATTTTATTTTTAATAAATGTATGACAGATTGTTGTATATACTGAGTATAACCAATGGATACTTATCTCTAATAGGGTGTAAATTGATGCTAGGTATGACAGATTGCTGTATCATACTGAGTATAACATAGAAATTATTATCTCTAATAGGGTGTAATCTCGTAGATAACTTCTCATACGGTCGAGAAGGTATAATGGTTGCCGAAAAATAATTCCCACTCTTCTCATCCATACCGTGATAACAGTGGGGGAAAATCCAAGTAGTATATGAGAGTCAACAATGATACAAGTTTCCTGTGGTAGTCGCCGCACGTAGTGGGTGGCTTCCAAGAAACTTGTATCATTTCGACTCCCATATACTACTCCATGGTGTCTGTCGTGACAAAATATTATAGCAAGGATACTTGCACGAGTTCCTCGCAGCATCAATGACTTATAAATGCTTGAGGCGCTGTACATTGTCACATAACTGTCGTTCTTTGACATTGTTACTCTTTTTCGTCGGTTGTCCTTATGAATTCAAAATGGTGAACGCATAATTTAGCTGGCTACATATCAGCGAAGTCTTCACTTGCACTGTACTTTGATTCCTAGATAATCTTAAATATGAACAAGATAATGTATGCCAACGATATTACCTTTTATCTTGGTAAATTGAGACCGTTGAACAATTCTAACCAATACTTATATTAGCGAATGATATGCTATTTAATGCCACTCGTTTTATCATAAACGGAGGTAGACACGTTGTATAATGACATATATATCCGGGGTTTGTATTGAATTTGGCAAAACAAATGCATCAGAATCTCTCTAATAGATTCAGAATCAGTGATTTAAATGCAGCTTCTTGATTGTTTATGTATAAGCAATGCATAATAATGCACAAAAAATTATAAATGTGATAGTCATAAACTTGCTTTTCTCAAGATTTGTAGTATCAAGTCATCAGCTTATCATTTGACTGCATAATAATGTATGTCAAGTGATGGTAATGCGATCCTCAAGAAAGACACACGGTGACAATTATAAGGTATCACGCTACCAAATCTGCCCGAAGTCGTGTTTTGTCACAAAGTTAATGGTATAAGCCGCATACTGCAGATGTACACGTGCAATGTCTACAAACTAATACACGATTTTCAGCAATTCCGTACACATCCTTATGATATAATATTGGAACAGAAAACAATTATCGTGAAAATTACGTCTGTGCACAATCATATGATCCGGCGACGAATGGTTGGGATTGGGGATTCGGGGACAAGTGCCCCTTGGGAATATAGTTCATCCCTGAATGCCAATCGGTGTGTCTGAAATGTATTTCATTTTAAAATAAAAAGAAAAAGAAATTGAATGTTTTTACGTGATCTTTTTATAACTTCTTTATGTTGGTCTGTAGTATTTAAAATAACACCACTTTATCATGATATGAACGTCATTCGTCACACATATCTAAAATGAGCTTCCAGCTGTGGCGGATTTATATGGGGATGGGCATCCCATATGCATAATCTGCAACTGCAACATCCAATTACTAGTAATTTTAGAAGATTTGCAAGCACAATATGTACATAAAGTTGTACGGTCATGTGTGTGGCTAATGTTGAAACTGCCAACATATCACATTATTACCAGCCACCGATCATCGCGGATAGGTTGCTTGTAAGTGTTTTCGATTTTCAGTGTTGGTTGAATAACCTTTATTATTATGCTGCAACATTCATATGCGTTTGGTTAACTGAAATATCACATCCATGATGATTGATAAATGCTTCATCGATTTCATATGCACAACTCATCGTCAATATATCATGGGCAATTGTATCGTTACCAACACAACGTCATCACGCGATATGGGGCCCAACGTCAAAATGACGTTATGTTAGTGTTATGCTCCATATTGTTCAATGGAAGAAGAACATGTTCTTGCTTTCATTCGCGCTCGCACAATGAGTTATTATTTTAAAAAATAAACGTTATAACATATTTTTTTAAATACTACATGCGCTTCCTACAGCTAAGTCAGGCAATGCAATTCACCTTTGTTCAAACATATCACATGGAATACCAGCAGTAACATTATTGACTGCTGACGTTGTCGACGTGGATTCCCTTTATGTGGCTGTTCGTGTACGGTATTAAAAAATGAAATAACATAGAGCAAGATTGGGCGAATATGGAGGACTGAATAACGCCTCAATCGACGATATTTGATAATAGTTTCATCCATTGTCACCAATCAATTGGAAAACTGTACAGTTGTCATTTCAACTATCCTAAAACTCGAGATAAATTGGTAACTCGCCCGACCTTCTGCTACATGTTCACCATCATCTGGATCCATCTAGCCATATGTATCCTCATATTTAAATCTTTTTAATCACACAATGAGTTCAACCGATCTAGCATTTCACGAAAAGTGGTCAGTCGACCAAGACTTTTACTTTTAGTGTATTATATGTGTTGCTGTAGGAGGCCTATTTTCAATTTTACCGCAACCCAGAGTATAACTTAGCGAAATATATCTATTCTTATGTAAAAATCTTCGTAGAATCCGAAAACGCGTGTTACCATTGCGTAAACCGCGGCGAAACATGTTATTTTTTTACATTTCCATGGTAACCGCGAAATTTGCCGAAAATGTAGCTTAATAAAATCGCAAAGGTGAATGTCTTAAATTTGACTACAATGAGCTTGTTTCAACCGATATTAAATCTTAAGTCTGATATACATTCACGTCCTACATATTTATTTATGAATGTTTATGGATATAAATGCGATGTAACCATAGCAACCGATAATCTAAACCAATCAGCACATTTCACAATTTTTTTGCGACATAACTTGGTTTTCGTTAATGAATTTAGCATTATTTCAGTTTCGGAGGAGCACTCGATACCCAATTAAAGTTCCCTAATACGGAATAACGAGGGGGATGGGGAGGGTCGGGCTGCTCGGCCCACCTTGGACACGACAAACCGCCCCCACCCCACCCCACGCATTTTCCCACGAAGTCATACATTTGTAATGCATTTGCCTATGGAACCCGTATCGCATATCAACTAGGTCCTTCCCATTCATTCACATCAGCTGATTGGAATGAAATTATGTTTGCCAGCGACGGTAACCATATTATATACACATACTATAATACCACACAGTGTACACGGACGCTGATCGCAAATACTATAAGGTACAGTTTCTCAGGCCGGTGTCATTTCTTTGACCCATTTGGGCAACAATCCCACTAGTCAATATTTTGCTATCATTGGTTGGAGTACCTAATACAGCGCTATGCTTATCATCCTTATATTGCTCAATTGCAGCGTTAGATAGAACACAGCGTTGTTAATTAACGTTTATCCAATAATAGGTCTGTGAATTGTCACGTACGATTCACATGCAGGATAACGTCTCCTGTAATGTAAGCAACTTGTAGTTAATGCAAGTTTCTCATATTGAAAACAAGCTAACACTGCATAAAGCCTAAAGCCCACTTGTCAACCATTATATAATATATAGTTGTTGATCGCTGTTGAATTCAGTTGTCCAGTGAAATATGGAGTTAGGCAAGCCCAGTGAGAACAAATGCATGGTACTGGACCACCGTGTGTGCATAATTTGCTATCACGCGATTCCAGACAAGCCATACAAGGATGTCGTTGAAAGTCCGACACCAAAGGGCCTGGAGAAGTTGTTAGACATAGCTAAGTCTAAGGAAGACCGTGTCAATGACGTGTTAGGTCCATTTCGGGAAGATATTATCTCCCTTCAACTGAAAGTGCGCTTTCACAAATCGTGTCGTGCTTTTTACACAAAGAAGTCCACATTGCTGAATCCGCACAAGCCGATTCGATGTCACAGTGCGCAAGTGAAACGCCTACTCCAAGCCGAACATCGGCCAGGCAAAGTCAGCCAATGTTCGATATTAGGGCCCACTGTTTCATTTGTGGTAATGTTAGAAAAGTTGGAAACAGAAAGGAGACATTGACATCAATCAGTCTAGGTACCGGGGAGTCTACTAGACAGAAAACTCTTGACGCAGCCATACAACGGAAAGATGAAGTTGTAGAATCGCGCATGCGCTTATACAAGGACCTGTTTGCGTACGACGCCAAATACCATCGTTCCTGCTTACTCCCCGCTTCATTGCCAAGAGAAAGTTAGTTAGTACGTTGCCAAGAACCATGAAAGCATGTCGAATCCCCATCACACGAGCAAGCATTCTTGATGTTGTCTCTTGAACTGAAGGAAACTGTGTTCTCGGATTTGAAGACAGTTGTGACATTAGTGGAACTAAATCGTAGATATGTAGAACTTTTGCACACTGTTGGTGTGCCGGCCGAATCTGCAAACGGTTACAAGGCATGGAGACTGACAAAAAGGCTCTGTAAACATTTTGCAGAACAAATATCATTCGTAGCTAGAAATGGTCAGTCAGATCTTGTATGTTGTAGTAGAGTGTCTGTGGGACTGTACTTATGAAAGCTACCAAATTACAATCTGAGCTGTCCGATTCAAAAGAAGCATTCGAGTTATTACACCCGCAACAGGACGAAACGCCTGTCACAGACAGGCAATTACTACATAGGGCTGCCGGTATACTTCGCGATGCAATGAAAGGCATCCAATCCGCCAAGGACGCTTATCGTCTGAGCGATTTAAGCATAGACAAGTGCAGTGAAATGGTTCCCGGTTCAGTGTACGACTTCATGCACTGGCTTGTAAATACCAAAGCATTCACAAATGCAACAGATACAACAGAGAACTTCGCAGACCGAAACAATCTACAAGTTTTGGCGACATGTCACAATGTCATTTCCCAAAGTAGGAACATAGTAACGCCAATGAGTCTCGGGTTAGCTCTGACAGCCTATCATGGGTTTGGCAGTTCCAAACTTGTCAAAATCCTATATGATCTAGGGTACAGTTCTTCATATGATGAGGTCCTGCGGTTTATAACATCAGCCGCCAAATACCAGATCTCGCATGAGCAGCAGCCATTTGTTTCATTTGGAATAAAGCAAGCAAATAAAGAAACCGGTATAGGCTTACTTGATGCAGCAATCGATAACTTCGATACCAACGAAAATACATTGGATGGCAAAGGTACCACCCATGCTATGGCCATGGTGGTTTATCAGAGGAGTACGCAAGACACTCGTGTATCTGATATAGAAATACCCCGTCTGTCCGAGAGAAGTGTGTCTGTAGAAGAGACATCTGCTACTGGCACAAACATCATGTACTTAAAAAAAACATCGAAACGGGCAGAACCAGATGCTGATGTCAATACGGCTGCCTTTTGCATTGATAGCGAAAACATTTACATTCACCAAAGCTGTCATTTCTGACTTTACATGGGCCCTTTGTAGAGCATTTCTTGCTGGCATGGACAACATACCAGCATGGTCCGGATATAATGCTGTGACTACTGAACGATCTGCACCAGTTACTTCAATCAAATACCTCCCATTCATCGATGTACCACCTTCTGATGTTTCTACAATTTTTACAGCTCTCCACCAACTTGTGCGATTGGCAGAAACGGTTGGACAAAAGCACATTATTGTGACTGCAGACCTAGCTATTTATTCCAAAGCTTGTGAAATTTTATGGACACACCCACCAAGTTTGGACGGTAAGGTGACGCTTCGACTTGGGGGCATGCATCACACGATGGCTTTTCTGGCAAGTATTGGCAAATTGTTTTCAGATGGAGGTCTCTTCAGCTTACTGACGGAATCAGATGTGTATTCCGAGATAACGGCGAGGCAGATACTGAACGGGGGACAGTTAAGTAGAGGTATTAGGGGTATCAAGATTGTACTTGATGCAATGTGTCGGTGTTTCTTCGAAGGTTTCACAGACTGGTTGATTGAAAGTGGGGAAGAGCCACAACCTCACTTAGGGCAGAAAATGGATGATCTAAGAGAGGCCTTCAGCGACAAGAACGAAGAAGGCTGGAAACATGGTCGAACAGATATTGAGTCAGAAATGCAGGTCATTGAGGAACGCATACGGATGTTTCAAGCAGAAGGTGAGAACCAAAGTTCGACATTCAAGTTCTGGATGAACTTTCTGGAGGCTGCATTTCTGCTACTCAGGCTATTGAGAGCAGAGAGGGATGCAGATTTTGACCTACACTTAGTGTCAGTGATTGAAAGTGTTCATTGGTTTTGGGCAGCAGGGCGAACCAATTATGCGCGGTTCACACCTGTGTATGTCGCCGATATGCTAGCTCTGAAGAATACACACCCGGAAGCTTATGAACATCTGCAGAATGGTGGATTTGTTGTTCGAAGGAGTGCGGTACGTGTGTTCAACTCGGTACCAACTGATCAGGCACTAGAGCAGACCATAAATAAGGAAGCAAAGGGTTCGGGTGGTATTATCGGCTTCACCCGCAGGAAGGGAGCACTGACACGGTGGTTAGTCACTCGACATATTCTTGGATAATTCTGTGGGAGATTTAAGCAGACATTTTCCAAAGACACATTGACTAGTCAGCACGAAGAGTTGGGTAAAAGCAGGAAGACGAGAGATGAGAAAGATGTCGAGAAAGTGGTAGACCTGGTAATGAACCAGTATCAAAATCCATTTGACCTGAAATCGGTTCCGGACAAACTAGTCAACATTGGATCAGGACAGGTGGCGTCAGATGAGATTGAGAAGTCAATGAATGAGTTCAGAGATGACAGTAAGAATGCTGTCAAGCACTACGTTTCAGACAGGTTGTCGAGTGAACGATCGGTGCCATTTTGGAAGGCAATTCCTCGTAGTAAGGTACGGACGTTTGACAATCTGCGGAAACCATTTGGTGTAGATAAATCCTCAAAGCTCATGCTGGATTCTGAAGTTTTGTTCAGGCGTCTGCTAGCAGTTGCTAACCACCGTGACATTGACATGGCAGAAGTACTTCAACATGAATTAGCTTCTGTACCACCATCCCTGTTTCACGATGACGGTTCCATGCGGAAGACTAACAAGGCAGAATTAGCAAAGAAGCTGGAATCATTCACAGACGAATTGAACGAGCTGCCAATCGAGTCGACACAGTCCAATCAAAACACTGCATATATCATAGACGGTATGGCTCTACTCCAGGCGTTGAATGAAGCTCACTTCAAAATCTTCGATCGGTCGTGTTGAAACAGATAACGTCACATTTCACACGCGACAGTACCATAACAACAGTCACTGTTGTTTTCGACCGATATGACAATGAACACTCATTAAAAGAGACCGAACGACAGCGGCGCACAGGGGAAAGTACAGTCCCTGCGTATATGGTGTCCGGGAGCCGCGTGGTTCCAAATTACAGACGGTTTTGAGGAACTCGGAAAACAAAGCATCCCTAGCATCATTCGTATGTGGATATGTGGTGGAGAATGCACCACAACGGCTGACAGATGGTTTGTCAATTGTGCTCTCTGGGGGATTTCAAAACGGGTAAGAGGTTCGCAGCGTTAATACCAATGGGGCTGAATGTTTGCATAGTCTGTATTCAACCCAAGAAGATTCCGACACTCGCATGGTTTTACATGCTACCCAGCTGACTGCAATACACGAGCGTATTGTCATTCGAACTGATGACGACGTATGTTGGTGATTCTCATCTACTATTACTTCACAATGCTCAAAGACCACAGCGTATATATGCCTACTGGGCACAGAACAAGGTATACCTTCAGAAATAGGTATATTCCAATTCATGCAATTGCTGGAGAAATTGGACCAGTGGTAAGTTACTGCTTACCAGCTATGCATGCCCTGACAGGGTGCGACACCAACAGCTCCATATATAAAGTTGGGAAACGGATAGCACTTGGAAACTGCTCCAAAATATCGAAAAATTACAAGACATGTCCAAAGTGTGTGAGTTTGAATCGGTTGATGAATATCTTCCCGTAGCAAGAACATACGTTATGATGCTGTTTGGCGGAACCAAAAAAAAACAAACTGGGAGGCAATATAGCAGCAAGAATGAACTTAGGCTGGCCATTGCTACATCTACTGACAGGTCTGCATCACAGCTCCCGCCAACAAAAGACGCATTTAAACACCATGTAATGCGTGCTAGAGACCAGACGATAATGTGGTGTCAGAGTCATGTACCAGACCCTGATGTTCCAGACCCTATCGGCAACGGGTGGAAACGGGCCGAAAACGGAAAACTGGTTCATGTGTACTTCAGCAATCCACCAGCGCCAGTATTCATGAGATACATGACACATTTGTATTGCCGAGACAGCGACTGTACTACTAATAAGTGTCAGTGTTCTGCAATGGGTCTGCCATGCATTGACATTTGCCTTTGTCAAGGCGAGTGCACGAATAAGGCAGCACAGGAAGCCACGGGTTCTGACTCGGAGGGCGAGTCTTAAAGTCCTACCTTCCTGTTGGATGATCGGTGATCACAAATGAGTTATTAGTCCAGAGTTACGATACCGTCACCAAGTTTTACCTGCTTCGAATTTCTGATGATGAGTTCCAGGTCAACTACCTGATCTTATTTCCTAATCTGTTAATATTATACACAATTAGGAAACCCATATCACACATAAATATATATAACAGAGTACATCCCGACAATACCAAAGAAGGAAAAATAGAGTAATAAATCCTAAGGGGGGCAATGAGCAGGACTCACATAACAGTAACAATACAACCATAGAAAACTACGGCATGGGTACAGCGGTGGTCACAGAGCCTTCAACATGGCAAACAACGCACTCCATAACCAGCGGTGTACGGTCCCCAAGAAAAACAATAACTACAAAAAGTAAGAAAACAACACAAAATGCAACAGAGGCGCCACAAAACAGACCCCTCAAAAATGAATCACTACGAAAACAACGGTCCTGGCAGTAAAAATGAAAAAACAAAAACACATCACAAGAAGACACGACAGCAAGGCTACCGCATGGGAACGGTCAGTGAAGTAAAATCCACTGGTGGGGTGGGGGGGGGGGGTTAAACCTGGTTAGGGTGGGCCCACAAAGACTAGCATAGCCCAAAGCAATATAACTCACACTTCATGCCACATCCATTCAATTTTCCACACATAGTTGGGAAGATAGAGAATTGTCTAGCCAATCCACAATCATGTTTCATTAAGAAATCAATCACAAATTATGTTCAATACCAACTGACATTCCTGATAAAACATATCGTTTGAACCGCAATAACTTTGAAAAAAAGTCACTCGCACGAGTTTAAGGGAGCGTTTCTGATTGGTCTAAGCCCGCAGTAGTCATGGTTTCAAATATTATTACTCGCACAGGTTACTACAAATACATGTTTATTACCATAATGTTATTGAAATACATATTGGCATGTATATATATCGTTTCCATGATCATAAGTATTGTCACAAAATATTTAAAAAAAAATCAAGTAATTTTACCGTTACCATGGAAACCATAAAAAAATGATATTCGGCCGCGGTTTACGCAATGGTAACACGCATTTTCGAAATCTACGATGAATTTCCTATAAGATAGTACATGTTTCGCTAAGTTATACTCTGGGTGGGGGTTCCGTGAAAAATCCATTCCCATTCCAAAGCACTATTTGGGTCACAACGTCTGTCGACGTCACTTTCGGACGTCTATGTCTGGCCTAGCCTTTAGTAGCGCCATCATGTCCATTGCCTATCCGACTGTATCGTTCGTATATTGTGATCCCAATTATGGACTTTCTCTCATCATCAATATCTCGTGTTTTGTGTAAAATTACAAACTTTAATATAATCTCTTGTTTTTTTTCGGCATATTCTCTTACACCGAGCTGGCAGTCGTTAAACTACGTAATTTCCGGTCATGATGTCAGATTTTTTTTAAATATGTCATCGCATACGAAATGTCAAATAATGTCGCTATTATTCCCCAAAATTATTTCACACAGCAGCAAACAACATGGAAACGCCAACACTTCTCACTCTGCCTTATTTGAAAAGTATTCATAAGAAATTACGTTACTTGGGCCGCAATTCAAAACATGACGTTACATTAGCAACTGCAACACGAGCTATGAACATTATTTTCATTCTTTGTCTTGACCTAATGGGAGACACTTGGCCAGGCTACGAGATATCCAAATTTGGTTACCATGCGATAAAGGATGACAAATTTATGAGACTTGTCAGGGTATTTTATCAACACCCCTTGTAGACGCCGTTGATAAAAACGTCGCAATTTCGACGTCATTGATCTAAAACGTGATATAAGTTTTTACCACGCGTCATAAAAATACTTCTAAAATGAAAAATAATTGGGATACATTGATAAGTTTGCGGCATATGTTTTTTGCAAGATGTACAATTCAGAATACGCGAAAAAGTAAAAACTGAAAATTGTTTCATTAAGCCCGGTTTTCGCACGGCGCGGCTCATATACACTTTGTGTGAAAGAAACTTTATTTTTTACATAAATATAATTCAATGGCACATTTCTAGACTGGCCAAATGCTATGGATTTGTAACATTGTCCCGGACCATCACAGGAAAACATGTGACTTCAGAAGCGTATGAACGGATTATATTACGGAAAGTAATGACTGTATGGACAAAACAACATGTGTGGCTATGCGAATGTTTTCATAGACACGAATTACAGGACAAATTGAGTATTTCGTCATAGAACAATTTAATACTTCCGAGTTAGATCCATCGGTTTTAGTTTTTACTACAATGGTTTAGAGCGAGTGGCATTCTTCTACTTCACTATTTCATAGACCAATCTTTAAAGGAACACAAGGGTCTGATATAACATGACGTTGGCAAACAATATAAAGTATATTACAACTGCTGCCTGACAAATAGAGGACAGACGTACGACTGGAGGGACCATGGTAACACATACACTATACCACAGGTGACTGAAAAAACATCGCATGTCAATATCATTTTTAGTATATAAGTGTAAGGTCAGCAACGTAGTAAAACATGTGCATATTTCAAATCCGTTAAAATGACAGGAATCGGTATGTTACTATAACAAGTTCCATGGAATATGTATAAACATACAACATCAAGCGTCACAGTGCTGTTTACCGGGTTAAAACGTACAATTTGCATGTGATATAGCACTAGTTTTGTCACCCCGTTCTCTCCATAAAAAAGTCGTCGAAGTTACGGCCCCTGAACATATAAATAATATATACAGATAGGCAGGTATTTCGTGGTATTGTCAGTCTCCCAGTGCATTGTCCAGACTATATCTATATTATATACGTATATTAATATATCTAGAATGGAATGTGCACCATTCCAGCTTCGTTGTGCCGAATAATTGTGAATAAATCTGCGAATTAACATGTACTGTCGAAAACAATTTGGCTGTCATTGTTAAAGCAAAACTCACGTGACGTGACGTCATTTCAAGTAAGAGCCAATCGGAACCCGCTTCGCTGTTCCAGGGGACCATCGATTTCGACGACTTTTTGTGGGGAAGATTATGTGGACAAATAGTGCTGTAAAACAGACACCAATTACTGTTTATCCTGCTAAATGACACTGTGATGCTGAACGATGTCTTTTTATAAATATTCATCATGAAATGCTATGGTAAGGTAACAATTTCTATCATCTTAACGGGTTTGAAAAATGGTTCTGACACCTGTGCACTATACACATCCCCACCAGCCACTCCCAATAAGTTTGAGGTGACGTACACAATGCTTTCTTTATTACTCTTTTGGAAGGACTCACTAATGGATCCAACACAAAACATAACTGACCGTGATCTCCAATGCGGTGGACCAATTGTTGAATTTGTGCGTTTTTGTCCACTTCTGCATCAGGAATTACTACCGTGTCCACATTGCTGTTCTCTTTAATAGAGTAGAGCAGCTTAATGCATGTCTGCAGATCACATTCACCAGGTACATCTATATAAATATAAATGCAACCACATGTATATGAGAAACGCCATGTGATGTTGTACCCAAGAAGATATGCGATATCTCATCAAGCATATTTACACAACTGACAGTTTCCGCAGATGACGTCTACGTTGACCAAATTTCCAACGTCATTCAGGGAAACTATGTAAGATCTTTTCATGAGATATCTTCTCAGTTACAAACTCGCTTGACATGTTTCATATTTAGACTATTTTAAGTTTACTTCTTGTAATACTAGTAGTATAGAGAGTGCATAAGTGTATTACCGAGTATAGTGACGAAAAGTGTAGTACCCGACTATGGCGACAAACAGTAACGACCCGGTGATAATGATGGACAGTGTATTCCCCGAGTATCGTGACGAACAGCGCAGTACTTAGCCGTTAATTTGATTTATACGCCGGATACACAATTCCTTAGGCGAGCAGAGTAGCTCATGATCAAACTGTTCTGACGATGGTAACCGTATAACATATTCCCCACATTTAATATTGGTACATTATCGTCACAATAGTGATAAGCCTCTCTTTTACTAATAGCTTACCAACATAATAGCATACCTATAGGTAATAGTTCCCGACTTTAATTTCTATGCGCCTTAAATAAATACTGGCATTCAACGTTTTATACCAATTTATGTCAATTTCACAGACTAATACCTGTGGAAACCCGTTTCAAGCTCTGGTGCTATACAGCACCTAAACAGACACAAATTCGCATCGTACATTGGTCTAACATTCACCATAAGCCCCGTTTACACAGACAATGGCCAGAGGAAGGGAATGAGACGGACGTCCTATCACGTCACGATCAAGAACGATAACTCTCACCTACCCTCTAGACTCGAGTTATCACGTAATATAGCCCCATATATTTATATTGTATTTGCCTAGGGCTGCATCGGGTGTGGATTGGTCCCCTATGCTACAAATTTACATGCTATTTCAGTATAAATATACAGTAGAAGTTCTCTAAATATAAACTGTAAACGGGTTTCACTGTAATTTATCCGTATGATAGAGTCTGTTCATCATTGAAACGTCCACCACGAGCATGTCTGGGCGTGATTATGTATATACTAGCAACAGTGGCTTCTGTTTAAACTGGGCACCATGTGGACATCTCAAGGTGCCTCGTTTAGAGAGATTCCACTGTACTTTAACATTATATAGAACATATGAAATAGGGTCTAGGGGTATTTATGCCGATTTTGTTGTCTCATGTAAAGTCCCAGTCACAAGTAGACTGTCACACTATCAGGTATTGCGGGCTAGGTATTACTACGATTTTAATACGTAGTAAAAGGCCAATATACGTATTAGGTACGGCTATATACGTAATGATGCTTGCCCTCGCCACGTTTGTTTTGGATAATTAACGTCGGGTTTCGATATTCGTAGCTTATACCTACTGAAACGTATTAAAACGTAGTAAAACGTATTAGATACGTATATAAACGTACTTAACCGTACCTGGAGGCGCATACGTACTACTACGTTTTTTAGATGCTTGAATATGTGTTTACTACATATTGTTGCGTTTTATTTCGTTTTATTATGTTTCAGACGGTATGGCTAAGCACATTTTTGTACGTATCTAATACGTGTTGATACGTTTTAATACGCTTTAACTACGTTGTAATGCGTTTCAGTAGGTATATGCTACGTAGCCGTATCTAATACGCTTTAACATGTTTTACTACGTTTTAATACGTATAGTACTTCGTTTTTGGGTTGGCTTGTCAATTTAATTGTAAATATCTCAAAAACAATCGTGGCTGAAGCAATCATCATTACGTATATAGCCGTATCTAATACGTTTTACTACGTTTTAATATGTATATTACTACGCCTTACGTTTTCATTTGACTTTGTCATTGCGGCCGCGTTTGTTTCCGATTTTCCGACCTCTTAGTAATCGCTGACACTATTCAGCCTATGTAGGATGGTAAAATGAATGATATATGGCATGGGTGTGCTTATTCCAAATAGAACTGGCTTTCTCCAACAGTAAGAATCCCACATATGTCTTCACATGTGCCAATAATTTAAAGTAACCCTTGTTCGTGAGTCGCAAACATTGGAAAATACTAGTAGATACAACTCATGGTAACAATATATAAAATATATAATGCATGCAGTCACTGGTGTATTCAGTTCTATATTAAACACTACAAGTGTTTTATCTATTGTTCGAACTAAACATTATTGAAACCAATATGCTTAATACAAAACTGAATAATGCACAGTGTCACAATGACTGTCAGTTTCAGGATGACCATCACCATGGTCGACTTTGCAATTAGGATATTGGTGGATCTATATATGCAGCTGCAATTTGTTAAACTAGTTGATAATACCTTTACCCCGATGATATTCCAATCTTATCTTGTGCTGCCACCAGCATGAGCTAACCCAAAACATATACTTGATTACATGTCTCTGGCTGTTTTAATAATGGAATGTGTCCATCAGGAATGTACAATATTTTAAAGACGACCCTATAGATTGTTACGTTTGTTTGTTTTTTGTTGTTGTTTTTTTGTTGTTGTTTTTTGTTGTTGTTTTTTTTGTGTGTTGGGGTTTAATGGCCTATCAACAGCTAATGTCATGTAAGGCCGGGTGAAAGGGTTTAGTATTTATTTCCATATATTACATGTACAAGTACATGTACAAGTTCAAGTACATGTACAAATGGGGGAAAATCCCAAAATCAGAACTGAATATTTACAATAAAAAAAAAAATATTCAGCCCTGAAATCAGAATAATCCTGATCTGACGTCAGGTCCTCGCCACACCAGAATCACTGGTCAGAAAACACATGTGCAAATGGTAAATAATTAAAGTGTTTTAGGTCATTAGAATAGCATTACCTGTTGTCAAATAGAGAAATATTTATCACGAGGAGATCAAAGAGCCAGGAAAATACACAACCTGTGACACAATGCGGTACAACGTGCCTGATTCTGACCGTTTGAATGGCATGTAGACAGTAGTTCAACTGCATAGTAAATCCAAATTTAATGTGTCTATATAGAGGCTGTGTGATATTGTTTAGATGCCATTTTGATACATTGGATACTAGGTTGTGTGGATACATTTATCATTTCGGGGGATTTAAACGCACAGTGATGCTCATATGAGTGTGTTTGGCAACACACAATGACATGGTAACACATGAGCTTGTTAAATATAAATAATTTGACTGCTGTAAATTGATAAATTCGGAGATTTGGTGAATCATGGGCAAATCCTTTGTGTAATAGTGTTCTCCTATTGATGTATTAGATTCCATCCGGATCTTTGGAATAACAGTACCACTAAATATGGTATCGTGTTATATGTTGTAGCTATATGTATGCATGTCAGATGTGCATGCTTTTAAAACTAGACTAGATTGATTGTTGAATACCCCAGAATGGCTCTGTCAGACTACATACATACTAGATGTAATATACCAATATATAATAAATTGTATGAATTGTAGATGCATTTATGGCCATCAGTTATATAAGTATATTCGTGAACTCATAAGTCATTGATACTTGAACACACATTTGTCACATATTCAGTTTGGCGCAGTATGAAATGCAAAAACAACTACATTTAAGCGATATTCTCGTATATGTGAAATCTGTAATGATGATTTTGTTCGAATGCTATAGCGGTATATGCGAATCTGAACTATTACAAGTTGATCATATACCTACATCATTTTGGGTTTTGTTGAAATTGAACCAATTAGGAATACTGAATGTTCAAACAGTATTTTATACATGCGTACATAACAGCTATATGAATATAGTGGATATATTTGCAGAGCACATGCATGCTTTTAGAAAGATCACGTACATGTTATATCAACCTTACAGGTTATCAAATTTTACTATTGAAAGACACTGGTTAAATATCAACCAATGCCTCACTTTAAAAAAACAATATTGTAATATGTGCCTCTCTAACGCACCAACGGAGCAATATATCTACATGCATTAGGCAATGGCCATGATGCATACACGGGTGTGTACTTACACTGGTAATGGATGGCAGCCATACACATTGAAACACATACGTTATCGTATGACTGTAATACGTATATTTTTATTTTATTTTACTTACTTGTGTTTTTCGGCCTGTAAACAGCTAAGAGCAATAATTATACAAATGTATGCATCAGAGACGTTAAAATTCAGTGGGTGGGTAATCAAACATGCACAATTCTTCATCTGAATTGTAAGATATTATTTAATTGAACTTTATTCCATTGTACAGTTAGGAAAACATCTGCAAACGTACAAAACTGCCATATCAGTTGTTTCAAATGATAAAAAAATAGTGGAATTACAATGAAAATTGCGATTTCTTTACAATTGAGAGACGTCCGAGGGTGGTATACTTCAAAATGGTGCCAAACATTCATCCAATGGGTTACAGAGCGCAGAAATACGGCATAACACTGTAATTGAATGTAGTTTCAGAAAATATATGTCTGCAAAAATCCCCCAGGGAGGGGGGGGGGGTGGGATGTTTCCAAATCTGAGGGCCTATACTAAAAACCGTAACATAATAACCCTCAAGACGGTACAACAACTTGGCAATCCGTACCGGTGGGAAACGTAGTAATACCTAGCCATCAATACGTGAAAATGTAACTGGGGCTTAATACGTGTCTGTAAACGTACACACTTATATGTGTATCCTTCCAACGTTATTTAAAGTAGGCTCCGACAGTTTACGTCGTGTGATGTCGATGTTTGCTGTACATGAACAGTATACTTGGAGTGTGCGTTTAGTTGATAATATTATGTCTGTTCCGGCATCAATGTATTATATGATTACCACCACGTTGCGCAGTCATTAACGCTTGATATGGACATGCACAGTTCGATATGTAGCTCTCCGCATGAAGGAAATAAATAATATCTATTCATCTATCAATGTATCTATCTTTCGGTCGTCGAATATGCATATGTTTAATCTAATGAACGTTTCCAAACGGTAATCAAATCATTTACCGGACAACCAACACGACACCATTCTGACTGATAAAATACGAAGAGTGAGGACTCAACGATGAGTATGGGGAGTTGCCATTCTGGCTTGCGAAACACATTTTGGTCGTGTTCTATGCATGTTAAGTTTAACGAAAATATTCAAACGGGTAATCAAGTTATGAACAGGGCTGGAAATCAATCAAAATGTTGATCTATTCTCGCCAAGTCACTAAAGGGAGAGTTAATGTCAGTTACTTAGTTCGTTTGTTTGTTGGAGTTTAACGGCCTATCAACAGCTAAGGTCAATTAAGGCCGGATCAATGGGTTTAGTACTAAATTTCGTATATTACCTGTACAAGTACGTGTACAAATGGTGGGGTCTGAATATTTACAATAAAAAAATATATATTCAGCCCTGAAATCAGAATATTCCTGATATGATGCGAGGTCACTTGGCCCCCTCCCAAAAGTAGGTTTATGACTTCAGAGGTAGCTTAAATTGAAAATATTAACTTTGTACCCGGGTGGTCTGGGTATTAAATTCATGAAAGTAGGGAAGAAAATGTCAAGAAAATATCAATTTCCGGTGTCATGACGTCACGCCAAGCGGTGTCGTGACGTCATCGCATGATGCAAACCGATCAAAATTATATTTTTAAAGAGATGAGATGTTGTATTTAACAAAACGGGTAAAATTTATAATTTTTTGATAAAATGAAATTGTGCCAAAATCGGATGCGCCTTCCTGTATCCAATCTCGTGGGTTCACAACTCACCAGATACTGTACTAATAAGGGTAGAGGAAGGGAAAGTGGAAAAGCAATAACCGAAATCAATCCATCAAAAGCACAGGGAACTGACACTACCTGAAGACTACCGTCCCATCAGCATAACACCCATTTGCTGCAGGGTCATGGAAAAAGTCTACGCAACAAGATTGTCAAACATTTAACTGACAATAGCCTAATTTCAATTTACCAACATGGGTTTAGACAAGGCTATTCATGTGTGACCCAACTGCTTAAATCTATTGACGATTGGACAGAAGACATTGACAATGGTAATGTTGTGAACATTGTATACCTAGATTTAAAAGCAGCATTTGACAAGGTACCTCATAACAGATTACTAGACAAATTAAACGACTTTGGAATCATGGGGAATACTGAAAACTGGATAAAAAACGTTCCTTTGTATAGGCAACAAAGAGTTGTCGTTAATGACCACAAGTCCGCACAGAGGCCTTTACATAGTGGGGTCCCTCAGGGTAGTGTCCTAGGACCAATTATTTTGTTGATATTTATCAACGACTTGCCAGATGCCATGAATTGTGTGCTTCGACTATTCGCAGACGACACTAAACTATACTCTGCAATCAGTAACCCAGTTCAGATTGAATTGTTACAGGAAAATATACTACACGCGTGTGAATGGGATAAGATATGGCAAATGATATTAAATGTAAAAAAGTGTAAACACATGCATGTAGGAAATAAATTCGAAAATGACAATGGGTACCACATGGTGGATAGTGAGGACACTAGAACAACTATCACAAGAGTGACTAAAGCGAAGGATATAGGGGTAATGTTTCAAGATAATATGAAATTTGACTCCCACATCAGTGACAAAGTAAATAAGGCAAACAGAAACCTAGGACTCATATTCAAAACGTTTACCTACAAGAACAAAGAAATGTTTCGGGCATTGTACAAATCCCTGGTTAGACCACATCTTGAGTATGCTTCCGTAATCTGGAGGAATGTATTCAGTCACAGAGTGGTGGGGGTCTGGAATGGCCTTTCTGAATCTGTAGTCACAGCACCCTCAGTTAATTCTTTCAAAAACAGGCTAAACAAAAAGTGGATCAGGCATCCAAATACAGTCAAAGTAAGTAGGACAAATTACCAGACGTAGAAAACCACATAAGACGGGCCATATAAACTGATGTTTATATGGGCATTGCCCATATTGGTCTCTATCTACTGTATGAACTGTATGTATGTTTAAAGTGATTTTAAAACGTCCCCGTACCAAAACGCCCTTCACCGTGTAACATGTTTCGCAAACTTGTGTGTTGTATCGTGCTTCTATTTGGTAATACTTCTTTTAATCTGCAAACAATAAACGCAATAAATATGTGCATTTTCTAAGACGAACGTTTCGCCCAAATATATACATTATGGCCGAAAAAGAATCCCGGTACGTTTTGGCTTGCAAGTTTTCAACTGGGAACGCTTTGATTAGTGTCGTTTGACTTGATTTGTTGTCAAAACTGATTGGCCATTGCGTGTCTCATTATACAATCGGGCGAGAGATGAGACTGTGCATAATTAATTAGGATTTTGCATACACCCGGAATATTTAATAATACGGACACTTGGTAGCGTAAATAATTGTAATATACACTTAAGACACCGCACCACGGCACAATAGGTACAGCATTACAACATATACAAAAGCAATATCTTACACAAATGTCGTCTTACACAAACGTTGACATTACAAAAATGCAGGACCGTGACAGTACGTTGTATTTTTATCAACGGTGACTGTGTATCGTTTGGTGTATCGATACAGTCTGAAATTATCGATACATCGTATAGTGGCTAAACTATATTGATGTATCGAGGTACCGAGGCAGTGCCATGGCATTATTTTGAATGCTCATGTGAGCTATTGTTACCGCAATGTGTCCGTCTGTCCGTCGTCCGTCCGTCCGTCCGTGAACATTTTCAAACGTCTTCTCCTCGGTAACCATTGGGCCTATGGTCACCAAACTTTAGGATCATGGTCCTTAGGCAGGAGGATTACAAACTTGTTCAAATGACGTCATTACGTAATCCAAGATGGCCACCGTCTAAAAATAGCACAAATTCTTCAAAAATCTTCTTCTCAAGTACTGTCAACCAGATTTCGACAAAACTTGGTAAGAATGATCGATGTCCAATGCTCTTTCAAATTCGTTAAAATGGTGACCCAGGGGTCAAAAATGGGTGTTGCGCGTGGGGTCAAATTGGGGTCAAATTTTATTTTTGACAGAATATGATCATGTCATATATAAAATCGAAGATTTCAACGGCGCGATCACATTGGTGCATTTTTTGTAGAAATCGGATGGTCATGTCATCCAAGATGGCCACCGAAAGGTCAAAGGTCGTTCTTTTATTAGAGATTTACCAATTATTCTTCACATGAACCGCTTGGCCAATGGTAGCCAAGCTTAAAAGTTACGGTTCATGGGTGAAGCCGTTTCAGATTTGTTAAAATGGAGGTCATCGCTGGTCCAAGATGGCCGCCGTCTAAAAAGCATACATTCTTAAAAAATCCTCTTCTCATGAACTGCTAGCCGGATTTCGACAACACATAGTAGGAATGATCGATGTACAATTTGTTTTCAAACATGTTAAAATGGTGACCCCGGGCTTAAAAATGGGCGTGGTCCGTGGGGTCAAATTGGGGGCAAATTTTATTTTTGACCGAATATGGCCAAGTCTATATCAAATCTAAGGTATCAAAGAGGTGATCGCTCTGGTACATTTTTTGTCGAAATTGGATGGTCATGTCATCCAAGATGGCCGCCGAAAGGTCAAAAGGTCGTTCTTTTATTAGAGATTTAAAAATTCTTCTTCACATGAACCGCTTGGTCCATGGTAGCTAAACTTCGCAGTTATGCTCCATGGGAGAAGCCTTTTCAGATTTGTTAAAATGGAGGTCATCGCTAATCCAAGATGGCCGCAGTCTAAAAATAGCATACATTCTTAAAAAATCTTCTTCTCATGAACCGCCAGCCGAATTTTGACAAAACTTGGTAGGAATGATCGATGTACAATGCACTTTCAAAGTTGTTAAATTGGTGACCCCGGGGTCAAAAATGTGCGTGGCCCGTGTGGTGAAATTTGGGTCAACTTTTATTTTTGACCGAATATGGTCATGCCATATAACAAATCGAAGCTATCAACGAGGGGATCGCTCTGGTACATTAGTTGTCGAAATTAGATGGTCATGTCATCCTAGATGGCCGCCGAAAGGTCAAAAGGTCGTTCTTTTAATAAAGATTTCAAACGTCTTGTTCTCGTGAACCGCTTGACCGATATTGGCCAAACTTCACGGAAAATTTATTGGGTCAGGTCTTTTCATTTATGTTTAAATCGTGGGCGTCGCGGAATCAAAGATGGCCGCTGTTGAAAAGTAAGTCAAATTCTTAAAAAAACATATTCTTCTCGCGAACTGCCAGGCCGATTTTTACGAAACTTGGTATGAATGATCGATAGTTAACGCTGGTTCAATTTCCTTCAAATGGTGGACCCCGAGTCAAAATGGGCGGGGCACGAGGGGTCAAGTAGGGGTCAAATGTCATATTTAACCGAATGTGGTCATGTCAGATCTGGAGATTTTTTTGTCGAAATAAATTAATTACGTCATCCGAGATGGCCGCCGAAAGGTCAAAAGGTCATTCTTTCAATATAGATTACAAACGTTTTCTTCTCGTGAACCACTTGGCCCCAATATTTGCCAAACTTCACAGTAATGGTCAGTTGGTCAAGCCTTTTCACTTCTGTTAAAAGTATGGTCATAGCGAAATCAAAGATGTCCGCCGTTGAAAAGTATGTTAAATTCTCAAAAATATGTTCTCAAGAACCGCCAGGCCGATTTCGACGAAGCTTGATATGAATGATCGACATTTAACGATGTTTCAGATTCCATCAAATGCTGGCCCCCTGGTCAAAAATGGGCGGGACAGGAGAGGTCAAGTAGGGGTCAAATTTCACATTTGACCGAATATGGTCATGCCATATATCAATTCGAAGGTATGGACGAAACGATCACTTATGAGATTTTTATTGTTGAAATCAGATGATTACATCATCCAAGATGGCCGCCGAAAGGACGTAGATGAGGAGCACAAGTCAGGATTTAGCTGTAGAACTACTCCAGAGCTCACACGCAGCATGGTCACGAAAACGAACCGCCCGTCTGGACTGGATCAACGAAAATCTTCGTCGCGAGAATCACGCCGTGCAAACTTTCCGGAACGTTGATGCCGCCATCCGCGAGTACGCGCGGACATATCCGCAGAAAAGTCTCGCGCCACTGGATCCCGAGCCCCAGCTTTCAGACTTCTATGTGCCGTCAGAGGCCCAAAAAGACCGTGAGATTGCGTTCGTCGTCGTGGGAATGGTTGAAACAGGTCTCGTCAGCTACTATATTGCAAAGCAATAATTGCATAGCAATAAGCATTTGATCATTTTTAATATATATATATATATATATAACGAGGTTAATTGACGAGCTTTATTTCGCTCTGCTTGATGTAGGCCACACGGCCCTTAAACACAGTTTAGCTGTCGCAAAGTCTCTGATCCGTCTGGCCCAAGATTCTCTCGAGACGTGGCGCGAGGACGAAAACGCGGCCCCCCATTTCGCAAAGCGGATGATAGATTCCTCCGAGTTCATTCAGAACTTAACCAGCAGCTGCAGCTGCAGTGAAACTTCTAACAAAGGTTTTATATTGACGACACAGTTACCGGACGATCTGGCAAGGGCATGTTGGAGACTGTTCGATGTACTAGAATATATTGCATACGATAGACACGCACAAGCTTGATAGCAAACAATCGGTTCGCCTAGCGCGCAAGCTAGCGAACACATTCTACAGCCCACGCGGCTACTGGAAGGGACTCGCGGCCATCAAGAACCTCGCGGCAGCGACCAAGGTTTCCGAAAACGCTGTCAAGGAATA
This sequence comes from Conchocele bisecta, assembly GCA_029237695.1. Classification (NCBI taxonomy): domain Eukaryota; kingdom Metazoa; phylum Mollusca; class Bivalvia; order Lucinida; family Thyasiridae; genus Conchocele; species Conchocele bisecta. The sequence goes on along the minus strand of CM055265.1, from coordinate 198,089,516 downwards.
CCTCAAGAAGCAGGCCATCTGGCAGATCTATTTTTCCGCGCCGCGCAATATTCCACGCCCGAAATTCGATGTGCCGGTGCCCAACGAAGTCCACCAAGCAGACCTCATGTTTCTCCCTCACGATCGCGTTGGTCGCAAGACATACAAGTACGCCCTGCCAGTCGTTGACGTAGCGAGTCGCTATAAGGGGGCTGAGCCACAGGCCACGAAGGAGTCCAAGGAGGTGGCCGAGGCTCTTTCCCGAATATATAAGAGGAGTCCACTCAAATGGCCGAATCTTCTCCAGATCGATCCTGGCCGCGAGTACATGGGCGCGGTCTCTCATCTGTTAGCGAAACACAACGTTTCTGTTAGACGCAGACGCGTCGATGTCCACCGGGATCAGGGAATTGTGGAGCGGTTCAATCGGACCCTGGCTGAGGGGCTGTTCGGACACCAATATGCAAAAGAGCTTGTAGACCATCATACGCGATGAACCGAGTGGGTGACCAGGCTGCCCGCCGTGGTCTCTGTACTGAACGGCGAGGTGACCGGATTGATCGGTAAGAAGCCCGTGAATGCCATCAAGGCGAAAAAGGTGACGCACAAGCCATTTGCCGTCTCGCGCGGGCGACCCGTTGGTTTAGCGGAGCAACGGCTTCCATCTGATGTTGCCGTCCGGTTCCTCTATCAGCCTGGAGAGCTTGAGGGCGGCCGCCGTGTGGTCTCTCAATGTATATCATCTGGATCGATATATTACCAAACCCGATGAGCCCGTGCTCTACTACCCCAACAGTGGTCCATCGTGCGGGTTTGTTCGCGAATAACTTCTTGCGGTGCCTTCTGACACCCAGCTACCCCCAGACCGCCCGTGGTCATAGTCGGTCAGGCTCTCGTCAGAGCCTTTCCGTCAGTCAGACTCTCGTCAGAGTCTTTCGGTCAGTCCATAGTTGTCTCCCCTGATTCAGATTCCTTTTATTTTACCTATAGGCTCGGTGTGTACCCCGTCTTCCATCACTCTCCTCTTGTCGTAGTACGCCGACAGCCCGAACTTCTCCTACTTGTACGTCTTCATCACACCGTAAACCATTCGGAATCACCTGTTGTCCGCCATGTCCCTACCCCCTTCGAGAGCGCTCTTGTACCTCCCCCAAGTCAGATCGTTAGATCTCCTCGACATCCCCTTGGCCGATTGCTTAGAGCTTCCGTCAGCCCCAGGTTGCATCTCTTGCTGCTTTGAGCGATGGCTCTATCACCCTGGAATTCCAGCTAGAACAGTCCCAGAGTTCTGTTGCTGCACGCATCCCACGCCAACCACTCGCCCTTCTCCTTGTTGAACTTTCTCTTCATCTTCTTTCTCACCACCGCCGCGAGCGTCTTTTCCGACACCGCGAAGTACATGCTGTCAGTGTCCCTCTGTATAAGTTCGAAATCTCCGCGATCCACGTACTTTTCCAAGAAGTCGTAGTGGAACTCCAGCATCCGGAGCTTGGCCAACTGGTAGACCGCTATGCCACACTGAATCGGTATGTTGATAACCACTCGAGTCGTCCTGCTCGATATCTCGTAAGCCTTTCCAATCTCCTCCAGGTCTTCGAACCACGCCGACCTCAGTGCCCTGTCGACAGTATACTCATCTTTCGTGTAAGTTTTACAGTCGTACGCCTTAACCCACCGGTCGTACGTGGTAACGGGTACCAGATACTGGATGATGTCGAGAAATCTAAACTCCGGGGTAAACAGAAACATCGTCCTGCTGGCTCTCTTTCCGACCATCACCTTATTCACGGTGGCCGACAACTTCTCGACAAGGTACTGCTTGATGTGGTCCAGGTCGTACCTGCTGCAGTTGAACCCCACCACCGGGACTTGGTCGATCCACGAGACGATCTTCTCTTGCTGAGGCTTCGACAGCATCTCAATGTCGGTTGGCATATAAATATTCCTCCTAACCCCCTCCCTGATGACTTTGCCTCTCCTCTGCAGCTCGGTCACGAACTTCTCGACCAACGTGTCGGGATCTCGTTGGCAGATGTGGGTGATCCCCTCGTGCATCGCATCCCCCAACGACACCAATATAGGGACGTGCTCGACCTCGAAGGTCAGGTCATTGGTGGGTCGTGTGGTTGTCGAGATACGCCACGAAGTCGTAGACTATCCGGTGAGTGTACAGAGTCGTCTCCTCCTCGCGCGGTGGTGGATATTGGGGATTCCCCTCATTCAACCACGCGCACTCCCACTTAACCACCAGCTCGTAACCCGCCTCCGTTATCTTGGTGTCTTGGATGCTCGTCCTCCTGTACAGCGATCTCGCGTTACCTCTCCTGCAATGCGTCGGACACCCGTGCCAGTAGCATCCATCTGAAACACGGTATTGGTCTCGTGACAGTAGCCGTCGACCGGATCGCCGGCCACCCACCTCTCGCCCCCGTGAACGCATCTCGCGTGATGTATGTGCTTTCCAACCCTCTCCTCTTCTCTGATCAGCCATTGAATTGACATCGCGCTCGCTGACCCCTTGGGGTATAACGCCTTCTCGTATGCCGACTGCGGTCTCTCTATCCTCTTACCGGGACATATCACCACGGTCTTCCCACCCATGCAGGTGGTCGCGTGCCGGTGCCTGTTACACGACTTTGTGAACCGTTGTTGATATCCGGTGCACCCGTACTTGTTCGTCATTTTGCGAAGGTTCTTGATGAGGAACGAGTGACCTCCAAACATTCCTATCGTCATGGTCTTCACCACAATCACGTCGTAGTTTGCCGGAGACTTCATGAGGTACCACACTCCGTCGTCGGTGGGCTCGCAAACACGAATTCCCAGCTTGAAGTGCTCTTCGACCTTCTTAATATCGTCCAGGGGGATTCCCTTACTATCCGGTCTGTTATCGTGAACGAGTTATTCGCGAGCCATAACTCGTGCCTCCTCACAGCAGCGGTCGGGTCTCCCTCCACGGTGGATGGCTATGCACCTAAACAGACACAAGTAGTCGTCGTACGTGTCGATTGAATACATTCCTTTTTTCTGTCTTAGCCAATCGGGGAGTTTTCCCGCTCCCATGAGGAGTTGTTGAGCATCGATGATCATCTTCACCTCGACCGATATCCAGTAAGCAGTGGCACGCAGACTGGCCGTCGTCTCGTTCTCCAATTTCTTGGATCGTTTTTCGGGGTCGGCAGGCAGTCGTCCGGTCGAAACCGCACTCCGCGGCCTCTCCTCGCGAACGACGGCTCGCACGTCACTTATCATATCTGCTATAGCTTTCTTAGCTTGCTCTCTCATTTACTTTATAGTAGGCATTATGATGAGTATAGCCAATCGATTCTTATCTCTAATTGGGTGTAAGTTATTAATATGTATGACAGATTGCTGAATAATACCTAGTATAACCAATGGATTCTTATCTCTAATAGGGTGTAAGTTGTGGATATGTATGATAGATTGTGCTATGTATGGCAGATTGCTGTATATACTGAGTATAACCAATCGATTCTTATCTCTAATATGGTGTAAGTTGTTGATATATATGACATATTGCTGTATTATACGGAGTATAACCAATGGATTATTATCTCTAATAGGGTGTCAGAGGTGTTGACTTGATATGTATGACAGATTGCTGTATTATACTGTGTATAACCAATGGATAACTTATCTCTAACACGACGTCAGAGGTTGTGACTTGATATGTATGTCAGGCCTGCTATGTGTGGCAGATTGCTGTATATACTGAGTATAACATAGGGAGGGCTTATCTCTAATATGTTGTCAGAGGTGGTGACATCGCCATCTCATTGATAAATTCTCTTCCAGTCGAGGAAGTATATGGTCTCGTGGTTGCTGAAAAATGTTTTCCACTCTTCTCATCCATACCGCGCGAACAGTGGAGGAAAAATCAAGTAGTATATGGGAGTCCAAAATGATACCACCTCCTGATGGAAGGCACCCTAACAAGTTCAGCATTCAGCCTTGAATAATGTTGAGCAAATGTTCAATTCATAAATGCTTAGAGTAAAATATTTCAATCCCGAGTGAAATTTGGTGAATAGTTTAAAACCAATTAGATTCAGACCACCTACTTTTCTCCATGTTTTTTATTTCTCCATGTTCAAGGCTCTGTGTCGCGGACGTCTTTAGTAAAGGACATGGGCAGTTTATGGTGGGAATATATTTGACTACCGGTATATATTATTATAGATGGTGATAAACAGGGGAGATAATTTGGTAATGCATTTCTGACATTGCAGTACCAGGAAGCACAATTTGTGAAACATAGCACTTTTTTATTATAGATACTACATGTAGTTGAATTAATGTAAATAAGATTACATGTAGCAACAATTGATGGCACAAACATTAGCGTTTGCAATGCTAGTTATATTCACAATTCTATATTTTGTTAATCAACCTCATTGTTTTTGCAGGAGACAGTAGGATTCATAAATACCATACAAATACATTAGTTTTTTCTAACCTGTCCCATCACTATATGTGCGTATCTGAAACCCAGTGCCTTTAAGTATTACATTGTGAAAATTCATAGGAACAATTCAATGGCTTTACTGAAATATAGTATACCGTTATATAGAAATAAGCAAAATAATCACATTTTTTTTGTTCGCTTAATGGTGTGTCCTTACACTGCGAGATGCTAAGAATGACCATTGTTTGTTGTTTGGTCAATGGAGGCATCGTCCTGATTCAGGAAGGACATAAGAGAACTAATATCAGTAACGTTCAAACACAGCATCTTATCAAGGCTGTCCTCGCTAATACTTATATGAAATGGTTGGGATTTTTCTATTCTGTCAAACGCCAGGTTTGAACATGACGTGTCCTGGGCGAACGTGGGAAGTGTGGATATCTGTGTTGTTGAGAATGCACACAAATCATCAATAAAATCATCTATGGAATGGAATGGGGCTGCGGCACTCGACGTTATCACATGCAACATGGGAATGTCTGGGAGCATGGGCGTGTCGAAGCTGCTGTCGGATATTGGTGTTTGTTCAAAGGCAATGCTACCATTGTCTACTGAATGCTCTACTGGCATAAACGGCTGGATGGATTGAATATGTTGGAGTGATGGAGATGTTTGGACATCCATGTGGGTGTTCGCGGCATCTGAAATTCCATTCAAGCTGGTGTGTGTGGTGGCACTCTGGGTGGAAGACGGGAGGACTTGGGTGGAGGCCGGCAGGGTTGAGCAGGGGGTGTTTACACGTGTGGCAGGAATAGTTGTAGGCCTTCCTCTAGGACTGGCTGCAGCATACGATGGCCGGCATTGAGCCACAGTGGCCAGCGGGGCAACTACGGCGTGCGGCAGGACGTTGATCAGAGTCTCGACGAGCGACTTCACCATGCTGCTGTGAGCCATGTCACTCAGTATCCCGGACATAGTGGCATCCGTCTCCATGGCGGTCGTTGCCACGGGAAACAGGTTGGTCGGTGGTGACAAAGTGGTGCTACTCATTGCTGACTGTGGGGGCAACACACTGTGTGTAACGTTCAGGGGAACAGTTTAGGTCCTGACCTGACTCTGTGACGGCGCACGCTGGTCTGGAACGACGCTGGTGCTAAAGACGGAGGCAGCGTGGGTCGCCCATGGTTGCTGGGGAAACACAATGGGCCGGCTCAGATGGGGGGCCACCGTAACATGTGACACTAACACACTCGCATTTCTTATGGATATATTGTTGACTTGGTTGCTTTCTTCAACAGAACTACATGAAGCTTCACACCTACAAATGAAATATTAAATTATTAATTCAGCCCACATACAGGTTTGAATTTGATTCACATTTCCATTTAGATGTCCTTTAGAAGTGTGGGGTGGGAAGGTTTCATCAGATGAAAAAATGCACTCTAGCTGTTTGTGTGGTTGCTTCAACAAGGCAATAATACGATGTCAGATATTTACATGTATTACATTAATTATTGAAGATTTTTATTAGGAGTTACATGGCAACAATACCAACAACTTTGGCGATAATAACAAACCTGTTTCCAGACCTTTTCCGTAGCTTCACATCGCCTTTTGGTGGGGTGCTTGACCTTGACCTATTGCCCCTTGACCGTGGCTTGTCTGACATGAAATTTGGCCGGGTGAGCGGTGGAGTGAGGAGGGAGGCAGTGGCCAGTGGCTTCGCGCTGATCGGTGGTTGTGGATGCTCCACGTAGATTGGAGTCATCTCATGGAAGGTGGACATTGCCTCATGTCGCAGCTGCTCTGGTCTCGTCATGATGGACGTCTGGGTGCTGATCTTCCGCAGCGCGTCAAAGAACCCTGAAACCCAGAGCTCCAGATAAGGTGCGTATTGGTATATTTCACGCATAAATATCAGCAGAATACGCATTGATTATCAAAAGCGCGAGTACAAAATACTCACAGCAATGTGAAAATACGCATTGATTTTGAAATTGAGCAGTGAAAATACTGTAATAAAGTTGAAACTTTATTTAATTGAGCTGCAAACAGCAAACAGTGTTTGCTTTTTGCAGCTGAAATAAATGAATTTTTAAATTTGTTTTACTTTTTATCATTTATTCCCTTTCAAATATACGAAAATCAATAATACGTTTGTAAAAGTAAAATATGCATTGAATTTAAAGTCTGGTGGTATGCCACTCTTTAGATACAAAACTTATCTGGAGCCCTGTGAAACCATACATACATGTATGCTCCCATCAACTACATCACCATACATGATGTACATAGTGTCAAGTTTCACACATAAAATGTTTCAATTGACTGACTGATTGAATAGTGTTTGTCTGACATATGTTTAATTCTGAGCTTTAAGTAGACACTAATGTTTGTGAAATGAAAGATAAGAAATGTGTCCTGATCGAACACAAATGCTCACATGAGGGTATAATACGAAATGGTGGCACAGACATAATGGAATATATGATTACATGTATTAAATGTATAAATACGTAAGTAATCCCTCAAAATTTGCGAAGGCAAGAGTTTCCTGCAGCCATGTGTTGACAATCCTGGGTAGCCGAGTTTCCTTTGCGGATGTTTGTGAGTCAGAGTTTTCTGCAGTCATGTGTTGACAGCCTGGGGAGCCGACCTACCTTTTGTGGAGGTTTGTGAGGATGAGAGTTTCTTGCAGTCGTGTGTTGGTGGCCTGGGGAGCCGACCTACCATTGCGGAGGTTGCGATGTGAGAGTTTCCTGCAGCCACGTATTGGCAGCCTGGGGACTGACCTACCGTTGCGGAGGTTTGCGGCTGTGAGAATTTCCTGCAGCCATGTGTTGGCAGCCTGGGGAGCCGACCTAACTTTGCAGATGTTTGCGACGTGAGAGTTTCCTGCCGCCATGTGTTGGCAGCCTGGGGACCGACCTACTTTTGCGGAGGTTTGCGACTGTGATAGCTTCCTGCAGCCATGTGTTGTCAGCCTGGGGAGCCGACCTAACATTGCGGAGGTTTGCGATGTGAGAGTTTCCTGCAGCCACGTGTTGGCAGCCTGGGGACTGACCTACCTTAGGTTTGCGAGCGAGAGTTTCCTGCAGCCATGAGTTGACAGCCTGGGGAGCCGACCTTCATTTGCGGAGGTTTGTGAGGGTGAGAGTTTCTTGCAGTCATGTGTTGGCAGCCTGGGAAGCCGACCTACCTTTGCGATTGTTTGTGAGGGCAAGAGTTTCCAGCAGCCATGTGTTGGCAGCCTAGGGACCGACCTACCTTTGCGGAGGTATCCGACTGTGAGAGTTTCCTGCAGCCATGTGTTGGCAGCCTGGGGAGCCGACCTAACATTGCGGAGGTTTGCGAAGTGAAAGTTTCCTGCAGCCACGTGTTGGCAGCCTGGGGACCGACCTACCTTTGTGGAAGCTTGCGACTGTGAGAGTTTCCTGCAGTCATGTGTTGGCAGCCTGGGGAGCCGACCTACCTTTGTGGAGGTTTGTGAGGTTGAGAGTTTCTTGCGCAGTCATATGTTGGCAGCCTGGGGAGCCGACCTACCTTTGCTGATATTTGTTAAGGTGAGAGTTTCTTGCAGTCATGTGTTGGCAGCCTGGGGACCGCCCTACCTTTGCGGAGGTTTGCGACTTTGAGTTTCCTGCAGCCATGTGTTGGCAGCCTGAGGAGCTACCTATCTTTACGGAGGTTTGTGAGGGCGAGAGTTTCCAGCAGCCATGTGTTGACAGTCTGGGGAGCCAACCTACCTTTGCGGAGGTTTGCGAGGGTGAGAGTTTCTTGCAGCCATGTGTTCACAGCCTGCGTGAACTGCAGTGGGGTCTTGTTGCCGTATGTCACCTGGCGGTACGACTTGTACAAGGGACGGATGAAAAAACTGAACTGGCAAATTGTCAAGGTTGCATTTTGGCTTGTTTTCTTAAACAAATGCTATAGTTGATTATAGAATATAGGTAAATAGACACAGAATTAAAGATGGATCGGAGGAAGAGAAATGTTGATTTTCGGAGTTTTAACAATGACCCGACTGTGGATGCATAGAAGGCAGAGGAAAGAACTTGACGTTGTAATGTTTGATCCAGTTGAAACTACTGATTATTAAAAAAAAAAATTGTTTTTACTACTGAAAAATAACTAGCATTGCAAACACAAATTTTACCGCAAATGAATTGATGGTTACTAATTAAAGTTTATTCATATTACTAAACCGGACACTCTGGGGGATATCCCAATGTGTCCTGTTTAGTAAGGCTCCACTGTGAAACATGTACATAACTACTTCAAGACACATGTGGGTGCTGTGCAAAAATGAACATACATTACATTCAGAGATAACATAGACACGAAATATATCAAAATTAAGAACATCTAACTTGTCTCTGTGTTCGGTTTAGAGATGTTGGACAGTATTGATATTCCTCCAACTGATGTCTCTAAAGGAAAAGTCTTTCAAAATAGCTATTGTATGATCATTTCAGAACAAGACAGAATTATATTTAATAAACTTTCCTTAACCCTTACTACGCTGAATTAAATGTTGTCGTCTGCTGGCAATGTTTTGTTTTCAATATTTCTCGACAAAAACCTGGTTTTGACAGCACATGAGAATCGTCTCCAGCGGAGACGAGTCTCATGTGCTGTCAAAACCAGTTTTTTGTTAACAATTAAAGCAAAAATGAAAAACAGCAGACGGCAATTTCCGTCAACAGCGTAGGAAGGGTTAATACTGGTACATGTATATAGAATATGTGTAAACAAATTATCTCTCCTGTGTATCACAATTTCTGGTATCATATACTTGATTACAACATAAACCTTTTGAAATGTGAACAAATGAAATGGGACAATTGGTTAATATGGATAATTTTGAGTGCATGAAGCAACAAGAACACCGCAAAACGATTCAACGCTCGTCTGAAATTTGATCACCAAAATGATCAGCACTATACAGCACACGAACAGTGAATGAAAACATAGACCAATGGGTTGTTGCGAAAATGAGTCGAATGTAAAGGTTAACCTATATTTAAGAGCATAACATTGCCAAATAATTCAAGCAGAAAAAGTATGTCAAAGACATGGATAGACGGATGTATTTTTGGTGGGTTGTGGTGAGTGATGCAAAAAGGAAGTTGTGTCCCAGTTTGATGAACATAAGCCAAGGGGTTGTTGTGAAAATGACTCAAACGTAAAGGTTCACAGATGCCACCGGAGTGGTGACAATAACTTTGAAAATAGATGAGCTAAAAATGCATATTGAATATCAGAAACATCATCTGAGACACAGTACCGTTAAACAAGAATAATGAAGATTTACATCAACAAAGTCTCAGACTTACTATCGGCGTTGAGTACAGTAAGATACATTAAGAATTACAGCTTTAAAACAACTTCTTCATCGGTCAACGACTGTGCCAAAATTGGACAAGAATACAAGCCAGAACTTATTCGTCATACAGCGTGTCCATGTGGTGTAACGGTTTCTCCACAACTGGTAGGCCGTTCTCTGGCAACTGGTCCTGTAGTTCACTACAAACATACAATACACGCATGCTTTAACCATGTTAACATTAAAAGGCGGGAACAAAATATTGCCGTCTGCTGTTTTTTTATATTTGTCTTATTTCTTTAGAAAAACATTATACTGGCAGCACATGAGAATCGTCTCCATTGGAGACGATTCTCATGTACTGCCAAAACATGTTGTTGTTTTAAGGGGAAATGGAAAAAGAAAACGGCATTCGTGTTGTAAGGGTGTAACAGCCGCTGAATGGGGGTCGGTAGGCAGTGTATTTACCTCAATTATTGTACTTTGATCTCCACATTGTGGCCACAGGCAGTGTGAATTTATCCCCATATCTACGTACATGAATATGTATACATTGTACGATCTACTATGAGGGAATTCACAATTTCCGTGGACGGACATGCATATTGGGAATTCCTTACAATTCCGAAGATGCATATTTAGCAGAAATATAAGGAAATACTGTCAAATACGCTGCTTATCTGATCCTCTGATAGTATTATAAAACCATAGGCCAGTAAGCTGACCTACAATTTCAACAATCAATAACACTACCATCCACTGCACAGATATAGCATAATATCGCTATGTCTTTATGTAAATTCATTATTCATTAAATATACTTTGTTTTCTAATTAGAGCTTTATATATACCATATTTGTGCAAAACATATCTAAATCACATGTACATGCAACACACATACAGCAACCAGCTTCTGTAGTTATCATCCAAAATTTGTTTGAAAAACAACAAATTTATACGTGTATTTGTTGACAATTAAAGTCTACTGTTTTTATGATTTGAGTGCTACATGGACATGATGTATTTTATATGGAAACACGAAAGCTGGTTGCTAACTAACAGAGTAAAGCCAATTTGCTGGATTTGAAAAACCAAGACTTAATCCAGTACACTGAATCCCCAATCACTTAAATACACAATTAAGTCTCAATATAAATATACAGTATAAGCTTGTGTACATTGAACAATAAACCTACGATACCAAATCTCATCTAAATGTACCAACAACGCAGGTACATACATACCATACAGTGCTTACAAAACAAGTGTACAAGTAATAGGATACACTCTTAACATTTTCCTATCCTGTAAAACATACAGAAATGTTAAAAGAAATATTAATAGCAGTAAATTGTTATTAATCCAGGCCCTGTTGCTCAAAACATTTGTTAGCTTAACAGACTGTTAAATCCTTAACAATGTTAAGGATTTAACAGTCTGTTAAGCTAACAGACATTTTGAGCAACCGTGACCTGAATGTCTGAAGGAATTGAAATTTAGACCCTTCAATCCTGGAATGGATTTACGTCGTCTCTATTTGTGGATGTGACTGGAAAAATCTACACTGGTCACAAAACTCATAAGCCCCATTTCTCCTGTCACAGCCGCAGTGGTACCATTATTGTCTGCGATAGTGCAACCAACTCAAACAGCAATACATCTTGAGCTGCTTGTACATTTGCTTTGTTTTATGAGTTTTGCGAATCATCTCATAGACAGATGAATCAAGAGACAGTCAATCAGATTTTTATCGTAAATTGTGACAGATCTAACAAGAAGTGGCACCGTTAAACGAAGCTAATCACCTCGCTGGCAGCCTTAATAAAAAAATTCCTCAGTGACCTTGGGCGGTCGGACGTGGGTCGTATACAAAACAAAGCAGCATCCCTAGACGCACATTGTGGCCAAATATTACCAAAATCGTTGAAGCGAGTTATTGATAAATGAAAGGTGTTACTAACGTACGTACGTACATGGACTAACGCTATTCCCCTCTTGCCTATCGACGAGGGGATAACAGTAGACAGTATGATTGTTCCTGCATTAAAGGGTTATAATAGTGCTATAAGACAAACACGCACAATCAAACACACACAAATATAACATTACCTCTGTTTCTGTGAAAAGACAGAAAGTAGTTAACATACATGGGCATAAATTGGAAACTATACTGCATTACATTTTATATAAACATCTAAACAAGCAGTCAGCCTTTAGTGTGTTGTGATAATTCACAGATTTCTTGCCATCCTACTTCATACTACAATGCAATTATTTATTTTCAATTTTATTGACAGATTTACATGGCAGCTGAAACACTTTATTTAGCAGTCAGAAAGTGCCAGAGCTCCAGATAAGCTGCGTATTTGCGTAAATACCCAATTCAAATTGCCAAAAATCCAATTGAAATCGGAAGTAGCCAGTATCAAAAAGCAATAACAAATTTGTGGTACATTTATCATGCTACACAAAACAATGCACAGACCACAAATATAGCATATTTTTCTTATTTTCCATGAAAACATATCTTGGTATTTCATTAGAATTGTCTCCAAGGAGAAATGCCAAGACGTGTTTTTATTTCGAAGCAAATTATTCAATAATTGCTGTCTGTTGATGTGTAAACAGTAGTGAGATTTTATTTTACCCAATTAAAATATTGAAATACCCAATTGCTTCAGAAATGATGGAGTGAAAATACTCAATTACTAATTCCTTATCTGGAGCCCTGATTACTTGATCCAGATTGTTAGCCGTTAACTCTTTGAATGCGGGAAACAAAACTATGTTGTGTTTTGCCAAAAAAAACATGGTTTTGCAACACTTTAGAATAATTTCCATTCAAAGTAATGCCAGACCATGTTTTTGTTTAGAAAAATTGAAATTAAAAAATAAACAACAGACGAGAAAACTTAATTCAGCATTGTAAGTGTTAACATTTCCCTTTCCAGCCATTGCATAAATATCTGATGAAGCAGAATGGCGGGCAATAAATATGATCAAATAATTCTGTTTGTCAGCAACTAACAGTAGACTATCTTACCGTTACACTAACACAGATACAGATACAATGGTATTCCGTATAAACCTAGCAAGTTAGTAATGGTATAATCAGACTTTGTAAACTCTCCTTTTGTATGGAACGCCAAATATACATAATCTCAAATAATTATTTCTAGTTCTAAATAATTAGAGCTAACATTAAATATTTAGGGCTCGCTCCAGATGATTTAGAGAGCTCTTCAAATGATTTGGAGCTAGCTCTAAATATTTAATGCTAGCTCTAATTATTTGTTGTTGTAGAGTGGCAGTTGTAGGGAGGTTAAATATAAAAAGCAATAAGGCAATTGTCCATTTGGGATATAATTTATCTGCCGTTTAGACAGAGAGGGTGTTGTTGTAGAGGTGGCCATTTGTGTAAGTTCCTGCTTCGTGTATTTTAAAACATTATGAATGTCTGCTCAAACTTGACTCGAGTAAAGGTCAATGTTCACAAATGTCAGGAAGTTGAACATAGAGCACGATATATATAGCTGTTGTTTTCCTATATATTAGCTACATGCTTTGGTATAAATGCCGATTAAACCGACAGCTAATTGCACCTGTTGAAATGTATGTGCTTATTTAACCCATTTCAGTCTAAGGATATAATAATTTTTGTTGAAAAAGTCTCATTATTTTGTTTATTTCTCCATAAAGGTATATATGTTGTTACCACTCACCGAGACGGTTCAAATGAATGGTAACAACATATAGTAGAGGCAAATTAACACAGATCCGTGACCAATTATCTGAGACAAAGGTTTGAGCACATTTTCCACATCTACATTCAATTACGAAAAAAATGAGCGGGGGTGACCCTCGCGAAAATGCTGGCAATTTCCGTGAGGAGGCAAAATCCAAGATGGCCGCCATTTTCAGTCGAATTGGCCATGTGTGGGTTCCTTTTGATCATTGAAGTTGGTTTTTTTGTGGCTAAAACTTCTGTTACCATGAGCAGAAAGTATCTGCAAAGAATATTTTGTCTGAAAAATGCATACAGGATGAAATAATCCAAGATGGCCGCCATTTTCAGTCCAATTATTCATTAACGGCTACAGAAGGGTTATTTTTGACCAATTGAAGTTGTTTTTTTAGTTTAGAAACTCTGCTAACATGAAGAGAAAATATCTGCAAAGAATATTTTACATGAAAATTGCATAGAGGACAGAAAAATCCAAGATGGCCACCATTTTTCATCAAAATATTCAATTACATGCTTAATAAATAGCAGTGAATTCCGTTTTGAAGCCTAAATTTCTGTTTTTGAAGAGGACAATGTAATTATATTGTATACTTTGTTAAAATTAGCAAATTTACAAGTTTGAAAATCCAAGATGGCTGCCATATTCTTGAAAATGTTGTACTTCAGAAAAGGCAATGGGTGGTTCAGGTTTCTAAATATCTGTGAACATATCATCCTCTTCACCGTCCGAGTCCGTTGAAATGTCAGATGGATGTATCACTGCTTGTTCAACATATTTACTTCCAGCAATCATGTCATTTAATGTTTGGGGAAGTGCTGGTTTGGTATAACGAAGTGGTTCACACTTTTCCCCATTCATTAGCCATCCATGTCCAAGTGGGGAAGGTGGAGCGTCTGGTAAATCGTATCTCAATAATGTGTAGACCTGATAGTTGGCTCTCTCAACCTTCAAACGGTGTGAATCTATATCTGGTGGGATTCTGAGAGTGGATTTCTTCTTCATATTCTTCCACTTTGTCGCTGTCGCCTCCGCGAGGGTTTTACTGACTTTGTCTTTGTTGACATATTTCACGGTAAACTCTGTCATGCTTTCTACAGTTGTTTCGGACATGGGCAGTGAGCTTCCAAAGTCTCCAACAACGTGTGTGCTTTCATTACTTGTTTTCACTGTATCAAAAACAGTTTTATTTCCATTACCAAAGAATGCGGTAGCTGCATCTGAGCCTGTGAAAATGTGAAGCGGTAGAATAATGTTGGAGTCGTAATCTGAGCATAGAAACTTACTGTCATAGACTGATGACTTTCTTTTGATTCCTAAATCTCCATCTATCTTGTGGGCAACATATGCTGAAAGAACAACCACATCAGTATCCTCAGCATCGATGACAACCACATCTGTTTCTCCTGCTTTCCTTATCGCAGAGTAGATGTACAGCAGTATTGTGTCGGCTTCCAGGTGTTGACACTCAAACTCCACTTTTCTTGTGTCTTCTTGTCAGATGAGAGATCCCAGCACTTATCTCTTACTGAGTAAAGGAACTGTACATTTACTTTCTTCTGTGTGATATCTCTGAATTCTTTCTTCAGAAATTGCTGAAGTCGTATTTTGTTTTTGGAATTCTTGAACATCTCGTTAAATTCTCGTGTCGAAGGAATCCTGTCTTCTTTCTTCATGTAGATGTTCTTCGAAACTCCCGCATATCTATGTTCATGTTCACTGTCCTTGGTGAAGTTTGGAACATCGTAAGTGTCGTTAACAAACACCACAGTGTGTGCATTTCGATGACGAGCACATGCCAAGGAGAATATCTTTTCAGCAATATTTCCCCATGTAAAGACATTCTCAATCCCTGGTATCTTTATCTTCAACAGATGGAGTGGCTAGCCGCCAAAGAAACCCCATGTCAATCAATGCGATGTATGGGTCTTGTATGGAAAGTTCTACAAACTTTAGTTTTTCAATCAGCTTTGACTTCTGACCCTTTCTCATGGTTCCATTGACATTAAAAATGGGAAGACATTCTTCGGTCACTCGGTTTTGCATTACTTGTGCAAGATCAAATGTGTCAGTGCAGCCTTCTGCAAGAGTGATGACTTCTGCCATAGCCCTATTCTCCATTGCATCAGTTTTTGTAACTGTTTTTGATCCAGCGTTAGCAATGGGAGGATTGCTAAAGTTGTGTCTTTTATTTCTGTGGAGTGCTGCATCAAACGATGTTTCACTCGAGAACATTCTCTCTCCAATGAACTTGCTCACAGAAGCGAAGCTTCGCCATCAGCATGGGCCGATTCAAAATCGATTACCAGCCGTTCTGATGCAACTATCACAGTCTGCAATGATCGCAATGTAGGACTTGCGAGATCAAATGGATCACATGAAAATTCTGCCATGCAACTATCTACATCTTATATTGCCTGTTCGTCGATTCTGAGACGAGTTCGAGAATTCTCACTGTGACCATGAGTGGAATTTGCCAAATCTGCAATGGCATGGAGAGACACCCTCACTCTGTTGATGAAATTTACGTTCCTAGTGTGAATCAACAACTGAGGCTCATTCTTCAAAATCCTCGACCACCCAGCTTTCATCTTTGATCCTTTGTTCATGGTCATCTCTATCCAGAGATCCAAGGGCAAACATGAGTATGGTCTGCCTGTCATTGACTGCGAAAACAGTCCCTCTCTCATGTAGCGAGACATATCCTCATCCAGACAACTTATCTCGAGCCAGAACTCTACAAGCCATCTTCCATATTTGTCGTTGTCATATATCTGCATCCAAGGCAACATCATCCTTAGTGATGCCTTGAAAGCATCCCAATCTTGGATTCTCAATGCATGATTGTTCATCAAGAGAATCTCCACCATATTCATGAAACTCAACCAGTATTTAGCCATTGGGCTGCCAGCAGTTTCAACTATCTTGAATGCCTCATCTACAAAAGAAGACAATTCTGGATTAGATTCTAGCTCATCATATTGTGCCTTCATCTCCTCCTTGGAAGATGTAGCTGGGGTTTTCAATACTTCAAGTTCTTGTTTGAGTTCAGATGATATTTCCAATCCGCTTTCAAGTCCTGACGAATGACTCGACGAGAAAGTGCCTCATACATCACTTTCAGACATCTGATACTGCGTTTATAGTGCTTTCCTGACAGTGCCCGATCTACTGATCCCTCTGCGATAACATCGGCTGCTACAAGAATGTCCGATAAGCCAGATCCTTTGAATCTTTTATTCATTGCTGATATAAAGGACATGTGAGCATGGAATGGACCAAGGAATGGAAGTATAAGATCAAACTTTTCTGGATTCTCATTCTTCAACTGAACCATGAGGGCATATACTGGTTGATCTCCTACAAGCTGAATAAAGGGCATACATTTCTTGGTGGCAGCTGCAACCATCCTACACATCACTTCATGAACAACTGACTTCTGAGGAGGCTTAGGAAAAGTAAGAAAGTAGTATGCTTACTTTTGACAACTTTCTTTTGAATTCGGGCATGGAAACCAGAAAATGCACCAACTCTTTGTGTGTCTGCTGCTATACATTTCCCATCAGAGTCAGTTCGCAACAACGTATGAACTGTTCCCTTCAGACGCTGTTTGTGTGTGTCTTCTGGTGTGATATCAACTACTGGCCTGATAGCTGGAACACCACGCTTTACTGTCTTATAAGGCTCAACATTATGCAATGTTGCTGTTACTGACTTCAACTCACTAGCCTTTGTCAAGGATAGATCTGAACTGCCACTAGCTATGGCAAACATCTTCTGGTTGAATGAACATAACATTGGTTCGATGTGATGTGTTTGCACCAGTGAGGGTGTCGTCTTGAAAATCATCATTGTCCATGACAGCCGTTCCAGGAAAGCCTTCTGCCAGCTCTTCTGGGCAAACCTCATTCTCTTCAATGTCTTGTTTTGCCCACGAGGCATACAGATTGAGGACATCTTGGTAACTTATGCCAAGTGACAGTTTATTTAGAATGTCCACTATTTCGCGGCTTCTTGTTAGCCCATGGATTGTCACAGACAATAATGTCTTCATGGCTGTGCGTTTCCTCGTGACAAACGAAGATATCAGTGACGCAATACTCAATATATCTGGTTCGTCACATGGTGTACTAAAAGAAGTTTGAGCCGGATTTCTAAGCCAAGTCAGAAACATACGCAAGAGCATATTTGGCTCTTCTGGAAGATCCAACTCATTAGCAGTTGGTGGCCATGCCATGATTTCATCATTTGTAAGCTTCTGCTTCAAACGTCTTGCAACAGAATTCAGCAATTGTTCATCACTTACACCCCATGAATATATTGCAGCCTCTATATAACTCCCTCCTTCTGATGTGTCATAAACAATGGTGCTCTTGTTCTTGTGAAAACGAACATGAAAACCAATTTTATCTTCAAATTCCTTCTGTAGCAGTTGCTTAATTGTGCTAGATTTTGTTGTAGTCATATCAAATCCAAAGTTTTTCATGAGACTGGTATAATCTAGCAGAAGTCCTTGCAATGACCTTGGTTCTTTCAGTTCGAAAACAACTTTCTGAACATGTTGAAAAAACATCTGTTGCTCTTCAGCATACCTCACACTTTGCAAGTGCGAGAGTAGTGTCCTCCCCTTCTTCGGTACGGTAGACTGGCTGAACATACCTTTTCCAGCAGCCACGATGATACCGAATTTCAGCGGCAAATGGATCATTTGTGGAATCAATAACCGCTAATATTCGATCTCGCATTGTATCATCCTCTAGGTAGACCGTGTGTGATTTGAATGTTCTCCATGCACACTCATGTTGGAGCAGGCACAATTTCCTTCCTGTGGATGTTTGGATTATCTGACTTCATGCACCAGATACATAGCAGCTTATTGTGCAGTGGTCCACTGCAGTGACGTAGTCGTCTCTACTGGATGAAGCTGTGTCGCTATCTTCTACATCTACTGGCGGTTGTGCTTCCTGTTCTATCTCTGTCACTTTCTCCTGTTCTTGCAATGGCTTGTTGTAGCTTCCTCGTGCTACAAAGCTGCATTTTACACTTTTTGTGGAAAAAGATACCTGTGGGTCCATTATCCCATGCTACGTTATCATACATGTCTCCATGGCGATCCAGGCCTCTCCAGCCTTTTGCTGATTCCTTCATCAGTAATTCCATAAATCAATAGGATAACTGCTTCTATCCTCATCACACTCTAGGTCGCATATAATACACAACTCTTTTGTCCGTTTCAGTCCCCTTGTCATTGGAGGAAGCGCTCTGATTAGTGGTTCAGACATATGTTCAGACATCTTATGTTTCTGAATGCATCAAATTATAATAGAAAGTTTATGCCAGGACATACTTTTGAAAATAAATGGTAGCGTAGTTAAATCACAATTGACCAATGATAAGACTGCTTTGTTCAGCTTCTGCAACAAATGCAGTTATGAACATCAGATTAAAAACTGGTAATAAATGGCAGCGTAGTTAGATCACAATTGACCAATGATAAGACTGTGTTCAGCTCATTACATCATTCAAGTAAGTAAGAATACAAGGAAGATAACTCTGGATTTTTATTTATTGATGTTTGATGATAATCAAATAATTACATTGACACACACTGTTTGTAACTAATTAGCATAAGTAACACATTGTATGTACATGTAATTAGAAATAAATCATTTAAAGCAATTAAAGTAAATTAGCTACATATGATATATTAATATAAATAAAGTTTTAATAAACTGAATACATAAATCTGAAAGCCATTATGTAATTTAATCCGTGGTCAAGAAATAGATCGGAACAAAAGTGTATGAATGAATGTTGTTTTACTTCTGAGGACAAGTTACCCCCGTCCAAAATACAGCTAGGACATAATCCCCCCGTTCAAATACAAGGTAGGACAAAATCCCCCCACCCCCCACATAATAGTGTAATTACATTGTCTCTTCAAAACAGAAATTTAGGCTGCAAAACGGAATTTCACTGCTATTTATTAAGCATGTAATTGAATATTTTTATGAAAATAAAAAATGGCGGCCATCTTGGATTTTTCTGTCCTCTATGCAATTTTCATGTAAAAATATTCTTTGCAGATATTTTCTCTTCATGTTAGCAGAGGTTCTAAACTAGAAAAAACAACTTCAATTGGTCAAAAATAACCCTTCTGTAGCCGTTAATGAATAATTGGACTGAAAATGGCGGCCATCTTGGATTATTTCATCCTGTATGCATTTTTCAGACATAATATTCTTTGCAGATACTTTCTGCTCATGGTAACAGAAGGTTTAGCCACAAAAACCAACTTCAATGATCAAAAGGAACCCACACATGGCCAATTCGACTGAAAATGGCGGCCATCTTGGATTTTGCCTCCTCACGGAAATTGCCAGCATTTTCGCGAGGGTCACCCCCGCTCATTTTTTTCGTAATTGAATGTAGATATGGAAAATGTGCTCAAACCTTTGTCTCAGATAATTGGTCACGGATCTGTGTTAATTTGCCTCTACTAATATACTTTCGAGATGAAATAAAGACAATAGGATTTTCCCCATAAAAAATGTCATACTACTATAATTGATTCCCGTCAGTTAAACAGGACAGTGTATTGTTTTTCCTGTATCGTTATAGTTATTCAGTTAGTGACCAACATATTATGACACATCCCATGTCACAGAGCTGAAATAGGTTTCGTAGACTTAATACCAACGTTGAATACAGTAAGAATATGTCGAGTGCTCGCCTACATGAAACCCTGCATTGCCTGCACTGATGAATATGCAAATTTAAGCCAGCGATTAGCCTATTGTAATTTGCTCATAGACATTGGTTTGTCAATAAAATTGATTTAAGTTGAAGAAATAAAAATGAGAAATAATTATATAACAAGGACTACTTTTATTCTACATTGGCATTTTGTTATAATTATATCGACAAAGTGTATGATTACCGGTATGTGGCAAATATCCTGATACATGACAAACACTGGTTGTTTATGTAATATGAACGATCCTACAAACACTGCAAAACCCGGGCTGTGGAGATATACATGTCTATCGACTGCTATATAATTCACACCGGAATTGTTGTATATAACTGTAGACGATATAAACTTGTATACAAGGTGTATGATCACGTGGTTACAACAACAACAACAACAAGTACTGAAACCTCCAGAAGCCCTCCGATTCAAACAATATAATCTTTTATTTTTTTTGTCCTTATTATGTAACAGATTTTGATGAAATCTGGCGCATCAAACGCGTCTTGTTAAGCTGCATTTGGTGGTCTTTGTACTTTGGCCCAAACTTCTGTCATTTTTGCGAAGAATCGATTTTCGTGTCTACTGACACGGAAATAGATTCTTCGCAAAAACGACAAAAGTATTGCTGAACTCCCGGGACCACCAAATGCAGCTCATGAAGATACGTTTGCTGCGCCATATTTCATCAAAATCTGTTGCATATTAAGGAAAATATCAAATAATGCTTACTTTGGAATGGGCCAGATTTCAACACTTTCAGCCACAGTTGTTGTTGTTGTAACCACGTGATCATGCACCTTCATATACATGTACACGGTAATACATAATGAACAGAATATCTAGCAACGTTGAACGTATGTTATTAAAAGACTAACACGAAGCTGCATATGAATTACCAGCAAACAGTGCAACATGGGGATGCAGTGGCTGACCAAATAAAACCGCGATTACGTTTGTTACAAGAACATTGGCCCAAATGTTGTGTCACCTGCATAGCCGTAGATCAGCTTGGACATCCAGTCTGACCAGTAGCCTATTTCACCAACATTGCAAAGTATACTTTTCTAGCAAAGTATACTTTGAGGGAGAACTTTTCAATTTTAGGATAAATTTATTAATTTTTATTATACTGAATTTATTACATAATCACTGCCATTTTGGCTGTGATAATGTAATAAATTCAGTATAATAATTCTGCATACTTGTAATCAACAAATATATTCAATTATTAGTTTCTATGTGAAATAATGCACTTCAGGAAAAATAAAGATTACTCCCTCAAAGTATACTTTGCAAGAAAAGTATACTTTGCAATGTTGGTGAAATAGGCTACAGGGACTACACAGGTCATACCCTCAGTTGAACACGTTTATTTTTGCGAAGAATCGATTTTCGTGTCTACTGACACGGAAATAGATTCTTCGCAAAAACGACAAAAGTATTGCTGAACTCCCGGGACCACCAAATGCAGCTCATGAAGATACGTTTGCTGCGCCATATTTCATCAAAATCTGTTGCATATTAAGGAAAATATCAAATAATGCTTACTTTGGAATGGGCCAGATTTCAACACTTTCAGCCACAGTTGTTGTTGTTGTAACCACGTGATCATGCACCATACATATACATGTACACGGTAATACATAATGAACAGAATATCTAGCAACGTTGAACGTATGTTATTAAAAGACTAACACGAAGCTGCATATGAATTACCAGCAAACAGTGCAACATGGTGATGCAGTGGCTGACCAAATAAAACCGCGATTACGTTTGTTACAAGAACATTGGCCCAAATGTTGTGTCACCTGCATAGCCGTAGATCAGCTTGGACATCCAGTCTGACCAGTAGCCTATTTCACCAACATTGCAAAGTAGACTTTTCTAGCAAAGTATACTTTGAGGGAGAACTTTTCAATTTTAGGATAAATTTATTAATTTTTATTATACCTGAATTTATTACATAATCACTGCCATTTAGGCTGTGATAATGTAATAAATTCAGTATAATAATTCTGCATACTTGTAATCAACAAATATATTCAATTATTAGTTCTATGTGAAATAATGCACTTCAGGAAAAATAAAGATTACTCCCTCAAAGTATACTTTGCAAGAAAAGTATACTTTGCAATGTTGGTGAAATAGGCTACAGGGACTACACAGGTCATACCCTCAGTTGAACACGTTTATTTTTGCGAAGAATCGATTTTCGTGTCTACTGACACGGAAATAGATTCTTCGCAAAAACGACAAAAGTATTGCTGAACTCCCGGGACCACCAAAATGCAGCTCATGAAGATACGTTTGCTGCGCCATATTTCATCAAAATCTGTTGCATATTAAGGAAAATATCAAATAATGCTTACTTTGGAATGGGCCAGATTTCAACACTTTCAGCCACAGTTGTTGTTGTTGTAACCACGTGATCATGCACCTTCATATACTGTACACGGTAATACATAATGAACAGAATATCTGCAACGTTGAACGTAAATGTTATTAAAGACTAACACGAAGCTGCATATGAATTACCAGCAAACAGTGCAACATGGGGATGCAGTGGCTGACCAAATAAAACCGCGATTACGTTTGTTACAAGAACATTGGCCCAAATGTTGTGTCACCTGCATAGCCGTAGATCAGCTTGGACATCCAGTCTGACCAGTAGCCTATTTCACCAACATTGCAAAGTATACTTTTCTAGCAAAGTATACTTTGAGGGAGAACTTTTCAATTTTAGGATAAATTTATTAATTTTTATTATACTGAATTTATTACATAATCACTGCCATTTTGGCTGTGATAATGTAATAAATTCAGTATAATAATTCTGCATACTTGTAATCAACAAATATATTCAATTATTAGTTCTATGTGAAATAATGCACTTCAGGAAAAATAAAGATTACTCCCTCAAAGTATACTTTGCAAGAAAAGTATACTTTGCAATGTTGGTGAAATAGGCTACAGGGACTACACAGGTCATACCCTCAGTTGAACACGTTTATTGGACACATTTTCTCCGATTAAATTAATCTATTTTCAAGTAGTATATAAGAGTCACAATGATACCACCACCCTCTGGAAGGCACCGGCTACGCGCGGCGCCCCCCACCGCATGCATGGTGGTATCATTGGTGACTCTTATATACTACTACCGCGAGACCATATATTTATGACATGAAAAGATACACCCTATTAGAGATAAGAATCCCTATGTTATACTCAGTATATATAATAACATAATGGTTCTAGTTAAGTGTGCGTGGTTGAAGACAGGTAGTCACGAGAGAATGTTTTCGTACCGGTATTTACGAATATTGCAAACATCACCGTGCATGGATGCGAAGAGGTTCCGTTTCGCCTCGCCCATGTCGGCATTGTGGGGTAGGGACCAAATCCGAGTCATTGCTATGTCCACGATGTGGTGGCACTCAGGCTACTCATCGAATGGTTAACAAGGGATTACGTGCTCGCAAGTATTATCGTTTAGTAATAATTCAAATCGGAAAGTCAGTTAGAAAGATAGAATAGATGTGTAGTTTTTGATAAGTCACGGTGTTTCTACAGCATTAAAGCACTGTAAAAAAACATTATCAAACTAATTTTATAAAATTCGAAATTGAACAGAAAAAAACAACTATTAGAGAAAATGGATAATACAATACAATTGGAATTGAAATTTTTTAATGACTGTGTTGAAGAAGTTTACGAAGCTTATGGGGGTTAAAATCCTATATATAAATTCTATAAAATGAGAACACTAGGCGATATCGAATACATGAAATACCAGCGTAACGCTCCGATAAAAACGTTGCATTTACAATATTATACCGGCAATTATGTCAACCATACAAGAGGCAAATACAAACATTAAGACGGATAATGCGTATCGGATATGAAAACTAAGGTGTATTATATAAAATTGTTAAAACCCAACTATTCGTTTACGAATATACATTTCTACGATATCGCTTATGAAGATATTAATAATTTGTAAAAATTAAAAAAAATTAGCAAAAGCCTCCACTCGTGCACAACACCCCCAGCGACTGGGCAGATTTCTAGCCGGCACCCAGCCACTAGGGTGTTGGGACCTTTCTTAAGCCCACGCATCTGTTGGCTCACAGTCTGGGTCGCCTTGAACCCCATTACCAATTCCTCTATTCAGAGAAACCGACGAAGTAAGGCGAGCCTATTTTGTGATTTGGTGATGTAATTGCAAGCTCTTAGGTAGAAATCTTTTAGGTCGGCACCTTTGAGCTTGCAATTCCATCACCAATTCACACACATTTAGAGACTGCTACCATTAAACAGACGAGACGGACGTCATACCGGATCAACAACATGGCACACACGAGATGAGACCAATTGTTGTAAGGCTTTCAAACGTATATATACTCATCACTTTCCTATACAACATAAAAATGGTGTGCAAAATATAATTATTTATTAATACCTATTGGCGAAAGAAAACATGTGATGGTTCGTTATTTTGTTAATTTTATAATTAATTTTGCAAATTTTTTTAATAATTTAAAGCTGAACACCCCCTATTATTACATAGTAATTAATTTATGTTGTAACGACAATGTTTCAATTACACAGGTTATGGCCCATGCGTAAATTGATAGCCGAGGTAAACAGAGCCGAGTGTATAAATTACACAAACGGTGTGTACAGTGTAATCCTAGACTGAATTTGTAATTCTCAGTGAAAAACACATGTTGTATAGGTATGTAAATTTGTTTACTGCACCAATATAATTAATAATTAATAATTTTGAAAAAATTAGGAAAATTATAAAATTAAGAAAATTAGAAAATTAATTATTTTTTAAAGAATTATTTTATAAAATATCACAATGGTGCTGTAAAACATTTCCTCCGACTTTATTTCCAAGTTTTACCTTAAATATTTATCCCAATCAGTACACTAAATTTTGGGCATGGTGGCGCGCGCCTTGATTCTTATATCATTTTTTAATTTCTTCATATCTCCCCATTTCTTTCCACCACGGATTCCAAACTCTAAATATGATATTTCTTATCGGCCAACGCTTTGGACACCATAACGTCGATGCTATTTTTTCTGAGACCTAGCGAGAACGGATATTCTATCATGTTTTCTACTTTTTTTCTCGAGTTTTCCACCGCCGCCCTAATTACCATACAAAGTATTCCAGATAAAACGGTAATTCCACTCAAAAGCCCTGCAAGTGGAACCGTTACAATTGTAGATAGCGTTGCAGCAGTCCCCACACCACTCATTACAGATAAACTTGCCAGAACCGTACTAGATGCTTCAGCTATGTTCACGCGCGCTTATATTTGTTAGCGTGTCTTTTTCTATTTGCACATTCTCTAACTAAAATATCCTGCATAGCGACGATATTATTCAACCTAAAATCTGAACTTCTTTCGTTAATTGGATACAGTGTTGATGGAGTGGTATTGAGAGTTGGATACAGTGTTGATGGATCGGTATTGAGAATTGGATACGGTGATTCGTTCATATTTAATTTTTACAAATTTAGTTCAATATATTAGTATTTTACAAATTAAGTTCAATTAACAATGAGACAATAGTGGAAGAACTCTCTTGGTCAGCGATTTTCGTAACAAAGTTAATAACACTACCTTCGGAAAGTCTAATTAGATCGTCACCGGCGAACGAAACCACCGACGAACTATCTCCAGCGGGTTTAGTGACTCCAATTGCCCGTTCTTCCCCATCTACTACGAGATTTATCGTGACCGCGCCCACAGGTTTACCATTAGCATTAACCGAGCAGACCGCCATTCGGAGAAGTGTACCTGGAGCTGTCATGGTGTATCCCCCACATTTATTACTCGCTTTGGCACCGAACGAATATTCAGGGAGCCCCTCAACCAATGAGCACCGCTTCTCAGCCCAAACTGTTATCACACGTTTTTGCGTTTTCATTGTTTTTAACAATCCGGCAACCCCCCCGATAGCACGAACCTTTTCAGCGGTCTCCTCAAGCGCTTTGGTCGCGGCTCTACGAGCATGTTTCAGTTTATCAGAAACTACAGTTATTTTACCGTCTAGTTCGGTAAGTGCCGCTTCTCTGCTGAGAGAGTCCTCTAAGCGCAACGCATCATAAGCCTCCATAATGGTCGCCTGGTGACGTTCTAGGGCTTTTTCAACACCCGACCGGGCATCTTTTTGAAATTCGGTTATTTTTCCGTCTAGTTCGGCAACCGCCGCTTCTCTGATGAGAGAGTCCTCTGAGCGCAACACCTCATAAGCCTTCGCAAGGGCCGCCTGGTGGTCTTCTCGGACTTTATCAATACCCGTTCGGACCCCCTCAACCCCCAACCGAGCCTCCTTTCGAATTCGGTTATTTTTTCGTATAGGTCAGTAAGTGCCTCTCTCTTGAGAGAGTCCTCTGAACGCAACGCCCCATAAGCCTCCGCAATGGCCACCTTGTGGTCTTCTCGGACCCCCTCAACCCCGACCGGGTCTCTTTCAGAAATTATTCGGCTATTTTTCCGTCTAGTTCAGTAAGTGTCGCTTCTTTGTTGAGAGAGTCCCCTAAGCACAACGCATCATAAGCCCCCGCAATGGCCTCCGCAAGGTTCACCTGGTGGTCTTCTCGGACTTTATCAATACCCGACCGGGTCTCTTTTCGAAATTTGGTTATTTTTTTATCTAGTTCAGTAACTACCGCTTCTCTGGTGATGGAGTCCTCTAAGTGCAACGCATCATAAACCTCCGTAATGTCCGCCTGGCGGCCTTCTCGGGCTTTATCAATCCCCAACCGGGCCTCTTTTCGAAATTTGGTTATTTTTTTACCTAGTTCGTTTAGTTCCGTATGCGTTTCTTCACGACTTTGTGTATTCACAACCAGGGCATATTCTCTAAGTTGTGATAGTAGACTCTTGTGAATCTCGTCCGTGGCCATCGATATAATTCTATTGATCAAGGCCTTTGTTTTTTTGGGTAGTTAAAAAAGTACGCCCTCTGTCGGGAATGAATCCCCCTTCTGCCGGTTCCAAATTCTTTGAATTTATATTTGTCACCCAATCGGAAGAACTACCTGGTCCGTATATACTCATTTTCAATAATGTTGATAATATATATAAATTACGAATATGCGTTTAATTCTAAATAATTTTCTTAATTTTTTCAAAATTATTAATTAATTTGAAATTTCTAGGACGACCGAAATCGGGTAATCGTTCTTCAACTCTCGCCCTTTATCATCAAGAATAGAAATCTTCAACTCGTGGATGTGTCCCGATTCCAAAACTTTCATCTCGGGGTGTGGGAAGTCTAAGGTCACAGTTTCGCTATAGAAACAGTCGCTGGCGGCACAGTTTTCAGTAATGTGCTGGGAGTGCCGTCTACCGTGTTGTACGATGTGTTCACCCGATCCAGGTGTACCCTGAGAGTTTTCGTGAAGGCGAAGTTTACTGGGGTCGTGCCGACGTGATGACCCACGGGGAAGAAAAAGTTCAACGGTAACTTTCGCCCTTCATACTCGTTGTAAGGGGGTGCAAATTTAAATCCTAACATTGAGGCCAACCCCGGTGAGATCCATAATTTTTTATCAACACACAATGTCGCAATCCCCGTGGCTTTTGAGACTGTGAGAGTGACATTATCAGGCATATTCCTTGCGATTAAAGCTTGGACATCTCCGAAACCCCAAAGGCCAGGAAGTAATGCGACAACTGATTCCCGAACGCGTCTCTCTACTTCTGCAGGACTATCGGCGGTCTCTAGATCTATACCATCTACGGTTAAGATAGCCTCTGGCCGTTCTATTCAGGAGATATTCTTGTGCATTTCAATGTTTTTCCACCCAACCGTGATGGTGATTGATCTGAGGCCTACCCGGCGTTTTCCGCAGCAGTTGTCTATTAATTTTTGAAGTTCACAACTCCCTTTTTGAACATTAGTGATAGTAGCAAACATAATAATATCTTTCAATGGATACCAAAGCATTTAGCTTTAATTCTAATGCAAAGTACGTGGTCGGAGGTAAATACACGCAAAAAGACGTTGTTAACCGCCTTGTACACCCAACCGTAACGGTTAGACCGGACAGTGGCTTTGCCACCAATTTCCATAACATCTTTGAACAATATAGGCTGCCCAAGATTACTACGATGGAGGCGGTAAACGGGTGGAAAGCAACACCTATGCAGCTTTGGCAGAACCAAATAAATTACGCTGTATGGTGCGCAACAGCCGGGTGTGGAGTTTCACATAAAGACCATCTGACATCCAAGAATGTCATACTCCGAAGTGTCTACAACTTTCACACGTATTATACTATTAGGAGGATTCTCAAAGAACTAGGTATTTCACTACCTCAAGACGACGCCTGAGATCCCATTTCCAACGCATACGACCGTATGGCATTTGAAAGACTGTGTAACGAATTTAACGTTTCAAAAGACGCGGACTGGAGACAGAAAGCATTTCCTACCAGCACCGGCCTCGGGGACGTTCTCATTCGGGGCCAGTCTGGAAATTGGGCACAGACTGATTTTAGACACGATCACTCCGGTGACCACATCGTCAGTCGGAACGCCGGGAATTTTGACCCCGCGACGATGACATTCGGGCCGGAAGTGTCTGGAGGTCGGCACTGTGGTGTGTTTTCTTGTAAAATGTTACCTCCAAAACGGGCTCACGTCGATTACATACAGCAGGCTGCTGAGGTTCAGAACGCGTGGGGTACATTTATGTTAGATACGGGTCTAGGGTTCACGCAGGCCGGGGTTACTCGCGTCAACGACTCCATTCGCACGTACGTCTGGGCCATCCTCGGCGCACAGAAGCAAACTCGCAGTTCTATACTGGGCACGGGAACAGCGTTTGATGCACAAAAACAATTCTTGGCACTTGTAGAGGACGCCATCTCAGCTAGGGTGGACCTGGAGAAGGCGATCCAGAATTATCAAGACGTTTTGCAGAATGCCAGCACCCCAGTAGACTATGTATTTGGAATAGGTCTTTATATGGCGCCGAGCAATATGATACTACGAGACGACCCGGTTGACGGTTACAATAATCAGATCGTAATCGCCACCGCCAATCAAAAAATCGGTCACAACGGTAACGTGAACACGGATATCATCAAGCGCACCCCCACATGATCGTGGGTTCAACAGTGGAACCGATTTCATAAAACACAAAATGGATACACCTCCCTCAACACAATCGAACCCAGTACCCCCAATTCGTAAATTGGATGCACCATCGAGTTCCATCAACAGACCAATCGCGATTGGAGAAACACCAATCATCAACACCAATCGTAGATTGGGTGAAATTGGAAGCACAACACACGAGGAGGAGAAATTAGGGCTCGTCATCGCCCTCGTGGCGATCGGATTATTTTACGCTTTGGTTGTAGGAACTCTCTGGCGAAGAATAGTAGGAGACCGGCGATTGCCACGATTAAAGCCCAGGTATTTTTGGCTAGCCATCCGGCCTTTTTGATAATATAGATAGCAAGTAAGAAACGATACTTCCGATCAGTCCAGGTAGTGCGGCAGCCGCCTTTTCGGCTAATTTAGCCAGGAGACTGGCGAGGGCTTTTAGTTGTTTTTTTACCCTCTCCTTGGCTCCACCGGATGGAGCGGGTGCTGGTGCTGGAGCGGGTGGTGGCGCCGCACCACCAGTGAAAGCTAGAACTATGGTCGATATAGTCATGCCGATAGCAACGAGGATGCTTGCTATCGTAACGCCCTGCTCTCTGAACAGAGTGCGAAGACGCTTACCGAGTGTCGTCTCCTCGTGCAGGACCCTCGAGATTGATTCGCGGATCCGACTTATTTGTGTGCGTAGAGCCTCACGGTTAGCCGAGGCGGCCTTCAAGCGAGCTTCTCTTTCGTCCCGCAAAGACCTCAGTCGTTCTGCGATCCGCTCGGTAGATTCTCTATCGTCACCGGCTTCCTCCAGTTTTCTTTCTTCTAGCGCGATATGTTCATCCAGCGCCGTGAGTTTGGAGAGGTTAAGGACCAGTTCGCCCGGACCGTTTGTAGAGCCTTATCGAGTCCACGGAGTTCGCGAAGAGGTAACGGTGGGTCATCGTTGAGTATTTCCCCCAATTGCGATTGGACGCTGAACGTGGTCTCCATCGTGTTAATAACGTCGGTGGCTATTTGAGGGACCTCGCTGAGCTCGACCGTTTCTATCGCGGTGGCCGTCTTCGCCATTGTTTTGTCGGTAGACTGTAGGGCCTCTACAGCGCGGGCCGGTATAATTGTTTTACCACGCGTCCAATCTGGAAATCCTAGTTCGTTTCTTATGATTTCACCACCGCCCCGGTTTCCTGCAATGGTGTTTAGCGATAGGGGTTTACCGGTATTCATGTTGATGATCGGGATATTTGATGATTTTAGTCGCAATCTACCGTTCAGATCCAATTCGAATTTGGAGTAGTCGCGTCCGACAGATGGGACCCGACCTTTTTCTATCAAACTGTTGTAGTAGTCGTTTACAGCTCCCTCGAGTAATTCCCGACTTTGACCAACGCTGCTGGTAGCGCCACCTATTTCCTCCAATACATCCAATCGCGATTGGATTGGAGGGGGTGTTTTGTCGAAGGTTGTGATGGAATCCTCGAAGTTATCATCATCATCATCACCATCGAGGTAATCGTCTCTGCCGATTTCATCCATGTCAACATCGTAATCAGCCATCTTTAATAATTTTTTTACAAAATTAATTATGTATTAAAGACAAAGCCATACGGGTTTGTTTAATAGTTTCAATAATTTTGAAAAAATTAATTATGTCTTCGAGTCAATACGGTCGCAAACTCAATCCATACCGCAGACTGCGTGAGCCCCTCGGGGCAAAAGGCGTGAGACAGAGTGTCGTTATTACGAACAACCCATCGACGATCGACCAGAACCAGCAGCTCTTAGTCCGCTTCCCCAACCTCGGAACTCACGACGTCATTGTGCCGGGTACTGTTCGCCTCGCTTTCACTATTTCGCTAACGTCGACGGACGAGGACCGAACCGTCGTTCAGAACCTGGGTCGCGACATAGTCAAGAAGACTATGATAAAGATTTCTGGTAATGAGGTGATGTCGATCGACGACAGCGACGTCTACCATTGCTATCAGGACCTGTGGAAGACGGCACAAGAGCGTGAAAACGCTGTCTATCAGGGTATTGACACCAGCAAAAATAAGAACGTAACCAAACTTAGAATCGGGGCTGCTAACAAGGCAGATAACAACGCGAGTGACAACGCGGTCGCGGGCGCTTACGGCAACCGCTTCTACATCCCGCTCGACTTTGAGTTGCTGGAGAGCCACATGCCCTACTATGAGAGTGCTTTGGCTGACCGCCTCGAATACGAACTAACGTTCAACGACTACGGCCGAGTTCTCATAGCCACCGACATGTTATCGACGTATACGATCTACAATGTTTCGCTGGAGTACGACATGGTCACGATGTCCGAACTCGCGCGATTGATCAGAACCCAGTACGCCGGGCGCGTTGCCATACTTTACGACCGAGTTCTTCGCCATCGCAAGATGACGAAAGACAAAGGCGACACATTGTGGAATATTAATGTCAACGTACCCGCCCGCTCGATGAAAGGTATACTGATGCTGTTTGAGGATGCTCGGTTCGCGTTCGGTGCTAGAAAAACCGACAAAATCTATAACCCCAAAATCACGAAGGTAGAGGTGACGATCGAGGGAGTCCCCAATCAACTCTACAGCGCGGGTCTTCGCGCGCACCAGCAGTGGGATGAAGTAAGAAAGCAGTTTGCTGCCGGCTCTAAGCGCTCTCCGGAGGTTGCAGCAGTTGCCAAAGACCTGCATCTCTCGGCCGTCTCCCTCGCGGAGTTCCTGAATACCAAATACGCGTTATGGCTAGACATGCGAGCCAGCGACGATGACCAAATACACGGTAGCGGACGTCAAGTTGAGAACGCTAGTGAGGGGGGTGTGACGATCCAGATAACCAAAGAGGCGGACGGAGAGCGGGCCATTGAACGTGTACTTATATATAATTACAGACGCACAACTCAACATCG
The DNA here is from genome assembly GCA_029237695.1 of Conchocele bisecta. NCBI lineage: Eukaryota > Metazoa > Mollusca > Bivalvia > Lucinida > Thyasiridae > Conchocele > Conchocele bisecta. The sequence goes on along the minus strand of CM055265.1, from coordinate 198,057,240 downwards.
AAGATGGTCGATACGTATCAGCGATCTACTGATTTAATAAATTTTAAGAAAATTAGCAATCATTCTAACGATTTATTAATTAATAATTCTAAAGAATTACTTTGCAATCATTCTAACGATTTATTAATTAATAATTCTAAAGAATTACTTTGCAATCAATACCAATTCACGATTGGAGATGCCCACTCTGCCATAATATGTGGGCAGACAGGATGTGGAAAAACGGTTTTCATCCTCGACTTACTCGAGGGGTCCTACCGCGATGCCTTTCGTCACATTGTGATCCTATGTCCCACTGTGCGGCACAACGATACTTATCAGCGGCGCCCGTGGATATGGACCGACCCTGAGGTATACGTTATTGACCCCGGTGATAGTCTTCACGATTGGTTGCGTGGTTTATACCAAAGATTCCAGGGTGAGCCCACCCTATATGTGATTGACGATTGCTCGGCCAAGGCGGCGATGACCAAAAAGAAGGACATGCTCTCAGAGTTTGCATTTTCTGGCCGCCATGCGAGGCAAAGCGTATAGATCTCCACTCAAAAATACAACGCCGTCCTCAAGGATCTGCGCGAGCAAACGAAATGGGTCGCCCTCTTTCACTGCAAGGACCGAGACTCATTCGATGACTGTCTTCGAGAGAATGACGTTATCCCAACGCGCGAGGAGCGCCTGGAGGTTCGACAGATGCTTTCCGAAACTAAGCACGCCAAGCTTCTGCTAAAGACTGATCAACCAACTGCTTATAAAGTTATCAATTAATTAATAATTTTGAAAAAATTAGGAAAATTATAAAATTAGGAAAATTGCAAAGTAATAAGCTATTGCAATGCTTAACAATGCTTAGCAATTGCTGAACAATGCTTAGCAATTGCTGAACAATGCTGAACAAATACTGAACAAATACTGAACAAATGCTGAACAATGGTTAACAATGTTAACAATTTGGTGCTCCGCTGCAAGCTTTGTTGTGAGCATAATGGTGATCATAAGTATCGGGTGGTGCGCTTGGCAATATGTTAAAGTGATGAGACTTGTTAGATTAGTTAAATTAATTTTAAGAAAAATGAACTGCGACGAACTTCTCGATCAGCTAATGGAAGAAACCTCAACTCCGACTGCCAACATTCTGAAAGACAATGAAACATCAACTCCGACAGAGCAATCGGGATCAACTCCAACTCCAACGGCAGTTGGTATTGGGTTGAGTGCAACGACTCCGAATGAAAATGCGGCGCGACGCGAGCGTCTAGCTGCGCTGGTTGCTGGGGGGACAATCGGAGCATTACTCGGTAGGCGTCTCTCAGTTTGTCAGGTGGATAAGATGTCAGATGCGGAGATTGATAAAATGTATGCGCGATACGAATCCAAATTGGGAGCAGAGATGACAACTCTTGGATCGGCGGCTATTCATTTGTACGCTACCGCCGTTAGTATACTTCTCCCTATACCAAACACCGAAGGGTTGATTCACGATCTAGAGACTGACCCTTTTATAGCACACACTCTTAGAACGGCATGCTGCTCAATTTTATATCACAGTTTGGAATGTACTTAGCTCCACTGACAACCGCGTTGACCACGGGTAAACACTGTCAATTTGGACATATATGCCCACGAACTATAAGCTCTGAAAATGATGACACAAGACACACCCGCGAGAGTGACGGAGTTGAACCAGATTGCTCCAACACAATCGAACCCGAGTGTTACTCCGCCACTGGATGACATACCGCATATAAAAAATCCCAAAAGACAGGCAGCTGGGCGGGCGGCGGCTGCCACCCGAAAAGTTAAACAAGATAAAATACTCGCCGAGCTTCGAGAGGCTAAACTCCAATCGAGATTGGGGTTGCAGCCAATTAGTGAATTGATGGGGACGGAGACAGCAAAACATCTGAAGACAGAGCAATCGGGTTCAACTTCAATCCCGATTGGGTTGAGTACAACAACACCCCCAATTCACGAATTAGAAGCACACTCAACACCCAATACCAACTGCCGTTGGAGTTGGACGAATCCGACTGAACCCCAATTCACGAATTGGAGTTGGTTTGTTGGTGGTGGTCTGGCAGTTGTTGGTGCCCTGTGCGTGTGGAAATAGCCCCTATTATCGAAAAAACAACCAGCCAGTGTTCAGAAGAAAGCTACGAAACACCAATCATCAACAATGTTGAATTTGGATGCGCCACATTTAAACATTGATCGCGACCCCTTTTATATGCAATAATTATAACAATGGCTGAACAAGATGGTAAAATGTTAGTGAATGCGCTTTATCACGCCGTGGTGGTATCGGGTTTCAGTATCGGGTATGCTCGACTATCAAAGATGGCCCTAGGAGGACCCGGTCCCAAATTGGACTTTACTGTGAGAGACGTAGGGCTCGCGACCTTAGATGTAGCGGCCGCAGTTTTTTGGACCGAGATTATCTAGTTAAAAGCTGGAATTTCTACCAGCTAATATATGGAAATAAATGGCTTCGATCGGAATAATGATAGGTGGTGCACTTGTAAACGCATTGGCGTTCAGCGGTAGCAACTTCATATTCTCGAAAATAGGAAAATCGGACGTGGATGAGGAGCGCAAGCGTCACGATTTAGCTGTAGAACAACTCAATAGCGCAAAATGAAGCGTGGTCGAAAAAAACGAACCGCCCATCTGGACTGGGTCAAACGAAGAGCTGCGCCGTGAGAATCACGCCGCGCAACTTTCCAGAACGTTTTGAAGAGCCAACCGCGAGTACGCGCTGGCATATCCACAGAAAAGTCTCGATCCAATGGATCCCAGAGCCCCAACTTTCAGATTTCTATGTACCGTCAGAGGCCCAAAAAGGCCAGACCGCGAGATCGCGTTCATCGTCGTGGGAATGGGTGTTGTGGGGCTCGTCGGGTACTATATAAAATAATTAATTAATTAATTAAAACAATTTTTTTTTATAAAAATATGTATATAGAACGATGTTAGTTGACGAACTTTATTACGCTATGATCGATGTAGGCTACACTGCCCAAAAACATCGTTTACCTGGTGCAAAGAGTATGATTCGTCTGGCCCGAGATTCTCTCGAGACGTGGCGCGAGGACGAAAAAGCGGCCACCCTTTTCGCAAAGCGGATGTTAGATTCCTCCGAGTTAGATTCCCCAGAATTCCCTCTCCTGTTCCAACCCAAACGCGATTAGGGCTGCAGCGAAACTTCCAACAAAGGTTTGTTATTAACGACGCAGTTACCGGACGAACTGGCGAGGGCATGTTGGAGATTGTCCGATATATTAGAATACTTCGCATACGATGAACACGCGCAAACTTTATACCAAACCCTCGGTTCGCTTAGCGCGCAAGCTGTCGAATACATAATATAGCCCACGCGGCTACTGGAAGGGACTCGCGGCCATCAAGAACCTCGCGGCAGCGACCAAGGTTTCAGAAATAGCAGTCAAGGAATGGCTCAAGAAGCAGGCCATCTGGCAGATCTATTTACCCGCGCCTCACAATATTCCGCGCCCGAAATTCGACGTGCCGGTACCGAACCAAGTTCACCAAGCGGATCTCCTGTTTCTCCCTCACGATCGCGTCGGTCGCAAAACGTACAAGTACGCACTGACAATCGTTGACGTAGCGAGTCGTTATAAGGGGGCTGAGCCGTTGGCCACTAAAGAGTCTAAGGAAGTGGCCGAGGCTCTTTCCCGAATATATAAGAGGAGTCCTCTCAAATGGCCGAATCTTCTTCAGGTCGATCCCGGCCGCGAGTTCATGGGCGCGGTCTCTCAGCTATTGTCTAAGCACAAAGTTTCTATCAGACGCGGCCGCGTCAACATCCACCGGGACCAGGGGATCGTGGAGCGGTTCAATCGAACCCTGGCTGAGAGGCTGTTCGGACACCAATATGCCAAAGAACTTGTAGACCCTCATTCGCGATCGACCGAGTGGGTGGCCAGACTGCCCGCCGTGGTCTCCGCACTGAACGGAGAGGTGACCAGATTGATAGGTAAGAAGCCCGTAGATGCCATCAAGTCTAAAAAGGTGACGAGCAAGCCCTCTGCCGTCTCGCGCGGGCGACCCGTTGGTTTAGAGGAGCAGCAATCGGCGATTGCGCTTCCATCGGATGTTGACGTCCGGTACCTCTATCAACCGGGAGAGCTTGAAGGTGGCAGCTGCCGCGCGACTGATCCCGTGTGGTCTCTGAATGTATATCATCTGGATCGCCAAACCCGATGAGCCCGTGCTCTATTATTTGGCTGATGGTCCATCTCGCGGTTTTGTTCGCGAAGAACTTCTTATGGTACCTTCTGACACCCAGCTGCCCCCGGATGGTCAGAGTCTTTAGTATTCTCCCTTTTTCAGAGTTCTTTTCTTTTTTTTTTTACCTATGTTAGAGGCTCGGTGTGTAACCCGTCTTCCATCACTCTCCTCTTGTCGTAGTACGCCGACAACCCCAACTTCTCCTGCCTGTACGTCTTCATCACCCCATTAACCATTCGGAATCCCCTGTTCTCCGCCATATCCCTACCCCCTTCGAGAGCACTCTTGTATCTTCCCCAAGTCAGATCGTTAGATCTCTTCGACATCCCCTTGGCCGAGTGCTTAGATTTTCCGTCACCACTCACGTAGTAACACTTGCTATACAGAGCGATGGCTCTATCTCCCTCGGATTCCAGCTTGAACAATCCCGGAGTTCTGTTGCTCCACGCGTCCCACGCCAACCACTCGGTCTTCTCCTTATTGAACTTTCTCTTCATCTTCTTTCTCACCACTCCGCCAGCGTCTTCTCAGACACGCGAAGTACATACTGTCAGTGTCCATCTGTATCAGTTCGAAATCTCCGCGATCCACGTACTTGTCCAAGAAGTCGTAGTAGAACTCCAGCATCCGGAGCTTGGCCAACTGGTAGACCGCTATACCACACTGAAACGGTCTGTTGATCACCACTCGAGTCTTCCTGCTCGATATCTCGTAAGCCTCCCAATCTCCTCCAGGTCTTCGGACCACGCCGACCTCAGTGCCCGGTCGGGACAGTCTTCTCATCCTTCGTATATGTGGTGTTCAGGTGTCTCTCTTGTGCCTCTATCAGCTTGCCACAAACAGCGTTGCCAACCAGTTTGAATATCTCCGCCAACACCGCCTTGCTCTTGTCTACGTCCCAGTCCGTCTGGCAGCGGTGACCTCTTCCACGAACCATTGAAACGGTTTGCCGGGCGTGTAGTCTATCACCCTATGCACCACCTTGACGATCAGACCGTGCTCCAGATACCACTTTAGCAGTGGGGAGTATATGATCATCTTCTTGGCGGACATTACCCCCACGAGCTTTCTCTGTCCTTCGACCCTTTTCCTCCCGGTCCCGGCCAGGTAGTCCTTCATGTGCTGCGGAACCTCGTTCTCATCGACTTCTCGATTAACAAATAGCGGTGACATTTCCGAGAACTTGTCTCTCAACGTTTCCGGGACCACTATATCCAACTCCGCAAATCCGAACCACTTTTCACTCCTGACCTTCCTCACGAAACAGTCTATATACTACTGTCTTTCCGGGTCGTCACACGTCCATATCGTCTCCTCCCCGCACGGCATGTCTTTCGACAGGGTAGACAGATACAGCGCATTGGCGTCGTACCCCAATCACCGCCTTGCACATCTTCTCCTCCCGACTACCTACCTGACCCTGATCGTCGACCCTGCCAGCCTCTGCGTATCTGGAGAACACTATGGACGGACCACCGACCAATCCCTGCTTCATCATCTCATAAGTTTCAGACTTCGGCGACCACAGCTCGGGCGTGTCCGCCTTCATCGATCGACCCGCGGAGTAGGTACTGAAGGGAAACACCAGGCAGAGACACAGCATCCTTAAGTAATATCCACACCTCTTCCTGTAGAACTCCGTCATCTTAGTCAGAGCCTCCAGGAACTGTCCGACATCCAAGTCGTTGTAGTGTTGCAACCATTCCTTGAACGTCTTCATCCCATTTTCTTGGATACCTTCTTACACTCTCCACTCGGACAACGACAGTAGGAACTCACCCTTCAACTTCGAGTACCACTCGGGATAGTCTGGCAGCCCCGGATGGTCGAGCTTGTCCGCGCTATCGAACCACTCGTACGGGAAGTGAGACTTTATCGTTTTACAGTCGTACGCCTTAACCCACCGGTCGTACGTGGTACCGGGTCCCAGATACTGAATGATGTCGAGAAATCTAAACTCCGGGGTAAACAGAAACATCGTCGTGTTGGCTCTCTTTCCGACCATCACCTTATTCACGGTGGCCGCCAAGAACTGCTTGATGAGGTTCAGGTCGTACCTGCTACAGTTGAACCCCACCACCGGGACTTGGTCAATCCAAGAGACAATCTTTGCTTGCTGAGACTTCGATAGCATATCTATGTCGGCCGGCAGATACTTCTTCGTAACCCCTTCCCTGATTGCCTTGCCTCTCATCTGTAGCTCGGTCACGAACTTCTCGACTAGCATGTCAGGATCTCGTTCGCAGATGTGGGTTATCCCTTCATGCATCGTATCCCCCAAAGACACAGATATAGGAACGTGCTCGACCTCGAAGGTCAGGTCTTTGGTGGGTTGAGTGGTTTTTGACTTGTCGAGATACGCCTCGAAGTCGTAGACTATCTGGTGAGGGTACAGAGTCGTCTCCTCCTCGCGCGGTGATTGTGGATAGTAGGTATTCACCTCATTCAACCACTCACACTCCCACATCACCACCAGCTCGTAACCCTCATCCCTTATCTTGGCGTCTTGAATGTTCGTCCTTTTGTACAGCGATCTCGCGTTACCTCTCATGCAATGCATCGGACACCCGTGCCAGTAGCATCCGTGAAACTGAAACACGGTTTCAGTCTCGTGACAGTAACCGTCGACCGGATCGCCGGCCACCCACCTCTCACCACCGTGACCACAGTCGGCGTGATGTATGTGCTTTCCCACCCTCTCCTCTTCTCTGTTCAACCATTGAATCGACCTCGCGCTCGCTGACCCCTTAGGATAGAACGCCTTCTCGTAGGCCGACTGCGTAGGCCTGTGCATGTTACACGACTTTGTGAACCGTTGTTGACATCCGGTGCACCCGTACTCGTTCGTCATCTTGCGGAGGTTCGTTATGAGAAAAGAGTGACCTCCAAACATTCCTATCGTCATGATCTTCTCCCCGACCGCGTCGTAGTTTGCCGGACACTTCATTAGGTACCTCATTCCTTCGTCGGTGGGCTCGTAAACGCGAATGCCCATCTTGAAGTGCTCTTCGACCTTCTTAATATCTTTCAGGGGAATTCCCTTACTATCCGGTCCGTTATCGTGACCGAGATATTCGTGAGCTAGAGTTCGTGCCTTCTCACAACAGCGGTCTGGTCTCCCTCCACGGTGGATGGCTATGCACCTAAACAGACACAAGTAGTCGTCGTACGTGTCGACGGAATACATTCCCTTTTTCTGTCTTAACCAGTCAGGGAGTTTTCCCGCTCCCATGAGAAGTTGTTGAGCGTCGATGATCATCTTCACCTCGACCGATATCCAACGAACGAAGGTCCATTTTGTGTTTGGTCTATCAACTTTGTCGATGTCCATTCGACCTTTCTCTCTATCGGTTATCCAACCCTCCGCTTTGGAAATCTCGTTTATCCACGGACTGCCCTTTGATTGTTTGTGATAGATCATCGTTTCGTCGTTCTCGATGTTCCTAATACGATACGAGCACGAATACCTCAGATAACACGCCGTGGTCATCTCTGGACGAATTTTATTCATTATGCGATTAGCGATCTCCCCATCTACCCCCCTCTCGAAAGTCCATACTATCTTCCTCCTACCCCTATCAACAGTTTCCCTAACTTCGGCTTCTTCGGCGAGAATCCTGGGACCCTCCTCCACCAAAGCTCTGGCGACATCTCTCCTACTCTTAGGAGGTCTCCCAACCAACCCTTGATAAATCTTATTATAGTACGCCTTGTATAGTGGTTTTCTACGCGCGCTGGGATCTTCTTTTACACGCTTGCGCGTAAGCAGTGGCACGCAGACTGGCCATCGTCTCGTTCTCCAATTTCTCGGAGCGTTTTTCAGGGTCAGCGGGCAGTCGTCCGGTCGAAACCGCACGTCGCAGCCTCTCCTCGTAGACGACGGCTCGCGCGTCACTTATCCTATCTGCTATATCTTTCTTGAGTCTCAAACCTCTTAGGGAAATTTTCCCAACTCTTAGCTTGCTCTCTCATTTGCTTTATGGTAGACATTATACTGAGTATAACCAATATATTTTTATCTTCAATAGGGTGTAAGTTTATATTTTATTTGTAATAAATGTATGACAGATTGCTGTAATATACTGAGTATAACATAGTGATTCTTATCTCTAATAGGGTGTATCTTCTCATGTCATAAATATATGGTCTCGCGGTAGTAGTATATAAGAGTCACCAATGATACCACCATGCGGTGGGGGGCGCCGTGCGTAGCCGGTGCCTTCCAGAGGGTGGTGGTATCATTGTGACTCTTATATACTACTTTTCAGAATGTGACCCATTTTTCGTCGCAGCATGTGTAACACTTAAAAGCTGGGAACCAACTTATGATGTCTGCATTTTCCGCAACTTGTTTTCATTTGTGGATGTGACTGGAGAAATTTGGCTGATGTGATGCAGGCCCGTACGCAGGAATTAATTTAGGGGGGTGTGTTATCGACGTCGCGCAGGGCTAAACATTTTTGCTTGCACATCCACGGGCAGACCTCGGCAGATTAACCCTTTCACCCCTAAGTAACTGGAATGGATTTTTCTTAATTTTTCAACCAATCCAATCATCACAAAATGATTTTCAAACCAGTCCATTTATGAACATGGGATGTTTTTGTTCCAAAATTATAAAAATTACTTGCAAGAAGTGTAGATCCTGATGAGACGGCTTGTCACAAGCCGGCTCATCTAGATCTACACTGTTTGCCAATACCACTATACAGGCCTGTGTTGTTGAAAGGGTTAAGGGGGGTGCGTACGCACCCGTTGCACCCCCTCTGTGTACGGGCCTGGGGATGTGAGTTCCTGATCAAATAACACACGACTTTAGCTTGATAATTATCAATATTGCTTAGTAGAAGCATGATGGGTGTTTTTCATTGATGGATGTGATCAGACTGTGTGGATCACAGCCTGATCTGGATTTACACTGGTTGCAAAAACGATACGCCCCATTTTCCCAGTCACAGCGACACTTGCTCTTCCTAAACATGCATTGGCAGCACCTGAGAATCATCACCATGAGAGTTCATAAGCTGCCAACAGATATAGCTGTATAGGATACAAGGGTAATATAGCAGTTAACAAATAATTCACTGCCTTTAAATGGTTACACGTTACTGTTTTTGTCCAGCTCAAAAATATCAAAAATTAAAAAATCTACAAAGCAAGATTTTAATATTAACTATTTATTAATATTTTATCAAATCCAGCAATGTGGCTGTCATGTGCCTGCAATAAACAAGAGTTGCATTAGTGATGGGCATATGAGTCTTCACATTATACTGGCAAAACATCACACATTACCATTACCATGGAACAATACAGTGTTCAATCTAGGAGCGGCCATTGGTTCCCTATTTGTCATAAATGACCCCCAAATATTAATATTGAGGGGCCATAATGGGCCACAACTTTTACAAATGGCCCAGAATTATGAATCTTATGGGCCACAACACATTAATATCTGAAGAGAAATTACTCGGACAACAGTTCCATAGTAAAACAGGTCAGTGGCCACTTTTCATTTAATTCAAAATTGATCGCTGCATGTCAAGAATTATAGCAACGTAGATAATTTCCTGTCGAAAAGGCCATATGGGATGGCTCAGTTTGGGTCAGTGTGACCTCTTTTTGAAACATGGAAGGGCCAGTGGCCCCAAATGCTGAAATCCTAGATTGAACCCCGACTATACTAAACAGTTAACCTGAATGTGGGCCCTTGCCCTGATGCTTACGTTTAACCCTTTCAACACCACAGGCCTGTATAGTGGTATTGGCAAAACGTGTAGATCCAGATGAGCCGGCTCGTGACGAGCCGTCTCATCAGGATCTGCACTTTTTGCAAGTACTTTTCACAATTTTGAGTACAAAAACACCCCCTTTTCATAAATGGACTAGTCTGAAAATCATTTTGTGAAGATTGGATTGGTTGCAAAATTAACATATCAAATTCCATTCCAGGGGTGAAGTGAAGGGTTAACGAGGTCTACTCCCACTACACTGTCAGCCTTATGGAATGATTTACTCTTCTGTTCAAAACTAATGAATAAAAAGTAATTAATTGTAGGTGTGTATGTTTTATGAACCCAATGAGATGCTAATTGGAAACAAATATTGATTTGTTTAAAAAAGATGTTTACAACACTGAAATATAACAAGTGTTCTGAATACCAAATGTTGTGACCTGCCCCATTTATCCCACCATACAGCCAATTGACTCTTTAAACACTACCAACCTCTATAGCTGCATTCGCAAACAGTGTACATCCAGATGCGCTGGCTCGTGACGAGCCATCTCATCAGGATCTGTACTGTTTGCAAGTAATTTTGATATTTAACTAAAACACCCCCTTTTCATAAATAGACTAGTCTGAAAATCATTTTGTGACGATTGGATTGGTTGCAAAATTAACACATCAAATTCCATTCTAGTTACTTATGGGTGAAACTATTACTATTGACTATTTTGTAAACAAAATGTCATTCATCTGAAAATAATGATTCTAACAGGGCCTTCAAAAAATGATGATATTTATCAATCTATAAAACAAACCAAGTTCAATTTCCATGAACAGGACAGGGCTATCAGGAACTGAAGCTGTTGTTATCCATTCAGCATCATTTCTTGGTAGCAATGTGCCATGTTTTGCCAGAATCGTTTACAAAGACATCTAGTAACTTAAATGGTTTGACTTACTGAATCGTGGTACCGAGGGTCTCCAGCTTGTGCCGAAGGGCTGCAGCCTCAGATTGGGCCTCACATTCAGCCTTAAGCCGGTGGATATATTCAGCCGCTACAATATTGGAGAAGGTTCAAACATTTTGAAATGGCGCCTTCAAATTAAGTTTGAAGACTCTACACTACACAGACTTAACTAAACAGAAGGACAATGTAACACGTGGGCTCAACAGTATACAGACCTTCTATATATTCTTCTCCTATCAGTTGGTGAAATTTTGAATACTAGCCAAAATAATCTGGAAAGGTCTGCCCCTGAAGATTACACAGTTACAAAGCCTGGGTCCTTAACTACCAAACATAAACTAAATCCTGAATGTACACACATAAATACCAGACAAAACTGGCGGTACGTACTTTTAAACAGCAAGCCTTAGGATGACTTGCTCTCTTTAGCGCTGGAGGTTCCTCTCAGCTCGGGCACCAGGGAGGTCAAGGTCTCAAAACCCTTCTGTAAAGTTAATCAAGACTCATGGATGAGGCCACAAACATGGCAATACACAAATTTACCTGCAAATGGAAAGTAATGCATATTATGGGTAATGTACACATTGAAGACAAATTTGTTTAACATGCCTGTATAGTGGTATTGGCAAAAAGTGTTGATCCAGAGCCGTCACAGCAGGATCTGCACTTTTTGCAAGTAATTTTCATATTTTAGAGAACAAAAACATACCTTTTTCATAAATGGACTAGTCTGAAAATAATTTTGTGACGATTGTATTGGTTGCAAAATTAACATATCAAAACCCATTACTTAGTGGTGAAAGAGTTAATGGGACTGAATAAACGGCTTAATATGGTATCTGGCTAATAATCTAATTAACGTGTTTACGAGAAAGTGAATACTCTAATATTACTTACCGGTATATCATGTACATATTGATTACATGTTTAAGTACAAAGCAAAGAAGTTGCAGTTCTGGCACTATATAAAATTGTGTCCGTTTCCACTATTTCAGCAGTATTGTAAATGACCCAATAATTTTGTCGAATTCACAACATATATGGATATCACCTTTCAAAACAAAAGGACCATATATGCAAATTATTACTTGTACCGTTTTCATTCTAATAGTAGCCCCCTCTCTGATAGTAGCCCCACTCCCATATTTGTATTCTAAATATGTTATTTTCACCTACAAAAGCCATTTAAAACATTGTTTTAAATGGCTTTTGTATGTGAAAATAACATATTTTGATAATATTTTCCAAATTGTGATCCCACAAAATGCACAGCCCCGGGGGCGTTTATTAGAATGAATACGGTATGTGAATTCATATTGGTAACAAATGCTCACTTGAGCCTTGGGCCCATATGAGCTAAAACATATATATAGAGACATGCTAGCATTATTGGGTCATCGTATGTTTTCAACTTGAAGTATTATTTTACTTTCTTACCTATCAACCGCAACATTACAAAATCATCTACAGGGTCTATCTTGTTGGGCAAGTTTCTAAAATTGCACCCTCAATCATGTCAACGGCCAATGGTACAGCTTTAAATCGGGGTGTGTCATACACATCGCACAATGGCCAAAGCTGTCCCGTGGCTTGAATATCGCACTGTTGGCTACATGTAAAAACAACCAAACTGCACGGTAATGGAAGGATATTTATAATATACATGGACATATATACAGTTAACCCTTACTACGCTGAATTACATTTTGTCGTCTGCTGGCAATGTTATATTTTCAATATTTCTCGACAAAAAACCTGTTTTGACAGTGCATGACAATCGTCTCCACTGGAGATGATTCTCATGTGCTGTCAGAACAGGCTTTTTTGTTAAGAATTAAGGCAAAAATGAAAAACAACAGATGACAATTTCCGTCTCCCGCGTAGTGAGGGTTTAATACATGGTCAGGTTGTAACCTTTGAAGGCAGGGAATACAGTATATCCAATATATATTAGTTTTCTCTCATTTAAAAACAACTAAAAACACATTCGTCAACATGCACTTGTGTTAATAAATCAAGATTATAAAGCGAAACCAAAATAATTAGACAAAAATATGCAGATCTTACATGTCAATCCCCACATTCAAGGCTTCATAAACAGACATGGTATGCCAACTTACATGTGCACTGTTGGCTGAAGGTCTACAGGTTTTGCTTGCAGCTTAACCCTTTCAATACAACATGCCTTTGTAGTAGTATTGGCAAAACGTGTAGATTCAGATGAGCCGGCTCGTGATGAGCCATCTCATCAGGATTTGAACTTTTTGCAAGTAATTTTCGTATTTTTTAGAGAAAAAAAACACCCCACTTTCATAAATGGACTACAGTGTAGTCTGAAAAGCATTTTGTGCGCAAAACTAAAAAGGTCCATTTCTTTTGTCACGGCCGCATTGTGATTATAGTAAAAAGGAGTTTTATATTCTGTAGACCGACAGCACTGAGCAAATGTAATCTGGACGAAAAAGCAGTGGAAGTGGTTTTATCTGGCAAAACTATTATTTTGCAATGTTTATAACTGAATGGTTACATATATACAGAGCCCCGCATGGGACATGGATTTTTTTATCAATTCGTTCCCACAAAATAACAATTTGTTCCCTCAATTTAACAAATCGTTCCCACGATATAACAACTTGTTTCCTCGAATTAACAATTCGTTCCCACGATATAACAAATCGTCCCCACGTATTAACAATTCGTTCCCACGAATTAACTTGTTAATTCATGGGAACTAATTGTTAATTCGTGGGAACAAATTTTTAAATTGAGGGAATGAATTGTTATTTTGTGCGAACAAATTAATAAAATAATGAACTCTACGTCCCCTGCGGAGCTCCGTACATACATGTATATAACAATACTGGTTTGTTGCATTACAAAATATTACATACTGAAAGTGGCACAATGCCAAAATGTTTATTTTCCCCGCAAGTTTTTTTTTTTTTTTTCGCCAGAGTAAAGCACTCACACTGTTAACAATTTCAGTATATTATGTATGCAAAATTCATAAACTAACCACATCACCATGATGATACCGACAAAATTATTATATTTCAGCAAAACCTGAATTTTATCCCGCCGTTTATATTCTGCTTTGATATGCGAGTCTCGCTTATGCCGGGGGACCGGATTCGAGGGGCGTCCACATTTATTTCTGGCCGAGTTCTGGGCCTTTGTCTGGGTCTTATCACCGTCTTGGTCATCAGTGTAGTTATTGTCCTCGGGAGACGACGGAGTTGAAAACTGCAATAAGATGAATAAGGAGAAATGAGGCATATGTGTTCTGCGACCAGTGTAGATCCTGATCAGCCTGTGCATCCGCACAGTCTGATCAGGACCTGCATTGTTCACCATTCCATTCATGAAACACATTTCTTGCTTCTAACAAGCAATGTAGATCATTGTCAAGGTCATTACCAAGGTCAGGAATGATCGAGACAAATTTTCTCCCCCAATTATCATAAGAACCAAGTATACTTCAATTGTTATGACGTTATGGCCAATATAGCTTGATCTGACGAACGAAAAGTGGTAACAATGCAGTTGAAGTGTAAGGGATAGGCCAGAGTAGATAAGTACACGTAGTCACTTAATCACTTATAATGTACACTATATTACATGGGGAACACACAGGAATACATGATACATTGATATGCGAACATCACTGTACTGTGCATGACACTATTCAATTACTACAAGGTTGTAAGCCAATCGACTGTTATACTTTAACGCAACTTAAAAGCCATAGACGAATAAACTCGGTATGTGGTATCTCAATGGTCCCGTAGTGGACAATAGTATGAATGCACAAGTACTTTGATGATCGCTAATCAAAGTGAAATAACATACAAGTATAAACATGGCATAACGAACATTGGAGGACAAAATGACAATCATCTGAGCTACCCCAGTGCTGGCGTATCTCAATAGATAGTGTAACCTCTGAGTATCAAGGTCCCAAGGTCTGCCTCACCCGCAATATGAGGTCTAGTCAACAATATGGCTATAATCCAACTTCAAGTGGATTAATCCATAAACAATATATGTAGTCTTACTACAATCCTTTAGCCATGATATGCCATGATAGGAGTATTACCATACACTATCAAAGTATACATATGTATTGCTTATGCAATATATTTCCAAAGTATGAATGTCAAAGTCAAAGCCGGATGTGGTTACATCACATGATAGTCAATAACGATAATGTTCCGGAAGCTGGTTCCCGGAAGTAAAGTTCCACAGGTAGTATTATCTCCCGAAATGGTGGACCAGATGTAAAGTTCCTACGGTATCACTCGACTGTAGCACCCGTTTGTGGTAGACCGGATGTAAAGTATCCATGGTGAATCAATGGGTTGTAATACCGGAAGTGGTAGACCGGATGTAAAGTTCCGATATAATACAAAATGGCGATTATCACGTTGGCTAAGACGCCGGGAAAAGTTTCACTTAGGTGACATTCAACTCGGTGGTAGTATAATGATATGATATGTGTGGCGTTTCACTTCACTAAACTATGGCTGTGACTGTCTGCTGAACGCGAGGTAGCTATCACACACTGCTCTATACAGGCCTGTACCCGGAGCTGCTACACACACTGCGCCAGACAGACGTACGGACACTCGACGACCCGATACTCTGCACTGACTGGGGTCTGCCCTCAAACGAGTGGACCAAAACGTCCAATGTGGCTCGCTGGAGCGTTCTCAAGAGGCTACAAAAAATGAAATGAATCTCCAATTACTGGACGAATACGCACAGACAGACAGACAGGATGCACAACAGACTAAAACGGAATCGAACAACGGCAAATCACAGCTGAAATAAAATGTTAGGTACATACCAAAATCCTCCGTGTCACTGGTGAAATACAGTATAGTCTTCTGTAACCAGAATATATGTGTCCCGCCAACACATAGCGAGACATCGCTTATATACGCACCAGTGAAACCATGCACGGAATAATGGATATGCCTACCCCTCGTACGACATCTCACATAAATACTACAAAACCATGGCTTTTGCCATGTCACCCGTGGGTTATATTTGGCATAAATATATGTTCCCACGCCTTAAATTCAACCAAACCAGTGTACAGCCCTCGTGGAATAAATACCATCCAACATGGTATACCCCACACTACCATAAATCTGCTCACTATAGACCCAGATCTCATAATCCGAAATCTACTCGACTGGTCTCGACAATGCGAAGGTCGCTTCTTGGCCCCGCCAAACCCCTCCATAACGGTCCTACGGCTATACACTCAAATGAGAGTGTAGCACATACTAAACTCAAATATCGTGGTCATTTACGGAAATATCACGACACAAAACATCACCATTATGGGATCTGATATATAACGTGTTGGCCAGTACCAGGCTATGATGAAACACTAACCCGTAGCATACATAACAGGGCAGACCATGGTTATGGTCTGCGCTATATACTGGCTTCACCTACAGAAGGTCCCTTATATGGTGAACAACTGACACGCGGACAAACTCGGCTGGCACGGACAGTGGACATCCGTAATACATAAAAGGTATCTTTTCCCTAGCGAAACCAGCACACGCAGTCAACGAGTTCTCTACCACCACACATGCATAGTCTGTGGCAAATATGGCGTGACATCAGTAAAAACATTAGCTCATAAAATAGACGTATATTTAAATCCGCAAATAGGACACGCATAAACGTATCTCCACCAATACAACATAAGCCCCCTTATTACACGCACATTGTACATGGCAAATGTACATGCTAAATCACAGGTGTGTAAAAACCACAGGTGTGTGAAACCACAGGTATGTGGAATCACAGGGATGTGAAACCAATAATACGCACAACAATACAACACAGTACCACACATCACAAATATACAATTATACGGATTTCAGAATGTACAAGAATACACGTGTCACGCGACAATCATTATAAGGCTACAAGAGACTACACTCGTCACAAATTCCATAAGCCCCATTTCTCCAGTCACAGCCACATATGACGGCCAATGCATATGAACTGTTTAGCAAATGCAAGTAAATGTTACCTTTAGAAATGCTATACTGTTCCTGTAACCACTTCTAAAAATAGTTATTAAATTTAAAGTTGGTACATAACTACATCAGCGCCGTAGCCACACTGAGGCAATTTTCCGGACTTTTTATGTTTTTTAATTTGTTATGCTTTCATCATAAAAGCAGATCTTGACTGGACTCGTGATCATGTAATGGTATGCCTCGGTGTTTATCCCTGGGGACAAACCCTGGTAGCAAATATCATAAATTATCTATGATTTCAAAAGGATTCCTATAAAAATAGCAAAATGTATTGTTGAACATAGTTATCTAAAATACGCCAGAACGCGGGAAATGCGATGTAGATTTCCAAAACAAAATCGTGTGGAGGGGAATGCCCAGGATCCCCATACCTCGCTCTACTACGTCGACACGGACCAATGTTGTTGCCTCGGTGTTTTATAGGCTCTGGCTACGCCACTGTACATATGTGCCAAAACATCCATTTTCTGGCAGTCATACAGCAAAAAGTAGGTCAAGGTCAAATGGTATGTCGCTTGCTGATGTACATCGTTAGTTGATTCCTGTGTGCATGTATACGGAGTATGAAGTCTCGGTACAGCTGGAGGCATATAGTGTTTGGATCGTGTGTTCGTGACATTAAGAAGTTCGTTTAAGTTTCGAAATTCTGTTATAACTTCTATATCCCTTCAATGATTACTTAAATATTTCAACACAGTATACATGTGGACAAATGCCACACATCCATGCTGACCTTAATATGACCTTGATATTTTGACCTTGACAACTTTGAACTGTTTCCAACATTAAAAAGTTCGCAGGAATTTCTCAATTCTGTCATAACTTCTATATTCCTTGAAGGATTACTTAAATATTTCAACACAGTATACTTGTGGACAAATGCCACACATCCATGCTGCTCTCAATATGACCCTGACATTTTAACCTTGATAACTTTGAACTTTTTCCCACATTAAGAAGTTCGCCGGAGTTTCTCAATTGTGTCATAACTTCTATGTTCATTGAGGATTATTTTAATAAGTCAACACAGCATACTTGTGGACATTTTAATATGACCTTGACCTTTTTACCTTCATAAATTTCATGTGAATATTTATCACTTTGGCTAATTAATTTTGCCACAGTTTCCTGCCAGTGTAGATCTAGATCTATATTCAACTGCAGATCAGCCTGCATATCCGCGCAGTCTGATCAGGATCTGCACTGATTGGCATTCTGTCGGTGAAACACATTTCCTGCTTACAACACACAGTAGATATATAGGTCCTTATTATGCTGCAGGACAGCACTAATCATCAGCCAGGTCATAATCCCACTTGGCCTACTTCACCAGCTACAGCCATACATCAATGTGGCCCTGACTGAGAAATGGGGCTTGTGGCATTCAGTGGAGTAGCCAGGGTTTTGCTGAGGGGGTGAGAATTGTGGATCAAGTTTTTAAAGGGGTGCAGGAGCATGTTTCCACATTCAATTTCCCATATAATAGTGATTTTATAGCTGTAATGTTCATAGATTACGTAGTTATTTCCGTTATAAAAACACAAGTTCAAAGAAAACTAGAGCAGCTTGAGCTGCATCAACGGTTTGAGCCTCAAACATTGATTTCATGTGTAACTAAGCTTTAGCCCAAGGTGTAAACTATCGGTTGCAAAAATAATTTCTGAAGTTTTAGAATGAACAGTCCAACATTATTGTGTTCGCATCATCACACCGATGTGGGGCCGGCTAGCTTAGAGTTAGAGCGATGGACTCGGAGCGAGGGATACCGGGTAATATCGACTACAGCAAAAACAATTGAAATCGAATGATAAATAACGAAACTGACGTCACATCCGTTTGCTCTATTTTGAAAACTTGAAAAAATACGTTCATCTTTGACATCGAATAGAGCCGTAAGTAGTCAAGATATAGCTCTGAAAATTATCATCTGTCATGCGGCTGACACTCCCCTATCACCCTGGCAAGAAATTATGTTGCTGACAGTACTGTACAAATTGGAAAACGTTTGTAAAGACCACCCGTTATCAGCCGAAATTCGGCAAAATCGTTGAAAAGTATGTACATTTTTCAACTTCAAATGCATATAGATCTTTTATCTGAGCAGATAGCCGAAAACTGTCAGCGAATCTGATATAGAGAATTTTGTCAGCTTTCCAATGCAAAAATCGGTTGGAAAATAAGGAAGTTACAGAAAGTATGACGTCACTTCCGGTTTCGTGGAAAGTGGCATTAAGAGATTTCTGAAAATCTCTAAGTCTCGACTCACACTTGATCCGAATCGGCATGCAAAGTTTGAAGTCGATCCGACCAGCGGTTTGGGCTGTAGACTGAACGGCTGAATAAAAAAAAAACCAACGAAAACAATAGGTTTTCGGCGCAGTTGAAAGCCGCCTCAAACCTAAATACACACCTGACCAACTTGTTTGGGGGTACGAAGCAGCACCAATCGGCTAATAAGTCGGTGGCATTTCTGGTCAGTCTAGATCCTGATCTAGTGCTTTCCTTCAGTCTGATATTAGAGCTCCAGATAAGGTTTAGCCTTACATAAACCACTTTTCCATCAATGCTTAAATTAGATTTTCAAAGAGTATTTCACCACCAACTTTAATTGTAATAGTAAAAACTAAAATTTCATACACTTGTTAACTTATCAGACATACATGTACATAAATACGAGGGTCATCCAATATATAGTGAAAACGGCTCAGTATTATTTGTTTGGAATGTCCTATCCTGGCCATGTGTCCATAATCCCACAAGTCAACCTTTTCTCTGTTTAATAATTGATTTGCACCTATTCGGAAATGTTTCCTTACTGGTTGCTAGGCGACCGGAGGGGACACATAAACCTCCCATGGCCACGGCATAATTAAGTTTCTCTAAGTCTGGTTAATCAAGTTGATATAGTATTATAGTATATACATATTTATTGATATCGCTAAGTATGGTAAGGTGACACAAACTTAAATCCAAAGAATGAAGAGGGTGACATATGACGTCCTTAGAGTTATGACGTCAATAATGATGTCATCTGCATACATTTTCAAGTAATTTTAGACAGCATGGATTGGTGTAGGCCTCGGCAATTGCCCCTAAGTAATGCTGTTGTAGAGAAACTGTCATTTCTTTCTAAGTTAGCAATAAGCGTCGCGGTAATTATACCGATTTATGCCTGGATCTAAATTGTTAGTATTTAATTGTTACTAATGAGCGTCTGATTGACACTGATGCTGTGGAATTTCCACCCTGCTTTGACAACACTTTACAGCACACAGATAGCGATATGAGTTGTTTTTATGTATTTAGAAGATCAAATAGTTTATAAATATTATAATGTGTGTAAATTATTCATGGCAAGTTGAGATTTATGGTAATATTTCGTGCCTTTCTGAAGTTTTCATTCGTAAACCTCGGCTTTTATCGTTATCATGATCGGAAATGGCAGGTGCGCATTTTCTATAAACCGGAACTGGTTATTTCCGAAATTAGTTTTTGCCCAATGACGTATTTGGGCAACTTACGGAAATCGTCAGTCCTGTTCCGATCGCCATTCAGCTTGGCAGCTTTTATTTATCTTAAGACTCTGTTGAAGTTTTGGCCACTTAATTTACTTTTATTTAAGATTATATTCTTCACATACAACAGCGACAACTATGTCTTCGATACTGAATGTAAATATCCTGCTTTTTAAGCATTTATTTAGTATTTATCATAACTTTTTGACACTTCTGTTGGCTCGCGAGTTCATCACTTTGATGACTTGTCTACGCGCACAGAAACTCCAAACTTCTTGCGTCCGGGTATTTCCTCGACCTCCATAATTATTCATGACCACATCTATTTTGATCGTCTATCGTTAACGAATCCAGAACACCCATTATACATATGATATATATAATCCAAGTATATATCTATATAAACGCTGATAGACTTTCTCATTTTATTTTTAGAGAGGCCCTCTCAGAGGGGTACTGTACATTAAAAATGCAAGCGTTTCCGATTGTAATCAAATAAATCAGTCGGAATATACCATATGAAACATCGGACTGTAAGTCGTTTTACCAACGTGTTATGCATTTTGAGGATGAGATATGTGCTTTATTACAGACACCCCCGCCCCCACTTCCGCCGCCCCTGTAATGCTGAAATGTCAATTCTGATTTGCACTTCCTCTATCAATTTAGAAGATCTACTGAATGACAAACAATGAATTAAGGACCTGCATGGTCAAACATGCGCAGGCTGCTCTGGGACTACACTGTTTGCATAACCCATAAGCCCCATTTCAGGAGTCATATCCACAAAAAGTGTCTACAACCAAAGACATTAAATTAAAACCTTGCTACAATTCAACCCCAATTATACACGCTAGCGACGCACGTGTTCGTACACGGTGACCTAAAACGTGCCGGTCTGTGTTGCAAACCGCCTTCCGATCACGCAGCCTGACGTCATGAATGCATGGCCGCATTCGATTGGCTGGCTGTATCTGTTAGTGAATACATTATGACCGGTTATTGGTGGTTTGCGAAACCACGTGATACCAGGAGGTCCATGGTATAAATACTGCAAACTGATCCCAGTTAAATTTCTTGGTAGTTGGCTGTCGGAGCGGTAACACCTCGCAAATAAATTCTAATGAAATTGGCGACAGAACGTTTTCTGGAATCCATTTATTGACAAATCTAGTAACAAATATAGCATACAAATAAACAGCCATGACTTGATTAATTATAAATATCAAATGTTATAAATCTCGATAAAAGGCGAGTTAATTAATCGAGGTCTAGCATGTGTTGAAATTTGAAACCTACTTTCTTTTCATGAATACAAAACAGGCACATTCAATAGATACATCGTGTCCACACTAGTTATGTCACAGACATTGTAAAGTAATACCTGTTCTTCCTTCTTGATCACTTCGTATCCATTCACAATCTTCAACTTTTCTATATTACACAAATCTATGCCGATCGTCATGTTGCCGGCGCGCATTCTTGTTTAGTTTTCATTAAACGAGCCACAGGCACTTTGTGGTATCAAGGATGCAGTTTAAATCATACCCACTTATACTCTGATATTAAATATCTAGAAGGTAGGACACTCGCCATCTGTTCAACCAACGGAAGTAGTACTAGTGTACTTTGGGCCCGGCTCGCTAATTTCAGATCCCGGCCTTCTCGCGCGTTACAATTACTGGATTAGCGAGCCGGGCTCAAGGTTGTACATGTTGTACGAAAAGCAGTATTCTTACCATCGGGAATTAAGAGTCGTAGCCTATCTTGGGGGGGGGGAGTAGGTGTGTATCCCACACCCTCATACCGCTCCCATCCGTACACTAATTCCCGTAACGCACGTGAGCAACTAACTTTATAGAATATGACCATTTGTTTCCAATGTAGTAGAATCATACGTGTGACTGAATATCAATATAAATTGTATTAAAGTATATCTGACACTGTTCTTCTTAGAGTATAATATACAGATCATTGAGTTGCCATCTCCGCCATTTTAGTTTGTACATGTTATCGGACAGTTTCATCACTTGGAGCATTTGCCACGTACAGCCAATTATATGGCAGCAAATGTAATAAAAGTTGGTAAAATACGTATATATATAGATATATAGGACGACAACGTTCTATAAATATTGTTTCAACAGACTACATAAACAAGCTAGATACTTGAGCTTTTCTACCATCACTCACACACTATACAACGGGCACTTTTTCGATGTGTAAACTGTCAAACTGATGCACTGTCTATTATTAGAAGCATAACTTCCACAGGTAAACGTCGTATTTATTCGTATAGCAGGCAAGTAGACAGTAGTGATAATACACTCACAGTGTATAGTTCTTACTGTTACAGTCTTTACTGAATTCTCAAACATTTTAATAAAGGGTCAAGAAACCCTTCAGATATCAGACTTTGTATATACATTTCATGAAAACAAAGTATAGCTCTTGTAGCCAGATGTCTCCCCATCATGTTGCACCAAATGTTATTCATGTGTTTGTCATATTAATGGTGGTATGTGTCAAACGCAACAAGAGGTAGAACTGGCCGATGGCTTGTACACACTAAGATGGTCGACATGGTAATCCCATGCACTGTGTAGGATATAGTAAGAAGAGAATGTTCACATGTATGCTATGCATATACCCCATCACATTTACGAAGCAATTATGCATGAATCATTGGATGATCAGGGGCCCCACGGGTCCTTCACTCGAATTCTCTGTCGGTAACGGTTACAGACAGAGACTTTGGGTTACGTTGTCCTGTGGATGTTTAATATCTAAATCCCCTTGTATGCTCCACCATCTCCACCCGGGCGGGAAATGCATTGCTTAAGGACCAACTATACACCTGATCATTGTTTGATTCAAAGATAATTGATTCGTACATGTGATGGAATATATGTATAACATATACATGTATGTGAACACTGCCTTGTTACTGTATCCTATACGGCACACGGAGTGGCCAAGTCGGCCATCTTTGTGTGTTCCAGTCATCAGCCAGTTTCACCTGTTCTGCCGTTTGACAAAGAACTCAAAATGTGAAGTAGAACATATGATATAATGTAGCTAGTCACATGTAGAAAAGCCAGGAAAACGGACCCCTACAAATCATATTACACCAAACTATAAATTATGTCCGTTTTCTGGACAGGTTTGGGCCTGTGTTTTTAACAACACGAACCACCATTATAAATAACCTCATATACAGAACATCGCACAATGTATCACTTTTACCTGGCAAACCACACAACACAAACCATATATGCCCACTACTGTACCCTGTTATTAGCTATCAAATTCAGTGACATGTAAGCAGTTACACGAATGTATTGTCCCTGGTGTCTACTCGCCTACTATGCGAGTAAATATATGGCTTTAACTATGGGTAACATGTACAGTAACATAGGCCAGATTGGAAAGTTTACACGTTGAATTTTTGTTTGAGATTGATGGGAGAAATGCTCAGATATCTCGTCTTTTGTATAGTTTGCTGGCATACTAATTATAGCTTGCCGTTGTCATATCTGTCTATTATGTTTTGCACCACATTTTATTGGATTTACTGTCATATTATTTGCTGTATGTGTCAAACGCACAAAGTGGTGAAACTACGATGGCTTATACATACAAAGATGGCGGAGCCTGACGGCTCAACGCTCCATATAGTATACAGTAACAAGACAATATTCACATATGTTAAATTTATATTTCACATCACTCTTATGAAGCATTTATCATTGAAGTCAAGTGTATCTATATACATGTATCACGTAATACCTTAACCCTTTCACCCCTAAGTAACTGGAATGGATTTTGATATGTTAATTTTGCAACCAGTCCAATTGCCACAAACTTATTTTCAGACCAGTCCATTTATGAAATGGGTGTGTTTTTGTTCTAAAAATAATGAAAATTATTGGCAAAAAGTGCAGATCATGATGAGACGGCTCGTCACGAGCCGGCTCATCTGGATCTACAATGTTTGCCAATACCACTATACAGGTATGTGGTGTTGAAAGGGTGATTGCATAACAAAAAAAAACAACACAACACAAAAAAACGTCAACAACACGTTAACAATGTAATTTTAATATATCTAATTATTGGATTTACATTTATTGAGCATAGGCTGCATATATGCATATGCAGCCTATGCTCAATAAATGTAAATCAATATATTGAAATTTTCAGACGATCCTAAATTTGCACTTACGAATATTTTAGTCGTACGAAGTTTAGTGAAACGGCCCCCAGAGGTGTACATGATGTTACGTGATTAACATTTTCACCCTTAAGTAACTGGTATGGATTTTGATATGTTAATTTTGCAACCTGGAATCCAATCGTCACACAATTATTTTCAGACTAGCCCATCTATGAAAAGGGGATGTCTTTGCTCTCAAAAATATGAAAATTACTTGCAAACAGTGCAGATCCTGATGAGACGGCTCGTCACGTTTTTTCTGCTTATTAAGTCCCTAAACAATACTTTTAGCCAAAAATCACTTTCGGCAGACATATCACACGTCTTTACATACATCACCCTACTATAATATGTAACCAATGGTGACCAATTATATATAATGGTTAATGTGGCCGCATTGTTTTCAATTTTGAAGCCTGTGTGGGCAACAACAACCCATCTTTTCTTTGCTATTTTACACTGGTTCACACGATTCGTCTTCAAACGGTAAGTTTTGTCACGTATACAAAGCATGTGCAAAAATGTAAGTGATATTAACATAGTGGGTGGGGTATTTTCGCGGGCCGTAAACGATTAAAAATGAAAAATGAAATTGCCACCTAAGAAATTTCGTATGCATTCGTTAATAATACCATGTTAAAGTTTACATAATTGCTACACACAACATGTACATAAACATTTACAAAACACCCACAATATTCATACTGGCAAATAGGTGGATGGGTTATTTTCGCGTAAGTATACAGAAAAAACAACAACTCGTCATTGGAATATTGCTTAATTGATTTTAGATCATCCGACGATAACATCACACTCAAAATATCAGTTTCATCATGTATGTACAGCTGATGCGAACGCGAACCCGCGTGTAATAGTAAAAAAGTGGGTGGGGTATTTTCGTCGGCCTGTAAAAAGTTAAAAAATAAAATGAAAAATTGCCACCACATTTTATCTGCTTAATAAGTCCCTCAACATCACTTTTAGCAAAATAAATCACTTTCGGCAGACATATCGCACGGGAGCCTGTATCCTACCATCCAGTACTAGACTAATATGATTAAAACATAATTGCTTCCTAAATGTGATGGTATATATATATAATACATTTGTGAACATTGCCTCATTACTGTGTACTATATGGCATATTGTAGTGGCCAACTCGGCCATCTTTGGGTGTTCAAGCCGTCCCCTCGACGCCGCCATAGGCGTGTCCTGCGGTCAACTTTCGATAAGTGGAATTTGCTCTCATCTGTAAATAAGACGTTACTCAATTGCTGTCGTGTTCAGTTCTGATGATGTGTTGTCCATTGCAAACGTGTTTCACGGTGACGTCGCGTAAGAATCGACGCTACTACAGGTCGTCGAGAGCGCAAGCTACCTTCGTGTAGTCGGTTTTGAATCGTCTGATGACTGACGTTCATATTATGCACTTGTTGAAGTCTACGTCGCAGGTTCGGTGCACTGACGGTGCAACAGCGTAATGCCTGATTCACAATGAACCTATCCTCGTGACGTGACGTCGAACGCGGTCGACCTTTCCCTACTCGTTCTTTCACGTTTCCCGTCTCTACATGCCTCTGGTGAAGACGACTGACCACACTCTGGGAGACTCGAAACCGACGAGCAACATTAGATTGAAGTTGGCCAATGCTGAGTTGACCAATAAGTTGCCAACGTTGTTCGTCCGTCAGACGTCGACGTCGCTCCATAGTGACACTAAACAATGCAATCCGGTTATGAACTGTGCGTAACAACGATTGCAACGATGTACAAATGTATGCATGTACATGTATACTATACATGTAGAGCACGGGAATTTTGATGGCTGACCCCTGTGTCATATTGGGCATGATTTCGTGCAGTCATTGATGCATGACTTCGCTTAACTTGCTGTTACTATGCAACATATGCCGAGGATATAGACTGGTAGCGTTTGTATTGTTTTATCATTTGATATATTTCTGCAAAGGAAATCGCCATATCCCTCAATTTTTGTGTTATGTGTACTACACCAAACTGTACAAATTATCAGTTTTCTAGACAGTTTTGTGCCCGTTTCGATTTACAACACGAATGGCCACTGCAAATAGACTTGTACACGGAAAATAGCACTGTGTGTCACTTTTACCTGACTGACCACACTAGACATACCGTATATTATATATGGGCCGCGCCATACGAAAACCGGGCTTAATGACAACGTCATGAAAAGCGGTAAACGACGTCGGAAAAACGACGATTCAAATTGTCTAACGTCGCCGTAAAATTTCACATTTTGACCTCCCATTTACGTTTACTGGTGTCAGTTAACATTAAGTGTGAACAGAAAACGGACAATGATAACTTATTGAAACTTTCACTAATATGAGACGCGATGCCTTGTACCTCAGTACACATATTATGACGTCATGATGTGACGTCACTGAACGTGAATCCTTGTTTGACGTTATGGCCATGATGTCGAGACAAAATATTATAGCAAGGATACTTGCATGAGTTCCTCGCAGCATCAATGACTTAGAAGTGCTTGAGGTGCTGTACATTGTCGCCTAGCTGTCGTTCTTTGACATTGTCTCTCTTTTTCGTCGGTTGTCCTTATGAATTCAAAATGGTGAACGCATAATTTAACTGGCTACATATCAGCGAAGTCTTCGCTTACACTGCACTTTGATTCCTAAATAATCTTAAATATGAATAACCTAGTGTATGTCAAGGATAGTATCATCTATTATCTTCGTAAATTGAGACTTTTGAACAATTCTAGCCAGTACTTAGCGAATGATATGCCATTTAAAGGTACATGCCCACTTAGTAGGCACAACCTGTTATTTATATGATTTAAATAAGTGTACAATTGTGTCACTATTCCACCCGCTATACAGATATAATCATTTAATAATACATGTATTTATTTTACTGATAGTGACGCGCGGTGGTATCAGGCTATTTTCATATGCAAATGAGGCATGACATTTTTAGCTCACCTGAGCAAAGCTCATGTGAGCTATTGTTATGGCAAAGTGTCCGTCGTCCGTCGTCCGTCCGTCCGTGAACATTTTCAATCATCTTCTTCTCCCGAAATGCTGAGCCGATATTGGTCAAACTTCACAGTGATGATATATGGGTGATGCCATTTCAGATTTGTTAAAATGGAGGTCATCGACAATCCAAGATGGCCGCCATGGAAAAGTAGGTCAAATTCTTAAAAAATCTTCTTCCCACGAACCGCCAGGCCGATTTCGACGATACTTGGTATGAATGATCGATAGTTAGCGCTGTTTCAGATTTGTTCATATGGTGGCCCCTGGGTCAAAAATGGGCGTGGCCCGAGGGGTCAACTAGGGGTCAAATTATATTTTTGCCCGAATATGGTCATATAATATATCAAATCGAAGGTATCGACTAGTTGATCACTCTGGACCATTTTTTGTCTAAATCAGATGATTTTGTCATCCAAGATGGCCACCGAAAGGTAAAAAATTGTTCTTTACTAAAGATTTCAAACGTATTCTTCTTGTGAACTGCTTGGCCAATATTGGCCAAACTTAACTGTAATGGTCTGTGGGTGAAGCCTGTCCATTTTTGTTAAAATGGAGGTCATCACCAAATCCAAGATATCCGCCGTTGAAAAGTAGGTCAAATTGTCAAAAAATCTTCTTCTCACAAACCTCCAGGCCGATTTCGACGAAACTTGGTGTGAATGATGGATAGTTAACGCTGATTCAGATTTGTTCATATGGTGGCCTCTGGGTCAAAAAAAATGGTCATGGCCCGAGGGGTCAAATAGGGGTCAATTTTTATTTTTGACCGAATATGGTCATTTTATATATCAAATCGAAGGTATAGCAGTAAATCACATGCACATTCGCAATATATGTTAGATCAGAAGGTACCAACAAATTCTGTGGAACATTTGAAGTTGTAAGTGAAGAGTCTTTGTGAAATCAAGATGACCACTATGGAGGCTTTTAGGTGAGCGATACAGGCCCATTTGGGCCTCTTGTTTAATTATTTATACTAATGAAATGCGTCACCTGAAAAACTAATATTTACGACAGACTATAAGGTATGATCATTGCACATCGAAAAATAAATACAGAGAATAAATAGTAATGTCCGTTAACATTTTAAGGACACACGGTTATCGACCCTGATATCAGTGTGAAAATTTACTTCCGATATAAAATCCATAGGTGGGTATTGGTGAATGAATGTTTATTTGCCAGAAAATGTCTCAGCTGATGTCTTTGATATAAAGAACATTTTGTGCCTACTGCGTGGGTATGTATCTTTAATGACACTCATTTTATCATAAACGGAGGTAAAATCAAAATCTCTCTAATAGATTCAGAATCAGTGATTTCAATGCAGCTTCTTGATTGTTTGTGTATAAGCAATACATAATGCACAAAACACACAGTGAGGTCGGTGGAGTTTTCGAAAATTCTTGCAATTAATTGGAAATTTGATGGTCATAAACTTGCTTTTCGCACGATTTGTAGTATCAAATCATCAGATTATCTCCCGACTGCATAATAATGTATGTCTGAATCAGGCGATGGTAATGCGATCCTCAAGAAAGACACATGGCAACAATTATAAGGTATCACGCTACAAAATCTGCCCGACGTCGTGTTTTGTCACAAAGTTAATGTCATAAGCGGCCTTACAAAAAAAACTCCATTTGCAGCCATTCCGTACACATCCTTATGATATAATATTGGAATAGAAAACAAATCGTGAAAATTACGTGTGGGTACAATCACATGATCCGGCGACGAAGGGTGGGGATTGGGGTAGTAATTAACTCTTTGCATGCTAGCGGCGAAAATATCCGCCAAACGAATTAGGAGTATATGTTTTATTTCTCTCTGTAAATATGTCTAGAAATTTCATTAGAATTGTGTCCGGAGGACACAATTCTAATGAAATTCCAAGACATATTCATGACATTTATAAGGAGAAATAAAAGAAAATATAATGAATTGTCATTTGCTATTTTTTAACGATTTATAGCCCACAAATTTCCCAGCATGCAAAGAGTTAAAATAACACAACGTTATCATGATATGAAAGTCATTCGTCGCATATTCATACGCAGTGATTAGGGCGGATTGACACGATATCAAAAATGTTTCACGGCACCGTGTTTCACGGCACTTACGCACTGTGTTGACGGGATAAATCTAAAATGAGCTTCCAGCTGTGGCGGATTTATATAGGGATGGGCATCCCATATGCATAACCTGCAACTGCAACATCAAATTATGTATGATATTTACGCGGTTTTGGTTATGATCCCACGGGATAATGTTAGAAGATTTGCAAGCACAATATGTACATAAAGTTGTATGATCACTCGTGTGGCTAATGTTGAAACTGCCAACACATCACATTATTACCAGCCACCGATCATCGCGGATAGGTTGCTTGTAAGAGTTTTCGATTTCCAGTGTTGGTTGAATAACCATTATTATTGTGCTGCAACATCCATATGCCTTGGGTTAACTGAAAATTCGCATCCATGATGATTGATAAATGCTACATCAATTTCATATGCTCGTCATTACTATGTCATGGACAATTCTATCGTTACCAACGCAGCGTCTTCAGGCGATATGGAACCCAACGTCAAAATAACGTTATGTTAATGTTATGCTCCTTATTGTTCAAATGAAGAACATGCCCATGCTTTCATTCGTGCTCGCACAATGGGTTATTATTTTTCAAAATAAACGGTATACAATCTTTTTCTTATACTACATGCACTTCCGACAGCTAAGTCAGACAATGCAATTCACCTTTGTTCAAACATACCACCTGAAATACCAGCAGTAACATTATTGACGGCTGACGTTGTCGAAGTGGATTCCCTTTATGCGACTGTTCGTGTACGGTATTAACAAATGAAATCACATAGGGCAAGATTAGGCGAATATGGAGGATTGAATAACGACTCAATGGACGATATTTGATAATAGCTTCATCCACTGTAACCACTCCATTGGACAAATGTACAGATGTCACTTCAACTATCCTAAAACTCGAGAGATAAATTGGTAACTCGGCTGGCCTTCTGCTACATGTTCACCATCATCGGGATCCATCTAGCCATACGTCTCCTCACATTTAAATCGTTTTAATCACACAATGAGTTCAACCGATCTGGTATTTCACGAAAAGTGATCAGTCGACCATGACTTTTACTTTGCGTCACAACGTCTGACGACGTCATTTTTGGACGTCCATGTCTGGCCTAGCATTTCGCGCCTTCACGTCCATTGTCTATCCGACTGTATCGTTCGTATATTGTCATCCCGATGATGGACTTTCTCTCATCATCAATATATCGTGTTTTGTGTTAAACTACAAACTTTAATATACATGTAATCTCTTGTTTTTTTCCGGCATATTCTCTTAGACAGCTGGCAGTCGTTAATCTACGTCATTTCCGGTCATGATGTCAGATTTTTAAAATATGTCGTCGCATAAGAAATGTTAAATAATGTCGCTATTATTCCCCAAAATTATTTCAGACAGCAACAAACAACAGGGAAACGCCAACACTTCTCACTCTGCCTTATTTGAAAAGTATTCATACGAAATTACGTTACTTGGGCCTCAATCCAAAACATAACGTTACATTAGCAACTGTAACACGAACCATACACATTAGTTTCATACTTTGTCTTCGCCTAATGGGAGACAATTGACCAGGCTACGAGATATACAAATTTGGTTGACATGCGATAAAAGATAACAAATCTATAGGACACCCCGTTGATAAAAACGTCGTAATTTCGACGTCATTGATCTAAAACGTCATATAAGTTTTTAACACGCGTCATAAAAATACTTCTAAAATGAAAAATAATTGGGATACATTGATAATTTAGGCGGCATATGAATTTTAAAAGATGTACAATTCAGAATACGCGAAAAAGTAAAAACTGAAAATGTTGTCATTAAGCCCGGTTTTCGCACGGCGCGGCTCATATATACATGTACCATATACTGTACTACATTATTAAACACTATTACAGTAGAGCTGTATATGTAGATTGTAGTGAAAGCTTCGTATGGGGAGAGCAAATTTGACCCATGTGTATTTACATATGCATGTAGCACAGTGCAGTATATATGAACAGAATACACGTAATATATGGTTGATGTATATTTTTGAATGTTGACGTACACCGATATTTGACTTGTAGTACATATTGGCGCAATGTAATATGCATGTATGTAGGAGTGGTTTGCATGGCTACAATGTGTTCTACTTGGCATTTTCCGTTATTTTTTCAAACGCCAACAGAGGTAAACATGGCCTATGGCTTGAACCTACCAAGATGGCCAAGCTGGCCACTCCATATGTCGGATAGTATACAGTGACGAGTTCATGTTCACATATATGTTATAGGAAGTAAGTATGTTTAAATAATATGATGATCAGGGTATATAACGGGTCCATAAAGTCAAAATTTGCAAACACTGTAGACCCAGATGAGCCGGCTTTTAACAAGTCGTCTCATCAGGATCGACAGTGTTTAATATTACCATGTTTCCATGATGATTTTATCATATGTGCCATGGTTGTGACTAGACAAATCGGGTTTATGGGTTTCACGACCAACGCAGGTCCAGATCAGCATGCACATCCGCGCAGTCTGATCAGGGTCTGCGCTGTTCACCATTCCGTCATTGAAACACCCGTCATGCTTCTAGCAAGGAATATAGATCATTAACAGACTACATGAGTGTGCTATTTGATCAGGAGCTAGTCTGGTCACAAATCCCAAAAGCTCCATTTCCCCAGTCACTGCCAGATATATGTAGACATGTGTAGTAGACGGCCCGGCCCGCCAGGGCATGAACACAAACTTTTGATGGCATTTTTTGTTACAAATAGGTACCCATGCTAGTTTATATCTATGTTGGGTAAGCTTTCGGATAGGGATGGATACCCCTCAAATGTGACCTTTGAAGGTCATTTCAAGGTCATTTAGGGGTCAAATCAAGAAAAATCATAGATGTATTAATGCTTGACATATATAGGTCACCATCAATCATAAAATCAATGTTGAAGATGGAAACAAGTTGAATGCTGGTAGTACTATTATTGTTAGTAATAAAAAAGGAAATATAAAGAATAAAAATGCATAATGGCCGCCAAAATAGTGACACTATATGGAAAAGACTACAGTTTCGTGCATATCCAACATAAGCTAGCTCGTTATATGTGTTTGTTACTGAATGTATTCATAAAATATATTTGTATCATGGTATGACATTTAATAAAATAGCATATTAGATCATTTACTAGCTTAAATTCCAAGATGGTCGCCAATAATTACATATGTGAACTTTTCAAATGAATAACTTGTAAATTGTCACGATTCCACTCCAGACACGGGGGATTATCCTTTCTAGATTTTTGCCTACAAATGAATGCTCTAAGTCTGTTATATCTTTCAAAACTATACTTTTAGATATGGGTCTACACTCAATGTGGACTGTTTGGGGGCAGTTCCAAGGTTATTCATGGGTCAAATCAAGACAAAAAGTTATTTTTTTTCTGCATTTCGCTATTTGAAGGCATACATAACTCATGCAAAATATGTAAAAAGAGTGTTGAACATGACCCGTTAGTAAATCAGCCAGGTAATGTAGAAATAAATATTCAAGATGGCCGCCAAACTGCAAAATTGCAATAAAATGTAAAATAGAATCTTGCTACTTAGAATAACCAGTTCTAAATATGTTATTTGTGTCTTTTAAAAAAGATATATATGGTATAATATGTCATTTACTATTATACAATGACATGCCATTTACTAATTTTATATCAAAGATGGTCGCCGTTAAACACATACTCACATTATTCAAACGGTTAAATGTTTCATTGTGATATTTCCTGTGATGTTCATGTACATGTAAAGTGAAATACATGTTGTTCAAGTATTGTGAACTACTCTATGACAATATGTGTCAATGTGTTGGATCAGTAAATCTGCCAATGAGGTAGTACCCCAGACTACATTTGGTTTTCAAAGAGTCATTTTCACGGCTATGATTAGAGAAATTTGCATAGATCTTCCATATACTAGTAGTTGTCAAACCAGAATTGTGAAAGAAATCGTTGTATCATTTTCTACCAACAATTCACATACCAATGTGTTCACCATCAGAATGACCGGGGCAATATTAGATAACCACATACCAAATATGACACGTGTATAGAAACAATCACTGTTACCACACTCTTCTGGATTAGACAAATATCATTTTGGAATACCGGCACATGTCGGTTAATTCTCATTCATTACAAATACTGTACTGTCCAACTAACATTATCCTGTGATTACAATGAAGTCATGTTTATTTAACAGAGACTCTCACAATTATATCTCACACAATTATACCAAACAAAGAACATAATTATGTTTTCAATATCAAAACAAAGATCATGCTGAAGTACCTACAGCATCTCGTCAAAGTCACGTGCTGATGGAGAGTCATTCTTGCGTATTGCTATTGCCTGTTTCTCGTTTTGAGTGTGCTATTCAAGGAGTTGTGAGCGTAATACGTTGCCAGTTGCTGTGATCCAAATAATTTAATTTGATCTGGTACGTAGTACGCGGTTTAGCTTTATTGTATTACAGTTTACGTGTATCTGATATTACGTCTCAGTGCTTCGTTCGACACCAGCGTCCCCTAACATAAATTGTGCATGATATGCGGCAGGCAATTTTCGTATGTGTGATAATTATATAACCATCTATGGGAGAATGGCATTGCTTACATACTGCCTGGTAGAATGACAATTGTTTATGCAAAGTTCTATCAGATAAGCACATTAGGTTTTATACTTCACTATTTTTCCTGTCAAATAGGGACCTAAATTCATTATGTGAATGAAACTCCAAATAATGATGGATGCCGTAGCGGCAACAAACTATCTTTAAACACTTTTACTAGTAATACACACTACCAAAAGGATCCTAACACTGTTCCCCACAACTGAATCACCATATTTTGATGAGAGTTACATACAAGAATGTCCAGACTCGACGTTGAATATTATGATGTGACATTCATCATAATCCTGTGCTATTCTCTCCAAGAAATCACACTATGCCCAAACACATACCAGTCCCGCATGCTAAAGCTGTCTGACATTAACTTCTATGAGATGAACCAATCTGTATATATCTCCAAGTAACACATACACATTTCTATTTTTATAGAATTTGTTTGTAATAGTGAATTTGCTGGTTGGTCAACTACAACTACCCGTACAGTACGTTTATTTGCCGAATATAAAAGTTACATCTACCTTCATAATGTCAATAGAGACAGCAAAACAATAGCACAAAAAATGACATAGAGAACCATGACAACAGGTAAAGCGGTATACAGTCCCAAAACAAAATACACGCTATCTTGTATAAAGCTGACAAATATATATATAACAGCGTTTAGTAATGTTCATAATGCGATGTACTACAGTTGTCATAGTCTTATTGTTATCTACAGATGTCTGGAGAATCCGAAACATTCTTATTGAAGAAGATCAATTCTGCTGATTACTTGAGACACCGCTTCGTTGCTGATTTTGTTACAGAAATATTTCATGCTTTGCCTTATTCCGTTCTACGCTTTCACCAAAACTTATTTCCGACTTAGGCCAAAATAAATCGTCAGAAATGTCGGTGATTGTTTGTCCCTCTTGGAATACTGTATATGTAGTCTCCTCATCTATTTCATCATTCATATTGATGATCCACATTTATCTTAAGGATTAGAGACCCTTGAGTGTCCGTGATGTGAGCCAATTATGCAGGTGATTTGTGCTGTCATGTTACAATTTGTATAAACTGGAAAGTTTTGTCCTACTCGTTCTTCCATGACACCGTAGTGAAAGTTCTATCAAATGGTGATATTGAGTGACTGATTATCAGCCTATCCAATGCATACATGCTTTGCTTTCTTCCAATAGAATACTAGTCCCTACACATATCTAAAGACACTCAGAAACATACAAATACTGTCTCGATCACAATGTTTGTATCTATTTTGTCAATGCGCACTATCTAATTATATTGTCTATTAGATACGTTGCGGTAGGTGGTTGGTTGCGAGCATGCGAAGGGTAATGTAACAATCAATGTTCCTCTTCACCAGAATGCCGAAAATGTTTGGACCCCATTTCCATTTTCGGCCTTCTTGTACTTGAGGGGAAAATCGTGTCATACCCCATTAAAAGGAAATAGGATTAGTGGCAATCTGATTACTTTTAGAGAGTCACTATGGTGTGGTATGGACATGAAACCAGGTCCGGTCATTCTAATTTTACTGCTGAGTATACAGTGATGTAAATACATGTAGTTAATTATAATTTTGGTATGTACCCCCAGTACATATAGCTTAAATACGGGATGGACCCCATTGGTCCGGACTTCAACGACCGTGGCTGTTGAGAGGCCGTTATATACAACACTCAATCATTAGATACTTTGCAAGATATATCAAAGGTGTATGATGCTGGAGGGTGGAGAGAGCATATATATATTAAAATATGGTGATAAATGTTACCATTTATAAGGATTGCCATGCTGAAATTAGTGCTAACACGTGGTGTGTCAGCTATTCCTGCATATATATTCTATTATATGTCTATCAAGAGTGTAGATGTCCGCCATCTTTGGTTTCAAAATTAAGATTAACTCAGCTCTAAATTGCCACATACCATGTAACAATTAGCGAGTAAACCTCATGCAATTTATATTTTTACCTTATCTGACTACAGAAACCTTTTTTTCAGTTTTCCAATATGGCGTATCTTGAAAGTCAAGGCCTAGACCAAAATGTACGAATTTCAATGAGAATGTACTACCAAAAACTACATAAAACTGTAAAAAAGACATGTCAGTTTTAGCTTTGTTTCGTCTGATAGCTCATCTTATACTTTATACTGCGTTGGTGGCCATTTTGAATGTGGGGTTCCAGGAAATGTAGCTCCAATTGTCCCAATTTTAAAATATGTTCTGTTAGTTTAATCAATATTACGAAATGAAGGATATTATTAGTCACAAATTCCATGAAAATGACATGTTAATAGGAAATATCTTCATTTGTTAGCAATAGGCTAAATCAGAACGAATTAAATACAACATACTGTTTTGGCGGCCATCCTGGATTTACAGTAAAATGGCTTAACTATCAACAAAGATATGACGTACAACATGAAATGTTCTTGTTTCTTAGGTAAATTGGTGGCCATCTTGAATTTCAAACATGTTTTTTTTCTCAATAATTCTGTATTTTCAGAATGCTAATCTATATAGCTCCCAAAAGAGTTCATCAGCAGAAAGCTATCTACGCTGGTATAAATCATATACGTGCATCTATACACCCATGTCGATTATAAATTTTAGGTCAATGTGACCTCTAAATGACCTCAAAAATGACCCCTAAAGGTCAAATATGCGAGGGTACCTACCCCTATCCGACAGCTTACATATCATAGAAGTCGATCAGCATGGGTACCCATTTGTAACAAAAAATGCCATCAAAACTTTATTGGAGGCCTTGTATTGGCCTTGGCGGGCCGTCTATAGATCCAGAACTGTTTCAGGAGACCAAGTATCACACAGGTTCCTCTGCATTCTGCTCCGGCGTAAAATGTGTCACCTCGAAAATTGCACCGGTTTTCTGGCAAGATGCCACTCAGCTCTACTTTGATATTAGAACACACCAGATAGGTTTACTATATAATTTACGGACCCGTCCTATTCCTGAACATCGTTTCATTCAAAGATAATTGCATCGTAAATATGATGGAATATACATGTATGTATACCATATATGTGAACATTGCCTCGTTACTCTATCCTATACGGTACATGGTGTGGCCATGTCGGCCATCTTTGCATTTTCCAGCCATCAGCCAGTTTCGCCTCTTCTGACAGAAAGTAGAAACTGGCTGATGGCTGGAATACACAAAGATGGTCGAGGTCGCCACTCCATGTGCCGTATATGATACAGTAACCAGGCAGTGTTCACATATGTTATACATACACATTAGCAAACAATTATCTTTGAATCAAATGATGATCAGGGGCCCGTTTCACTAAACTTCGTACGACTAAAATTTCCGTAAGTGCAAATTTAGGATCGTCTGGAAAATTAAATTGATGCATTTACATTTATTGAGCATAGGCTGCATTTGCAGCCTATGGTCAATAAATGTAAATCCAATAATTGTTTAGAAGAAAACATTGTTAATGTGAAATGTACAGACTATCATAATTTTGCACTTACACACATTTTAGTCGTACGAAATTTAGTGAAACGGGGCCCAGGTATAGAGCGTCCGAATCGAATCCAATAAGGCCATTCTCACTTACTTTCAGTTTTACTATTCGTATGAATGCCGTGAGACCTACTTTTACACGACATGCAACCCGTCTGCACCGGATCTGCATGAATAAAATGGTAGGTTAACTTAAATAAATAGAATCAAAGGACTAAAAGGACTCACATTATGGAGGAAACGTGCATTGTAGTCCGAAGAATCGTGGTAGTTGGAATGCGGAACTTTTGGCACGATTTTCAAGTCGATGCACGTGTTTCTGACAGATATGAAACTGAAATGTAATATGGCAATTTTGTTAAAACGTTTGACCTTGCTATGCGGCAATGTGAGGTGATGTGTAGCAAGTATCTGGTGTGACTGATTAAAGATGTTCCACTGTAAAACAATCAGATGACTACTCCACGACACGCGTGGGTGCTTTGTGATCAAGAACTGACATTATCATCGATGTTAAATGGCAATGCACCCGATCAGAATGGAGCAAAACTAACATTTATCTGTGACCGGTTTAGAGAGGTTCGACTGTCTTTAGGAACATGTTCCAGCTGCAGCTTAGTTGCGAACGGTAACTATAGTAGATTGCAGTAGAGTAGATTGCAAAAGTTACCGTCGCAACTAGCTATCTGCAGCTATGATTCCGGCGTCATTGGCAGGTGGTGTACAGCAAGGTTCTGGGATATCTGCACTTTGTTGTACATGTATCAACATTTCTTACGAGTGCCCGCTATACAGATATAATCACTAAGTCATTATACCCCCGGCATACGAAGTTCATGTATGTCGAGGGGTATATAGTTTCGGCCCGTCCGCCCGT
Organism: Conchocele bisecta; assembly: GCA_029237695.1. NCBI lineage: Eukaryota > Metazoa > Mollusca > Bivalvia > Lucinida > Thyasiridae > Conchocele > Conchocele bisecta. The sequence continues at coordinate 198,018,310 of CM055265.1, read as the reverse complement.
CCAATTTGTGTTAAAGTTTTCGGGTACCCATTATCTCTGTAACGGTAACTCGGATTGACCTCAAACTTCATATACTTCCTTATCACCATCCATATTTTCATACCATTCCACACCCAAGCGGCCTTCATGTCCAAGGTCAATGTCAAAATATAGATCAAGGTCAAATTACTTAGAATTTGCGTCCGTAAGATTAGCATTAAGTTTGCGGGTACTCATTATCTCTGCAACGGTAAGTCGGATTGACTTCAAACTTCATATACTTCCTTATCATCCTCCATATTTTCATTCCATACAACACCCACGCGGCCTTCATGTCCAAGGTCAATGTCAAAATAATGTGCATTAATTTGTTTTTAATATTTGCGTTAATGTTTTTGTTTGTCGGTTCAGGCGGCGGCCGGGGGTAATCCGTGAGCCTCTGCTCACTTGCTCTAGTATTTTATTTATTGATAGAGACGCGCGGTTGTATTATGATATTTTTGATATGCAAATGAGGTTAAATTATTAATAGCAACTAAATGCGTCACTTGAATAGATCGACATATAAATAAATATGATCATTGCACATCAAGAATTAAAAATCAAGAAACAAATAGAGAGACTGATATAAATAATTGTTTCCGTTAATAGTTTAAGGAATCGCAGATATCGCCCCTGATATCAAAATGGAAATTCCAGTTTGATAAAATATATAATAATGTCAACAAGAAATGGCATCGTTAAACGAAGCTTATCCCCTCGCTGGCACCATGATGCTAATACTAATACAAATAAAAGTTCTCAGTGACCGTGGGCGGTCGAACGTGTGTCGTACTGGCAGCCTTTATAATAAAAATGGAAAGAGAAAAACACTTCATTTTTGCCTTACAAATTTGCCTTACAAACAAGATCAACATAAGTCCTTATCGACCTTGACCTTGGGCGGTCGGACGTGGGTCATATGCAAAACACAGCACCATCATTAGACACACATTGTGGCCAAATATTATCAAAACTGGTGAAGGGGTTCATGAGTTATTGAAAACAAAATGTTTTGCCTTACAAACAAGGTGAACTTAAGCACAATCCATAGACACACATTGTGGAAAATTATTATCAAAACCGCATGTCGAGCCCGCCGAGACATTTGATGGTCTCAGAATGTATTTATTTGAAGTTTGAATTAAGAGTTGTGGAGATGTAAGGTATGTAAAAGCTTTAACGCACATTTTAAAGTCATTTGATCTTGATCTTGGGCAAGTGGGCCGCATGGGTGGGCTATGTAATTAAAATATGGATGATAATAAAGAATTATTGAAGTTTGAACTTAATCGGAATAATTTTTGTGGGAATATAAGTTATTTAAAAACGTTAGCACAAATTTCAAAGTAATTTGACCTTGACCGTCGGCATGTGGACCACATGGCCAGGCTATAGAATGAAAATATGGATGATGAATAAGAAGTATTGCATGTTGGAAGTAAATCGGAGTAAGTGTTTTGGAGATATAAGGTATGTCAAAACTTTAACACAAATTTCAATGTCATTTGACCTTGAACTTGGGCATGTGGACCACATGGGCAGGCTATGGAATGAACATATGGATGATGAAACGGAAGTACTGGAAGTTGGAAGTAAATTTGAGTAACAATTGTGGAGATATAAGGTGTGTAAAAACATTAACGCATATTTTATAATAACACAAACTTCTAAGTCATTTGGCCTTGACCTTGGGGAACAGGGGCCGCATGAGTGGGACACAGAATGAATATATGGATGATGCCCGATAATCATATGATGTTTCAAGCAAATCTGACTTATGGTTACAGAGATAGTAGGTATGTGAAAAGTGTAACGCAAACTTTGACAGAAACTTTAACGCAAACTTCTAAGTCATTTGACCTTGACCTAGGGGCAAAGGGGCCGCAAGCATAAATATATGGATGATGACTAATAAGCATTTGAAGTCAATGTGACTTAGGACTGCAGAGGTATAAAGTATTTAAAAACCTTAACGCAGATTTCGGATGGGCGGACTGACGCACGTACGCACGGACACCCGGACGTCATTGTGATCACTATGTCTCGCTTTCCGCAAGCGGCCTCGACAAAAATCTGTGAAGCGGTTCATGAGTTATTGAAAAATAAACGTGAGTAAGTACACAGAATGAATGTATGGATGATGACTAATAAGCATATGAAGTTTCAAGTCAATGTGTCTTAGGACTGCAGAGATGAGATATAAGGTATTTAAAATTTCGGACGGACGGACGTCCGCACGGACGAACGGACGGACGCATGGACGCACGGACACCCGGACGTCATTGTGATCACTATGTCTCGCTTTCCGCAAGCGGGCTCGAACAAAAAGTTGTTTCTAACGCACGTACGCACGTACGTGCGTACATGGGCTAGGGCTATATTCCCTCTTGCCTATCGGCGAGGGGATAATTAAGACGTCTGGTGATGGTAAAATAATGTTTATTTTGCTCGAAAAATTTCATTTCTAAAGAATGGACAAAACAATGTCTCCTTATATTACAACCTGTGATGTGAGAGTCCAGATTTAATTTGCATATCGGAATCTGAGATTCTGACGCACAAACATAATACATTACGTCCCGTGCTTTTTTTTTTCAAACGGGCGTATACAGATGATGCAATAACAGGTCCGGCAGGTCCGGCCACTGCCGGATCAAGAATTTTAACATATTTGTAATTAATGTATAAATACAAACGGAATGTAAATATTTTTCTGCAATTTTCTCATTTCTTTCAGGCGAGACGGTTCAACTGAGTGGTAACAACATACACTTTGCGTGGGTAGCGAGGGCTCCCAATATTATGATACTTCCGGCGCCCCTGATAACAATAGAAAATACAATGTACAACAACAAATGTCATTAGTAAACGAAGCTTATCCCCTTGACAATAATAATAATTATAATAATAATAAAAAAACACAAGTCCTCAGTGACATTGACCTTGGTCGGTCGAACGTGGACAGCCTTGATCTTAATAAAAAAAAGAAGTTAACAGTTTTGCCTTACAAATTTGCCTTACAAACAAGGTGAACATAAGTCTAAGACCTCCGTGATCTTGGACGGTCGGACGTGGATCGTATGCAAAACAAAGCACCATCCATAGACACAAATTGTGGCCAAATAGTGTAACCAGATGGCCGCGGCCCGCATGTCGAGCCCGCCAAGACATTGGATGGTCTCAGAGTGTATTTATTTGAAGTTAAATTACAGGTTGTGGAGATATAAGGTATGTAAAAGCTTTAACGCACATTTTAAAGACATTTAACCTTGATCTTGGGCATGTGGGCCGCATGGGTCGGCTATATAATGAAAATATGGATGATAATATAGAATTATTAGAAGTTTGAAGTAAATCGGAGTATGTGTTGGATATATAAGGTATGTAAAAACTTTAGCACAAATTTCATTTGACCTTGACCATGGGCATGTGGACCACATGGGCAGGCTATGGAATGAAAATATGGATGATGAAAAGGAAGTATTGGAAGTTTGAAGTAAATTGGAGTAACGATTGTGGAGATATAAGGTGTGTACAAACTTTAACGCAGATTTTATAATAACGTAAACTTCTAAGTCCCTTGACCTTGGGACACAGGGGCCGCATGAGTGCGACACAGAATGAATATATGGATGATGCCGCCCAATAAACATACAAAGTTTCAAGCAAAGCTGACTTATGGTTATAGAGATAGTAGGCATGTGAAAACTTTAACGCAAATTTTGACAAAAACTTTAACGCAAACTTCTAAGGGTCATTTGACCTTGACCTTGGGGCAGAAGGGCCGCATGAGTGGGATACAAAATGAATATATGGATGATGACCAATTAGCATACGAAGTTTCAAGCAATTCTGACTTACGGTTACAGAGATAGTAGGTATCTGAAAACATCAACGCAAATTTTGACAAAAACTTAACCCAAACTTCTAAGTCATTTGACCTTGACCATGGGGCACAGGGACCACATGGGTAGGCTATAGAATGAAAATATGGATGATGAAAAGGAAGTATTGGAAGTTGGAAGTAAATTGGAGTAACGATGTAACGCAGATTTTATAATAACGTAAACTTCTAAGTCATTTGACCTTGACCTTGTGGCACAGGGGCCGCACGAGTGGGACACAGAATGAATATATGGATGACGCCCAATAAACATACAAAGTGTCAAGCAAATCTGACTTATGGTTACAGAGACAGTAGGTATGTGAATACTTTAACGCAAATTTTGACAAAAACCTTAACGCAAACTTCTAAGGGTCATTTAACTTTGACCTTGGGGCAGAGGGGCCGCATGAATATATGAATATATGGATGATGACTAATAAGCATTCGACGTTTCAAGCAATTCTGACTTACTGTTACAGAGATAGTTGTATCTAAAAACATCAACGCAAATTTGGACAAAAACTTTAACCCAAACTTCTAAGTCATTTTACCTTGACCTTGGGGCACAGGGGCCGCATGAGTGGGACACAGAATGAATATATGGATGATGACTAATAAGCATTTGAAGTCAATGTGACTTAGGACTGCAGAGATATAAGGTATTTAAAAACTTTAACGCAGATTTCGGATGGACGGACTGACGCACGGACGCACGGACGCACGGACACCCGGACGTCATTGTGATCACTATGTCTCGCTTTCCGCAAGCGGGCTCGACACAAATCTGTGAAGCGGTTCATGAGTTATTGAAAAATAAACGTGCGTAAGTACGTACGTACGTACATGGACTAACGCTATATCCCCTCTTGTCTATAGGCGAGGAGATAACAAATGGTTTGCATACTATGAAATTACCATTTACTTTGAAATAGCTTACGGCAGCCATCTTGAATTTGCGATACAACTTCTTTAATTTGTTAATCATTGTGTTACGACGATGCGTCTTCCGTATATGAAATAAAACGTATAAAAGCTTTATTGCATTGAACTTGAGCTCTCTCTCTATATATATATATAGGATAATATACAGTTATTTCATTTCATTTCGGGGAACTGTCAAAACTATTGCCCCGATGTGCTATGGAAGACCCGAGGCACTATTGACCAGAGGCGAGACATTCGGCATCTGGGCAATAGTGCCTCGGGTTGTCAACAACACCGAGTGGAAATATGATTTTACTGTTGAATGACCATGACAAAACTGTTTTATTACTCAACATGTACTGTACTGTATGTGATACATTGCACGTGAAATGGTGGTGCGGCGCATCGACGGACCGATATCAATTGCGTAGAATTTGATGACGTAATTTTCGACAAAACTTCATGACGTCATGATTTTCTGTTGTGAAAATAGTTTTAACTATTCCACGGGCACGCGGAACTATTGCCGAAGCACGCGGAATTATTATTGTCCAGGCACGTGCAACTATTACCCAGACACGTCAAAATCCAAGGAAATAGTCAAAACTAGTTAACATGGTTAATACCAATTTATATAGGGAGTTGGGTAATAACATACTATAGCTGGGAATGCAACAGAATCAACAGATACATGACATTTTTGTATAGATTTAGAAGTATTTATTAAAGAAAAATATTAATTATAATAATATAAAAGAACACGCTATCAACACAGGTTGAAGTCATGGACCAATGTATATAAGTACATTAAATATACGTAAAAGTATCAGCAAGTAATTTACTGTCTGTTTCACGAAACCTGCCCAAATTTTACGGCTATATAGACAATGCAAAAACAATAAGTCTTTTTATTTCGTGAAATTTGGTCAAATATTGGTTTTATTACGAAAAATTGATTTCTCTATGGGAATTTAACATGGGGATAAAGAGGTAGAGGAGCTGTGGGAGGAGTTAAAAAACGAAAACTTTTGGAAATCGACTGTGAAGATGTCTATGGGGATTTAACATGGGGAAATTTCTTTTTCGAAATAAAATTAATATTTGACAAAATTTCACGAAATAAAAAGAAGGCTCATTCTTAAATTTTCCTTTAATTTAATATTATGGAAAAAAAATATTGTTTTTGAATTGTTTAAATGGCCGCGAAATTGTGCAATTTTCGCGAAACAGACAGTAAGCAAAACTTACATGAAATCCAAACAACGAATAGCAGTTCAAAATTAATGATAAACTTATTTTGGAAACACTCATGATGGAACTATGTATGTGAAAAGTCTATTTCGTATTCAAGGTGTGGGATCATGTATTTCCGAACGGCGTGATGTCATCTTTTTAGATGTGTTTACAGTAGATTTCCTTTAATACATTTCTAATGAAGTGACATATTTTTATGAAATATACCGCAGCAAATTCGGTACACGTTGCCCTTTATTGTATAGGCGGCTTTAATCTCATAATTATGTCGTTTTGACGAAGAATCGGTTAACGTAAATGTAAATAAAAACTGGAGCACGTAAATGTAAGAAATAAACGGTACTCGATTCTTTGTGAAAGTTACAAGTTATTGTAAATAACTTTCAGACCACCCATAAAACACATATCTATTTTATTTGGTGCGCTACATATCATTAAAGTTCGTCCGTTTGTTATGAAGATTTTAAATAAAATCTACTGTAAAAATGACGTCACAGATTACGTCCCGTTGGAAAATCGGGTTCGGAAATCACGTAATCCACACCTTGGTATTATTCCTTTATAAAAACAAAGAAACCAATCAAAAAGAAAAACATATTATCGGAACAAATATTAGATATGGAAAAACAATTAACGAAAGAAAACATGAATAAAATTGAAGTTCTAAAATTAGAACTCCAGGAATTTCGGAAAATGACAGTAAATGGTTCAGTTATTCGATCAAGGGCTCCGACTATGAATGAAGGAGAAAACTAACAAACTAATCTGCGCACTATAATCTCATAACTTTATAAGTAAAACGATACCAAAACTTGAAACAGAAAATTGCAAAATAAATACAAGTCAGTCAGAGATATTAAAAGAAAGTGAACTGGTTTAATTATAAAATTAAATGAATCATAATCAGAAAAACTAGAGGGATTAATCACAAAAACTGAACAAGCATATGCACTAAAAAACATGACGAATAACCGTAGCCCAGGTACAAGTGAATTTGCATCTGAATTTTTATAAAATATTTTGGAATAAACTGGGTGATTTCATTTGTAGAGCGATAAGTTATGGCTATCAGAAGGGAGAACTATCTATAACTCAACGACAGGATATAATAACACAAATCCCAAAAGAAAATAAATCTTAGAATTTTCTAAAACTGAAGGATTATATATCGTCTCTAAAAAACAACATGGTACGAAGAATAGTGTGCAAAAAATACAAATTCATGAACATTTTATATACAGAAACTGATACAGATAATATTGTTAAATGGGGAGATTTGTACATCGAACAAAAAGTAGGGAACATTTCAAATAATTTTTAGCGGGATGTTTTAAAAGCTCATCTAAAACTACAAATAAACTTAGGCAAATAAACATGGATGTATTTCTTACAATAAAGACATAACATGTGGGACCACTTTCTTCAACAGACATGCTTTGATAATGGAATGTGTTTTATACATGATATTGTCAAAAATGATGGAACTTTTGCCTCTGAAAATGAACTTAAAAGAAATTTCAACGTTAATATGAACTTTCTTAAATATTATGGCCTTGTCAAAGCAATACAAAATTGGGGTAAAAACTTGAAACTTAACAATATTGAAACAAAAGTTAAAATGCCATTTATTCCATACAAACTAAAATATACATAAACAATAAAAACGAGACAAAAGACATGTATGTCGCATTAAACTCCACTTCTAAAACTCCAGCTGGGCAAATTAAATGGAACTCCACATATAATTTTAACAATGAAACATGGAAGAAAATATATGTCTGACCACATATCATAATAAAATACACAACTCTAAAATGGTTCCAGTACCGAATAAACCACAATATTCTGGCCACACATGATTTCCTTAATAAGATTAAATGACACAGATAAGTATAATATACCTGTACAATGCCCTACTCTCAGAGTGGTTCAGCCGTGTGAATTGGACATGTTGTCTGGTCTGTGATTTAGTTTAAACAATATTTATTTCATACAATACATGTTACATCATTACATGTGAATTATACATGGATTTGAAAACAAGCTAATAGTTTATATGAATTCATATCCATACGAGATAATTACAACTTATTTACATCAAAGGCAAAGGCATGTGCGCAAACAACATTACACGTACATAGCATATCATGGATAAGTCATAATTTCCATTATTTGATTTTTAACAAGCGTATGCACATGGTTTAGGTATATGAAATATATTTGATATACTAGTATGTTGATGTTAGTTTTATTGCAAATGTTTTGATTGTGGTGGTGGATATGTCTCGAGCAACATCGCTAAATGGTAGTTGTATTGACCCCACGAGGACTTGCCTATTTAGTACATAGACATTAAATACATCTGTTCCCGTTAGGGTCAGTACCGTGAACTACGAATAATGGCGGCTCGCCAGCGTGAATTGTATTGTTTTGTTAGGGTGCTCGACTACATGTACATGTACTTATTAGGAACTAAATTGGGCACTATATAAGACATATAATATGCAAGCGTATACGATATACGTTGCATATTATCTAGAAACGCTTTGTAGATCCTATGAATGTTTGTACTTGCAAGAACAGATGTGTGTTTTGTTCAAACGATACGCGTTCATTTCCGTTCAGGAGATTGCTAGTAATGTTAGGGCATTCCAGGTCCGTGAGATATTCTTGACGTTGTCGTTCGCATTTGGTGCAAGTTGATAAGAAGTGATCCACCGTCTCTTGTGCTCCACAAGTACATAGGGGGACTCTACTATTGATTTTCGGTAGAGATCATAGTTAAGCGAACTACGATAGACGAAGACGAGCGTGCATTATTTGGTCTGTGATTTGGGAGTAAGAGAGCGAGCACATGTCCTGGGCTGACCTCTGGTGACCCCTCTCCCAGAACCCTATCATGCATGGTCAAGCCTCATTGGTCATTACCTGTATGGTGGCAAACTCGGCCATGCATGCAATGATTTACAGTTTAGAACGATATTGTTAATAATGTACAACACAAATAAATAGTAGCTATTAATACTAGAGGATTGTTTTTCAGACAAAAACATATTTCTCCCCCAATACCACCACTGCATGTTATCAGGACTTGGAAAAGTAGAATGTAAGGCAGCAACAGCATATATGTAGCATACTCTGCATATTTTCTGCATACTTTTGAAGATACGCGCGACACAAGTTGAATATCTCCACTTTTCACTAAGTCAAAAGCCATAACTCCGTGAATACTGGATGAATCCGCATCTAAAAACCCAGGTGCGGAACTTCACATGATGACCAGTATTCCTGTAAAGTTTCACGACTCTAACTGAAATACATTTGGAGATACGCGCAACACAAGTTGAAAATCCCCACTTTTCACTAAGTCAAGGGCCGTAACTCCGTGAATAATGGATGAATCCGCATATAACACACCAAGTGCGCAACTTCACACGATGGCAAGTATTCCTGTAAAGTTTCACGACACTAATTGAAATACATTTGGAGATACGCGCGACACAAGTTGAAAATCCCCACTTTTCACTAAGTCAAGGGCCGTAACTCCGTGAATAATGGATGAATCCGCATATAACACACCAAGTGCGCAACTTCACACGATGGCAAGTATTCCTGTAAAGTTTCATGACACTAATTGAAATACATTTGGAGATACGCGCGACACAAGTTGAAAATCCCCACTTTTCACTAAGTCAAGGGCCATAACTCCGTCAATACTGGATGAATCCGCATCTAAAACCCCAGGTGCGCAACTTCACACAATGAAAAGCATTCCTGTAAAGTTTCACGACTGTAACTCAAAAAATTTTGGAGATATGCACGACAAAGATTTTGTGACGGGCAGACGGGCGGACGGACGGACGTTCCAACATTTTGGGTTTATGGGGTATTTCCATTGTTTGAAGATCAAAGAAAAAGCCCCTAAACAACAATAGATTTTAGGAGCTTACGGAATAAATCAAAGGATTCTTTTGTTCTAAGCCACACCCCTAACCTATTAAACCCCCGGACGTTGGCCCGGACGGATGGACAGACGGACGGACAGACAACCAAGCCAAAAACAATATGTCTCCCAATTTCATGGGGGAGACATAATAGTAGAAACTAAATGTTATCTCTATTATTGCCGGTGTTCAAAAGTAATTCCAAGTCTCAGCGTACTGAAGCATCGAATTCAACTATTGTATGAAACATCCAGAAAGGCAGCAATAATGAAAAACAAACTCGAAAACTTCTAAAAAACTAGAAATGGACGCTTGTCGACAAGCGCATGTGTATCCCCCTCCCCAGATACACAAGTAGTTTGAAAAAAGGGTGTTCGAGTTATGCTCCGGAGACAAAATCAGTGACGGAAAAACAAAGGGAGATAACTAAAGAATTAGTGATGCAAGTTGTCATTCTTGTGGGACACACCTTTAGGGTCGTGGTCTATGCATGTGTGAAGTTTCATGAAAATATTCCAAAGGGTGTTCGAGTTATGCTGCAGACACGAAATCAGTGCACGAAACAACAAAGGGAGATAACTAAGAAATTAACGACGCAAGAGTTGTCATTCTTACGTGAGACACACCTTTGGGTCGTCTTCTATGCATGTGTGAAGTTTAATAAACTAGAAAATGTGTCATAGAACACGGATGTCCCACATATCGCTTTGATAATAAATGAGGCCAAATTGCAAGTCAAAATTTTCTTTTACCTGAGCGTTAAAGTAAAGTTTTTGAAGCACCAAGTATGTGACCTTGACCCTGGGCTTGGCGGGGGTCAGGACAAACGTGGATTTGGCACAGGGCGAGTAGAGGACCATTAGAGCAATGCATATATGAAATATGAAGCTGATCCGTGAAAGAAAACAGAAATTATTAATAAGATATTTACCTGAGCGTATGATGTTAACCCTGGGCTTGGCGGGGGTGGGACGAACGTGGATTTGGCACAGGGCGGTAGAGGACCATTAGAGCAACGCATATATGAAATATGAAGTTGATCCGTGAATGGAAAGAAAAATTATAAGATATTTACCTGAGCATTAAAGTTTTTGAAGCACCAAGTATGTGACCTTGACCCTGGGATTGGCGGGGGCAGGACGAACGTGGATTTGGCACAGGGCGGTAGAGGACCATTAGAGCAATGCGTATATGAAATATGAAGATGATCCATGAAATAAAACAGAAATTATAAGATATTTACCCGAGCGTTAAAGTTTTTGAAGCACTAAGTATGTGACCTTGACCCTGGGCTTGGCGGGGGCAGGACGAACGTGGATTTGGCACAGGGCGGTAGACGACCATTAGAGCAACACGTATATGAAATATGAAGTTGATCCGTGAATGGAAATAAAAATTATAAGATATTACCTGAGCGTTAAAGTTTTTGAAGCACCAAGTATGTGACCTTGACCCTGGGATTGGTGGGGCAGGACGAACGTGGATTTGGCACAGGGCGGTAGAGGACCATTAGAGCAATGCGTATATGAAATATGAAGATGATCCATGATCCATGAAAGAAAACAGAAAGTATGATATTTACCCAAGCGTTAATGTTTTTGAAGCACTAAGTATGTGACCTTGACCCTGGGCTTTTGACGGGGGCAGAACGAACGTGGATTTGGCACAGGGCGGTAGAGGACCATTAGAGCAATGCGTATATGCGTGTTCGAGTATGCTCTGGATACAAAATCAGAGCACGAAACAACAAAGGGAGATAAGTAAACAAGAATTCCGCGGAATCAGATGCCTCGCCTTGTCCCCGCCTTGACCTCGAGCCTGGGCCCGAAAGCAATTTTCACTGGCCCGAACATATTATACAATTATTGACTAGTGAACCATAGAATATCAGATTATATTCTATGGCTCACTAGTCAATAATTGTTTTATTATATGATAATAGTCTGTATATAGCACTTACGACCTTATGCTACTAGACAAAAATTGAAAAAGAAATTGAAAAAAAAAAAGAAAAAAAAAATGAAAAAAAAAAATGGAAAAAAAGTTTAAAAATTAAAAATTAAAAATAATAATGCTTGCTACTGGAGCCCAGAATTTTGTTTAATAGTCCTATATTTATCTACATATATCTGCACAGGTCCACATAATGCCACAATATTTTCAACACAGTTTACGGAAATGTAATATAATCATTTACCTGTATAAATTACCTGTAAGTGGTCAGTGGTCAGTTGCACATGCTAGCACATGCACAGGTGAATAGTCTGTATATAGCACTTACGACCTTATGCTACTGGACAAAAATTGAAAAATAATAATTTGAAAAAAAAAATGAAGAAAAAAAAATGAAAAAAAAAAAATGGAAAAAAAAAGTTTAAAAATAAAATAATAATGCTTGCTACTGGAGCCCAGATTTTTTTTTAAGTCAAATTGAAAAATAATTTGAAAAGAAAAAAAAATGAAAAAAAAAATAAAAAAAAAATAAAATAAAAAATGAAAAAAAAAAAGAAAAAAAAAATTTGTAAAAATAATAATGCTTGCTATTGGAGACCAGATGTTTTTTTAATAGTCCTATATTTATCTACATATATCTGCACAGGTCCACATAATGCCACAATATTTTCAACACAGTACCCAATGTAGTAATTTACCTGTATAAATTACCTGGTCAACAGTGGTCAAGCACTGGACATCTGCACAGCTAGCCCATGCTAGCACATGGTTCTCCCAGTTTCTATTGTTCTCTCTACAGGTAAGGTGTACAGAGCACACGAGAAAAGGTGTACAGAGCAGACGAGAAAACAGGTCTTCATGCATTATTGTCCAGTTTGTAGAGTGCGCAAAACAAAAAAGGGAGATAACTGAAAAATTAGCTACGCAAGAGTTGTCATTCTTGTGCGCGACACACCTCCGGGTCGTGGTCTATGCATGTGTGAAGTTTCATGAAAATATTCCAAAGGGTGGTCGAGTTATGCTCCGGACAGGAAATCAGTCAGCGAAAACAAAAAGGGAGGGATAACTCAAAAATTAGCTATGCAAGAGTTGTCATTCTTGTGCACGACACACCTTCGGTTCGTGTCTAATTGAATGTGTTAAGTTTCATAAAAATATTCCAAAGGGTGGTCGAGTTATGGTCAATCAGTGCGCGAAACAAAAAAGGGAGATAACTAAAAAATTAGCTATGCAAGAGTTGTCATTCTTGTGCGCGACACACCTTCGGGTCGTGGTCTATGCATGTGTGAAGTTTCATGAAAATATTCCAAAGGGTGTTCGAGTTATGCTCCGGACAAGAAGTGTCTGCGGCGGTTCAGTCGGGTCATGGGTAATATGAATGAATTGTAAGTAATGTAATGGAAAAGAAACATATGATCACTTTTTCATTACATGTAAATATTTGAATGAATTTTGGACAAAGATATCAGATGTTTTCAGCAAAATCGGAATTAGCAAATCGTTCCAGTCACTAGAATTTCTAATCATAGGATATAAAGTTCAACTTAAAGAATATGAATTTATTAATATCATACTTAATGATAAAATGTTGCAAGGATCGAATAAGTTAAAAATGATGTACTACGATTTACTGATTGTCTCAAAAATCATGGAGAATCGTTCACAAAAATATGATAAATTCAATAAGTTTTTAAACAATTTGAAAGACTTACTGCAATGATCAACACATACCCTGCCGCATACATGTATATATATCCTATAATAATAACTACTACCATTACCATTAACTATGCTGGCTATAAGTATAGGACACTAAATAGTCTCCACCTAGCCAGAACAAGCCCGATCAAGATCTAAATAGCAGCTACTCAGATCAGTAATAACATATACATGTAAATATATTAACTGTTTTCTGTCTGTCAATTATATAAGAAAAACCTAGTCACATATCTGATAGAAGTGACTCTTGAGATAATATTCACATATTATTAAACAGTCTGATCTGGACCCACACTGTTCATCATATTATTTTTCTTGTGAACATTTATAACCCAATATTATATATACATATATAACAATACTATTACATACTATACATACAGTGCATCCCCTGTAAACCGGACAGTCGACAAAAATGGATATTTAATCTACATGTGTTTTGCTGTTATGTATCTCTGATTAAAATGACGTTTCATGACTGCAAAACACTAGAATGTGCCATAAAGCACTAACATGTCTGATTTACAGTGGAACATCCCAATGTGTCCGGGTTTGGAGGGGTTCCACTGTACGTGTAAAATTACAAAATAAATATTTTTGAGTGAGCATAAGAATACACGTATAAAATATCCAATTTTACTTCGAACAGACAGCTCATATATGCAGTCTGTCCACAGTTCAATCGGTTATATATCTGCAAAAAAAAAAATAAATCACGACATCTATTCAACTAAATGTGAAACAATCAGCGTAGACTCCGACCAGAAAACACACCCGTGCGATCAAAATCTGAGTCCACACAGCTTGTCATAATATTAACTGCATCAGAATATTTTGCAAATAAATATCAACAGCCTTTTGAATTTTACAATAATTGTATGTATTGTGAGATCCAATAGTGTGAATCCTACCAGATCGGACATGACCACGGTCTGATCAGCTCCACACTATAGGTCGCTGACTTTGTTATACATGTTTGTTATTTATAGATACAAAATAAATAAACGGGTTGTCCACTGACAATTAACAAAATAACAAAAAAACAACAATTCGTTCCCTCGAATTGTTAAATTGAGGGAAGGAATTGTTTATTTGTGGGAACGAAGTGTTAAATTGAGGGAACGAATTGTTATTCGTGGGAACGAATTAATAAAATAAAGAATTCTACGTCCCATGCGGGGCTCCGTAGAAAAGAGTGTGTCGAATCCTGCATTGACTAGTTACGAATTCAACGAATTCAAAGCTGGCGTTATATATGTCGATCAACCTTACATGACATTACCGAATGACATAACGTAAAAAACAAAAACAAAAAGAAAACGTCTTACTAACTGGCCACGACGGGATAAACTGTCAGTTGTCTTATTGTTCTTATTCGCCGAGAAAATTTGAAGACTTTAAAATAAAAATCGATGTCACTATATATATCTATAGTGGGCAGCATCACGTTTTTGACAAAATGTCGTGATAATTATCGTGTCAAATTTATCTCGTCTTGATTAGTTAGTAAGACGTCTTGTCGCGATAATTATGCAGTTAAGAGTCTTATAAAGGGTATTAGGACGACTTAGCTATCATGTTATTACGTTATGTGGAAACAATATGCCACCATACAACTATAAGACTACTACCGGTAATATTAAGATTTCACAAGGCACTCTCCTTTTCACTCTCCTATTCAACGAGGTTGACCCAGACCAGGCTCAGGAGTGGTTGAATGGTGCAGGCAAGAAAGGTGGCAGAATTGTAGGCATTACAAAGGCATCATCTGTCCTGTGAATGTGGACTCTCTCCTACAACATTAGGTCTCACATAGCAGTGGAGACTTATGTCATGTAGCAAATGAAGAAGAAGTTGATGAAGAAGCGTTGGTCAGTATTCTTCAGCGATTCGATGTGTTCACTCCCGGCATAGACAAGCTGCAATAATTTGTACAGGAGAGACGTGTTGTTACCGAGCCAAATGACAAACCGAACACCTCGCCACATGCTCCCGTAGCTAGAAACAATGCACCGTCATTTGCAACATTGTACAATGTTAAGGATACCAGATAGAAATACCAAACGTGTCAGGCGATATACCGATGAATGAACTGATACCAGTTCCACTGTCTATTGCAGAACTAAATTGCACACTGCGTACCGGCAACAAAAGTATATTCACAGATTTGGTAACGGAAGGCATTGACTGTCCCAGAAACCATTGAGCTGCATGACCAATCAGCATGTCTCATCATTGATGGTCAAGCACTTGTCGTGGTCATTGGCAAGCCTAATACTGCAGATAACTTTGGTGACCTATCCGACATCTTTGCCAAATCGGTGCTATAGTCTGGGTATAAGTACCAGAGAATAAACTATTTGGCAGTTACCGAGCAATGTCCATTAAGTCCATTACTAGAGCAAACAGACACAAAAGACTGCTCACCCGATCAGAAATGTTGTGGAATGCTGTAATGTGCCTAACGATGTTAAAAGCAACATACGAGGAAGCCGATACCAGGTTGACTCTGCATGTTGTTCATAGCCAGTTCGATACAGTCGTTGTGGCTCGTAGGAACACTGATGTACTGTTGCTACTCGTAGCACACTTCCCCCGATCACAATGTCTGCATCTCTATGGTTTCGGGTACATCAAAGAAGAGAGGATACATATCTATAGGTCGAGTGTTCAGTAGCCCCTCTCCGCAAGCAGCTGCGACATTACTGCCATTCCATGCGTTGACCGGTCCTGACACGACGTCATACTTATCGGGTCACACCAAATGGTCAGCCTGGTAGGTTTTCACAGAGAGTCACGAGCTGCTCCCTGAATAAGACAAACTTCCACTATCTTGAAATCTGCGGAGAAGTTTATGTGCAAAATTTACAATGTAACACAAACATATTTCATTGATATAACGCGATATCGCTTGTTTTCAAAGTCAGTGAAACCAGAGGCTTTGCCACTAACACGTGTCAATATCTCCGTTTTCACGTAATGCGAGTGCAGTATCAGTCCATGATCTGGAGGCAAGCCGACTGTGCCATCCCAGAGCTTCTAGCGCCAGAAAGTATGGGATTGAAGCGCATTGATAACAGCTTAGTGCCCATCATCATTTCTCCGAGTCCAGTTCCATCCGCGTTCATGGAAATAATATTTTTTCATGTCACACACAGTAAACGTCGTAGGTCTGGTCTGCTTGTGGTTGCGACTCGTAGCTCTGTGGATATACTAGAGGTATAACAATGTTCTAAACTCATGCATGAATCTAAGGCAAACTGATTTGGGACTACGACTCATAGCTCTACGTTTATACCAGAAGTATAACAATGTTCGATACCCATGAATCTCGTGTAAACTGATTTGTGACTACGGTGACTTAGAGCTCTGTGTATATACAATATATATAACAATGTTCTAAGCCCATGGATGAATCTCGTGTAAAATACTTTGTGACTGCTCTGTGGACATACCAGAGTTCTAAACTCATGTACCTGTATGAAACTCCTGTAAATTGATATTTGACAATACGACTCGGCGCTCTGCGTGTATGTATACACAATATGTAACAGTTTTCTAAGCCTATGTATGAATATACATTGATCATAATACCCACCAGCTTTATTCCTCTTTGGGTTCCACAAACTGATATATGGGCAATATAATTTATGATTCTGATCATTTTGGCAACTCTTTTAAAATTCAAAATGGCTTCCTAAACCAAATGAAGCAATGATATGTGTAGTGTTCTGTTGTATTTAGTGTACCTGAAAATATGGGTATGGACACCAGAATTAGTACCCTATGAATATCTTAGACCGAGATATAGGCAAAGGCATTTTTGTTGATAAACTTGAAATTCAATATGGCTGTCTAAGCCAAAACATCGAATGTTATTATTTTCGTTCTTATCGTGTTCCTTGACCCTGAAAACATAGGCATATACTTCGGAATTATGCCGATATGTACGCCACATACTCAGATATGCCTATATTTAGAATTTTTTACTATTGAACAAGTGTTTTGGTTTGTCTGTGCTAATTATCATGCTTTTATGAAAAATCACACACTCTTAAAATGTAAATGTAAGTTTACTACGTTCAAGACAGGTAAAAGATCATATTTTTAACGGCCATTTTGTTTTTCAAATTTGAACACGTTAACCTCAGAAATCCCCGGGGCATCCCCCATAATTGGATTCGGCATACTCAAATTATACAAATAGACTATCCAAAACACTTTTACTAAACAATTCTTCTAACATTTGTTCTAGGCACAATATACAGATATCCGACTTGTCTATACGTTGAACACATCCTTAGGCTCATGTTCACATATTTTGGACGATGTGTGCTGAACCGCATCGACTCGATGCACGGATATCCCGATATCACTCTGCCGTGTATTGTGCATTATCAATAATACACAGTACACTATATACATTGGGAATAATGCTTGTTTCGGATGTCTCAAACATTGCTGACAAAAGTGCAATATAAGCTATCGTAGTGCTGCCTGCCGGAATAACTCAGATACATGTTGTAGCACATTTTAGCTGCACGCGACTGACGATCCATCGTCAGAAATGTAATATATATGTAGACTGGCGCCGTGAACGATCTCCCCGGAAGCAGCAGACCCCGTGTGGTGACGTGCCGACAGGACGGCAACGTCACGACGTCACAGCTGAGTCGTCGCTTCCAACCGGCCACAGCGATTGCTAGGGCCACGGGAGGACTTAAGGTACTGTTATTATGTTTTTATTACATATAGTCTGTTATTCTTGTAACGCGATGCATGTTTGCAAATACGATTTAGTGGTGCTTCTGGTACATGGCATTAAGCGAGACGACCGTACACATATCTGATTAGGAACTACGCCCTACAGACAATAAAACATCCATCATGTCCCAAGCATACAATATCTGCCGTGATTAAACTACAGGGATGCGTTAGCGGATTAAGATCTTCATTTTTACCAAAGTCCCATAAACCCTTTTCCTCTAATTGCGGCAACACATGCTGAATATATTGTTTTTGTTGTATATGCATTATAAACAAGTATCATGCCATGCTCATATCTGTGTAATTGTATAATTGTATTTTTGCTCTGTAAAGTATTGAGAAATAAAATATTGAATGACAATGCCACACAACAGCAATTGTATAACATTGGACTATTGTGTGTGCATTCACGAACCCCGTTGTTGCAGCAAATTAATGATTAACACTATAAATTGCTTTCTTAGAAGTGTACAGGGATCCTCCAGATTATCGGACAAAACTGGCAGTTTTTTTACAATATTTTTCTTAAAATAGCAGCTACGGGCATCCAATTCTCACAGCACAATCGTCGGTTCTTGCTTTCTCAACGCATGCAAACTATTTAGTAAAATGTGCCATCTTTCTCACTTCTTAAAATTGGGTCAGGTCATCATAAGATTGCCCCAAAATTAACATCGACAATCAGTTATCCGGACAAAGTATATTTGTCTTAGAACTTCTATTTTCACCTTGAAATCATAATGTTATTGCCTGTAAACCAGTGTAAACAACACTGTGTAGTTCTGCTGAAATCCCAGTCACCATTCGCTTCTTGGAAAACACCGTATTTATAGAATTTATTGTATTAATAGAACAACTCTGAAATTACGTAATGGGCGCACTCGATTGCAAGCAAGCACCCACGCGATTTTAGACGTTGTAAACAACTTGTAGACAGAGTTGAGGAATGTTTTCGGCAAATTTGACTAAATGTTTACCTTGGCGATATATTCTTCACACTGACATGGAAACAGCAAGCACCTGAGTGACTTAGATGTGTTCGTTGCAAAATCGGATCAAATGTATGCGCTTAATTAACAGCTATTTTCATTTTCCCGATAAACTGATTGTCCGGATAACTGGTATGACCCCTGTATAGTCTTTCGTGGCGGATATTGGCAATACACTTTTTCATATATGGGATATTCATTGTAGAAAAGAATACAAAAGAGTTATAGAGTTAAATTCTCATGTTATCGTCACAATTGGGAATAATTCTTCGCACGAGTGAGAAGAGTGTCATGTAAGAATGGAGTGTCGCTAATATCCATCGTCATTTAATGGAATTCGAGTATGATATGGTTCTGTGATTATATTTGAATAACACATTTGCAACATAGAGAATTTATGGGATACCTTCTAAAATCCCAAAACGCGTGTGTGCTAGTTGATGTTTATCTCTATTGGACGTTTTGTAGCTGGTTAATGTGGAAAACTGCTCGTATTTATTCGACCGCTAGCGAAGAATTGTACAAGCAACATACAAATTTCAGCTCGTCCAGCTTTTATGCTAATGAGCTTATGTCGGTCGCAGCATATATATTGCGGGTTGAACTTTTTTAAAAGCACGGGTCTTACGCCATAAAAAATAGTTCCAACAGCTAGATCGCTTGTCATTTACAGTGTAATACATGTTTTGTTTGTTTTTTTGTTCTGCTAAATTTATGTTATTGCAAACCTTATCGGTTTCTCGTGTGCACGATTTGAAAAACACAACTACATACTTCCAACCAGAATAGTTGTTACTGACAAGATAGTGTCTGTGAACACAGATTTTCTAAATGTGTTTTGAATCGTACTGTACCTTTTAGTTTAAGTTCACGTATCAATATTTATTTCAACCGCTGAACATAGGGTACTTAATTGTAACACGAGAAGTCTCTACGCTGGTTGACATTATCGCTATCTATAGTTCGCGTGTTATTCATTTTCACACGAGAGAGTGTACTTGGTACAGATCAATTCTCCAGACAGGGCCTATCAATTAACATTCGACCCAGCTCCAGATAAGAATATACTAATTTCATGTTGGGATTCTAATTATAGCCTGGGCCTTTTTAAGTGGTGAGTTATGTGAAATAATTGTTAATATATATGAAATATTTTAATTTTCAAATTACGCTGGTTAATTGTTTTCATAAATGTAAAACTATGCCAAAATATGCAGGTGAGCAACATATCTATAGCGATATTTACAGTACATAATATGGCACACAACCTAGAGATTCCTCCTTAGAGGGTGAACTACTACATCACAGAAGTCACTTCCATTTTTTAGCTACGCTGTTAACAGTAGCTACCAATAAAATGAAGATATGATGTACTACAACAATCCTCAAACAACTTAGCCTGAGTATTTTTATGACAATCATTTCTGACCTCTGACCGGAAATTGGGTCGTATATAAAAAGTTCGGTCACTGTCTTTATTTATTTATATATTCTTGTAAACTCGATAGAAGCCAAAACTGCTCACATCTTCATCTAAAATTAAAACGAGCAGACCGTAGCTAAAACTAGACAACATCTTTAACTGACCCAAAGGCGATGAATAGTTGTCATGAACGTTTTCATATATTGTCAGAAACACACGCGTCGATTGTGCCAAAAGTTCCGCATCGCTCCAAATCGGTCATCATTTTCGTTGGCAACACTGATGGACTTAGTGGTGACGGTGATGCGGGCGGGGTGATTTCATCATCTCGAAGCTGCGCAGAGTGTTAACTGCTGATGCCACTGTCATCATGGTCATGGCTCCGTGATGGTAGGCGACGATCACGAAACTCTGTAGTAGAGTAGAACGTTAATTAGTGGGAGCTAGACTGGGCTTACAAATAATTCCGTGTCATTTGTATTTAGATAGTCTAAGCATTAACAACATGGGGTGGAAAGTTATTCATGCACAAAGTGGCCGCCAAATTCAAAATGGCCACCATAATAACAATACTACGCGTAAAATGTAAACACATTAACAAATAATATTCATTAACCTGTTTTATACTTTAGGATATTGTATAGCACATTTAGCATGCATACTAGCCATTGGTGTTAATACATGTGTCACATTTTTTACCAAATGGGCTGATTACATGGAATTGACCGTTTTTGCCGTAAATACATTCATGAGATTGTGTGCCTCTCCAACAATATATTGTCGACTTAAACTTTACTGAAAGCCTCTGTAAGCTCGCACGACACACGGATCGTGGCAATATGGCCACTCAAGCCATATTTTGCCGCCCCCATCCCCCCCCCCGCCCCCCTCCTAACAACCGTCCTTTATTGGCACATTAGCATTTTTCACTGTATATTTTAGAGAAAATCGAATTTTGCGGGTTTCAGCCTGCATCATAAATTAAGTCGCTGATGTACAGTAATCGGGTTCTTTGCAGTCACTATCGCATGTGAACACATAATACATGTGCGTCTTTGTTTTATCTATGTGATATACAGTACATGTAATATCATAGTTTGGTAGTACATGCTAATGATACAGTACGGTTATTTTTCAACATTTGACGAATTGTTCATTTATGTTATGACGTAAGAGCTCATAAGTTGAGTAAACGGAAGAAAAGTTGCAATAATGAACATATACTAGCTTTTTAATATGTCTCAAAGGTTTTCGTGGTGTTATATATATTGTAACTATATAAAAGCGTGAAAACAGTACTACCATACCAGCTACGTTCAATTAACTGCACGCTGCTAAGTATGTGGTTAGCTGTAGTTATAACAGGACATGATTGTACTTATATTCTCAATAGCAAAAATAGTATTATGCTCAAAATAGTATTCATGTCTTCTTACAGGTTTATTATAGAGAACACTTATGAACATGTAAAACACTATACGAATTAATTGCATGCATGTTAATCAGTGGTACATGAATACAGTGTTTATAGTCAATACATTGATTGTTCAATACATTCCTCTACGTATGAATTATATCAACAATCAATTGCAATGTATGATTGCAAAGCCAATCATGCATCCTTTTGAAAATTAGTAGACCTTACAGCCATTTGTCTACGGAGAATACTAATCTGAGTCATTATCCTCCTATAGCAGATCTTGGTATTTTACAGTTTATCTTGTTGACATCGTCTCAAATAATGAGTGATGAATTGTTTTGTCTTGTGCAAAATCCGAGCACAGCACATGTTTGATGGCTGGTGGCAATGCGCAATCAGACAAGATACATTTTCCGATGTACATCTCGCTCCTTGGGTTTCATCCCAAATGTAAAATGTCCCATCGTGTGTTGCTAAAGTATATACATGTACCGATAAAATCACGAACTAAACAGTTTTCTTTCATAACCTATCTGACTAACATTTGAATAAGGTGTATATTGAACATCCTCAACTTGTCAGTTCTAGTTAGTTCTGCTTAACTGTTTGTAATTTTATTTTATTTGCGATTCCTTTCATTTGATTGTAAAGGACGTTGATGTATTTCTATCAGCAGGTATTACAATAATTGCCTTTTACTTTTCATTATAAGCATTACACGTGTCAAAACAATCCTCTATAGGCTTGTGAAATATATAGAGGACATTTGTTGTTTTCAGTGTAAGATCGAATTAGTTTTCATCGAGTTAACACCACAGTGTAAAATGTAATGGTAACATATCTGTTCCGATCGTAATTACCAACTCCAGCTGCCCAACTTCCAGCCGTTGCTGTTGATTATGTGGCAAATATATATCTCATATGTGGTGATTTAAACACCCGAACTGGTAACCATAACAAAATCCACGAACTCCCAATGGCAAAAAGTTATTGGCTTTCCGTTACACAATTGGACTATGCCTCGCCAACGGTCGCTTGGCAATGGATGCTGGCATCGGTAAAATGACGTTCTGTTCAAAGGTGGGCGAGAGTGTTGTGGACTATTTATTACTAAATCACGAAGACATTGATAAAATAAATCATTTCGAAATATTGCCATTCAATGAGTTTTCTGATCACGCGGCATTATATTTTGCCTTAAAAGTTCCGAAAAAGCGGAAAAGTCTGAGACAACAGATAAATCCAGTGAAGTAAACATTGGCAGAATATTATGGGATGAAGCAAAGGTTGATGAATTCAAGGACCATATATTCAATAACATTGACGTTCTGTTAGAATAGAAACTGCTGTTGATAGGCATAGCGGCTACAGTACTGTAGAGCGTCTTACCAACTGCCTAAATGTGGCCGGATGAGATTTATGTGCTCTTTTATCAAACTGGAGGTCCCAACAGCCTACAGAATCCCGCGTGCCATGGAAGAATAAAGCTGCATTGCTGAAAACACTGCTTGAAGATTCTGCTTTTTCGGTGATGCCGGAAGATATTTCATCAGCCGTGTTTTCAGCAGTTATTAATTCTTAATATTTTAATTACAGATTCTTCCATGGAAATGTCGCGGAGGACATTTTTTCGAAGAAGGGGGACAGTGTGGCCGGATGAGATTTATGTGCTACTTTTATATTTTAACCACAATTTGTATTCATGCTCTTGTTATTTTAACAAATGTTTCCGTGTTTGCAGATTAATGCAAAACGTATTGCGGATAGCGGCGCTTCTTCTGACATGACATGACAGAACGACATTATATTGACCGTCTCCTATATCCCGTTATATTAGCCAATATTGGTCCGAACTCTTTTGGGGGCGAAATTTCTCAACAGCCGTAGGTATAGCCAATATCATAATATAACCTAATTTCTGATTGGTAGATATTTATTCTAACCGGCAGTTTGATTGGCTTATATAAAAATCGCTCACTAACACTTTGCATGAGCTGTCAAATTTTTCTTGCGCGGGGTTTTATTATATTTCGATCATTCGGTTCACGATAGTAGTTGGAAGACAACACATATATATTTTCGATTAAGCTGGAGAAAGAGCAGGGAGAGCGGTAAATATACTGTGATATGGTGTCTTGTTTTAACATGGTTTTTAGTTGTCTGTGTACGTTATGCAGTTGTTGGAGTCCGCATGGACTGCAACACTGTTTACACAGGAAATGAGTCCTGTACAATATTTATTATTGTGGAAAAGCTTGGTTCTTTTATTTCAACCTAAATGGTTGATGATTTGGTTCCTTAATTTAGACTTATCGTGGCAACTTTGTATGTTCATAAATGTGCAGTAGTTAGAGCTGGATTTACTTTACACCTATCTGTTGCATGACCTAGTTTTACCAGGTGTAAACACTGTTATTTATCCTGATATTTGTTGCCACGATAATGCCCCATTCCCCCTGATATCTCTGTTGTGAGCTGGACTGGAGGTAGAGCGAATCCCGTAGAATGTTTCCGCACAGTGTCCCTCTGTATAAATGTCTGTGGCTCTAGACACTGTCGGATTAAGGTTACGGGTTCGTTCTGGCTCTGGATTGGCAAATAACATGCTAAGGACTAAATAATGCAATCTATATTGTCGTATTTTTTTTTAACGTTAACTGTAATTCATGTAACCAATATGCAAAGTAGATTGCGTCAACCATACTATTATTTTCTACTCAGATAAAGAGGTGTGAGGAAGCAGGGAGATAAGTCAGGGCCAGGGCGTTTGCCCACAGCAGGTTGGTTATAATCTAGCCTTGTTAGTCGCAATCAGTTTGATCCTGATCTACCTGTGCATCGGCGCAGTTGGATCAGGTCTACACTGTTTGTGAATTATTATTTTACATTGCATTTTAGTCAGTGCGACTTGAGACCACCTGTGCGAATGCACAGTCTGATCAGGGTCTACGCTGCTCCCAAGGGAATATATATCTACTTTAGTCCGGTGTTCTCCATCCGTGTGGGCTGGATCAGTTTGCGCATTAGCACAGTCTGATCTGGGGTCGCAGGGTTTGCGAACATTGGAATATGATGCATACTTGTTCACTCCGGATCTATGCTGTTAGGATTATAGTTAATTGACCTCAATATGTTCTTCAGAGTCTGTGCGACCAGTAATACCCCTTTGGTTAAGCCCAAATCACTCCTTTATCACATTTATTACAGCCAAATTGCTGTTGGAACCAATTGATGGAAATTGTGTCTGTAATCCCATTAAGGGGAGATAATTCAACGGGCTATTGGAATAATAGCTAGTTATTTTATCTGCACCGATTTGATTAACTCCTTAAAAACACTCGTAAAAATGCCGGCTACGACAAGAGAATAGCGGAAATTTTGAAAGCTTCAAAAGATTGTGTCCTATTTCCGCTACTGAAACTGTACAATATAATATTCCAGTCCGGAGAATTCCCTATTTCTTGATGTAATGGTGTTATTGTACCCATCCACAAAAGCGGTAATACAGAGGAAACAAACAAGTCAGAGGTATAACATTAATCAGTATTTTGCGCAAAATATATTCCCAATTGATCATGAATAGACTGAATAAATGGTCAAAAGCAAGTGATGTGATTTGCAAATGTCAATTTGGATTTCAAAAGGGCAAGTCGACAATACATTGTATATTTGCGCTGAAAGCAGTTATCACAAAAACACTGTCAGCAGATCAAAAGCTCATTTATTGACTACGAAAAGGCTTTTGATAAGATATATATACACTATATGTGGCAAAAGCTAATCAGTGAACATGTAAGCTCAAAATGTGTACACGCAATACAATATATGTACAATCAAATGAAAGTTTGTATACAGTTTAATAGAAACACCTCCGAGTCCATGAACTCATATCAAGAAATCAGGCAAGTTGACCCGCTATCGCCACTATTGTTTATGATGTTATCAATGACATAGTGCAGGGTGTAAACGTAGATACTGACGACTTATTCAAGCTAGACGATATCAGCACCTTCATGCTACTATATGTAGATTACGCTGTAGTTTTTGCTTCGTCACCCGATTCTCTCCAATCATTGCTAGATGACATATGCGTTTACTGTAATATGTGGCATTTGAAAGTGAACACTAAAAGTACAAAAGTCATGGTATTTGAGAACGGTAGACACACAAACGTAACAATAAATATGAATGGTGTTGAATTGGAAACAGTTTCGTCATACAAATATCTTGGCATACACTTATTTAAGAACGGAAACTGGCACAGAAGTCAGCAAATAATAGCACAAAATGCTTCCCATGGTTTACGCAATCTAAATAACGTATTTAAACATGGAAATCTCCCAATCGGGGAGAAATGTATAATTTTCGACTGCCTGATTTCTTCTATTCTTAACTATGGCTTAGAAATCTGGGGATTTCACGAAGTAAAATCAGCTGAATTAGTACATACGAGAGGGAGTCAGCAAGTCTACACATCTTTCAGTGTTGTATGGAGATTTAGGACGGCACCCGCTTAAAATATTGCACATGTTAAACATGATCAAATATTGGCAAAGGTTATTGTAAGGCCATTCTACACTGTGTTTCAAATTGTTCACTATGTTGAAAAATGACGTTGACAATGGCAACTACCACAGTCGTAAAAATTGGGCTTATCACATAAAAACAATGTTAGACTATAGGGTGCACATATCTATGGCACAGTGATACAGACACAAATGTTGCCTATGAACTGATTAAGACTAGACTGCACGAACAACATTGCCAGTCATGTCATGGTGCTCTTTGCGTGAATCAATTAGAGTATAGAGTCTTCGGCGATATAAACACATAATTAAACACACAGACTATTTGTGCCGCAATGTAAACCCAAAATTCAGAAATGCACTCACATCGCATAATTTAGCAATAGAGACAGGTCGATTCACGAACATAGACAGATCGGATAGGAAATGTATTTACTGTCGTCAAGGAGCGATAGAAATTGAGTATCATTTTCGCTTGGTCTACCCATTTTACTCTGATCTAAGAAAAAAACATTTGTCAAAGTACTACAATCACTGGCCGACGTTGCAAAAGTTTGACAAACTAATGGCTTCAGAGTCAAAACGGACACTCCTAAACCTCAGTAAATACATTTACTACGCTTCTGTCAAAAGGGATGTTGTTACAACGAAATCTTAGACAAGTATTTGCGCACGATGCTCTAATCCTGCCAATGTAGAGGTTGTGGCTCTTCGGACGTGTTCCCGCATCCTGGGCCGGTCGGTTTGATCGGTTTGATATACACACATAATTAAACACATAAACTATTTGTGCCACATTGCAAACCCGAAATTCAGAAATGCACTCACATCGCATAATTTAGCAATAGAGACATGTCGATTCACGAACATAAACAGATCGGAAAGGAAATGTATTTATTGTCGTCAAGGAGCGATAGAAAATGAGTATCATTTTCTTTTAGTCTACCCATTTTACTCTGATCTAAGAAAAAAGCATTAATCAAACTACTACAAGAAATGCTATAAGACTGAACTAAATAAATAGGGCGGATAATTACTCTATAAATGCAACATTAATCAGTACGATGCAAAAAATATGTGTAGAAAATATACTTTTTTAAATGAACTAATTATTTCATGGAGGAGTAAAATCAACTTTAATATGTTATCTGAAGATTCGCATAAATCAAATGAAATTATACGGAAAAATGTAAAGAATTCAAACGGAAATACCATATTATATAATGACTGGTTTAGCAAAGGAATAATGTTTATTAAAAATATATATGATTACAGAAAAAAATACTTTTACACATTTCAAGAAATAAAACAATTGTTAAATTTAAATACCGGTGATTTCCTAAAATATTATTCGCTACTAGGAAGCATTAAACATGATTGGAAAACTAAAATTAAATCTGAAACAATAGATTACAATACACCGAACTTCCTTTTTCAAATAATAATATCAAAGGAGAAAATATGTAAAGTATTATACAAAAAGCAAATAGAACAATATAAAACAACAACTAATAAACCTCTCGTTAAATGGGAAAATGAGTTTAGCAATCAAAATATACAATGGAAACAGATATTCACCATACCATTTATATATACCATAAGCACAAAACTGAGAGCGTTTCAATACAAATATTTAATGCGAATTATTCCAAACAACGCATTTCTATTTAAATGTAAAATAAAACCATCCACTTTGTGTGAATTTTGCAATATGTCTATTGATTCAAACAAGCATATGTTCTGGGAATGCATACACATACAATCTTTCTGGTCAGATATAAGCGAATTGCTAAACCGAAAAATACAGTATAATACTTTATTAACATATGAAACCATTTCATTCTGTATTATTCGGGACACATGTAAGAAGAAAATACCAATTATTGGGTTCATAATTCTTTTGGCAAAATACTTTATTTTCAAGTGTAAATGTAACATATCTCTACCACTAATCCAATCTTTTAAATTATATATCACAAACACAATCAAAATAGAAGAAACAATTGCCTTTAAGAAGAATAAAATGAATATATTCAACCACAAATGGAATGATTTTATATTCACTATCTAATACTATCAGTACATTATTACATAGTCATTAACACACCTTTATTTTAAGAACCATATACGTAAGTTACTATGGTGCAATTAACCTGATAGTCAGGAACTTTTAGAAACATTTAATCGTACAACTCTGACCTACTTGAAGAATATACTGGCGTTGTAATTAACATCACTATATTCTACCTACAACTATGATTCAAACAAAATACATCACTCCATTTATATGTTACCATTATCCATTATCTCCATTTATCTGCTATGTTTTTTTGTTTTTTTTATTAAATGGTTTATTTTCAATTTTTAAATACATCATGTATCATGTACCTATTGTATAACAAAACATATGAAATCACATGACATGTTACTAGAAAAGAGCATACATAATGTATTTAGAAAGTGAGCTTATTTAGAAAAAAAGATAAAGAGGTCTTCCATCTGTTCTCGTAATTCGTAATACATGTGATTTATAACGTTTATGTCAATAATATAATATAGTTGACATATAGTGTTAATAAGCATGTAATTAACTTTGCTACGCTTGGTACATATTGATCGTTTTTTTATTGTATTAATATTTCATTCGTGGGTGTTAAAAGTTGAAATTAGCCCATTTTATTATATGTAGATCTAGCTTGTCTTTCATTGTGGCTATTTCTTTTTCAATATTGATTCGTCTTTTCAAATATTGCATGAACAAGTTAAATGACAATTCTTGTTTTTCATATTTACATTTAATCAAGAAATATTTTGCAAGTATGATAATGAAATTAAATTGTTTAGCGATAAGATTTGTTTGGTTTACACCAAATGAAATCGTATTAAAATTCATTTCGTAAACGACACCTCTTTCATTTAAGAATGTTCTTAGTTGTGACCATACATGTTGTACGTTTGGGCATTCCCAGAATAAATGTTTTATATTTTCCACATTCATGCTGCAAAGATCACATAAACTATTTGGTACCATGCCACAATTAAGTAATAATTTATTTGTGCCCATGATTCTCATTAAATATTTATACTGAAAATTCCGTAGTGTGGTATCTATTGTAAATTGCATACAAGTTGTGTATATATTTTTCCATTCGAAATTAAAATCGGGAAATTCATTCTTCCATTTCTGCACTGATTTTATTGATTCTATGTTTTTTTTATTTGTTTGCATAGTGTATAGAAGTTTATTTACTCCATTGCTTGTCTGTACTTTTTGTAAAATAGGTTTCAGAGTTTGTACGGTATTTATGTTTTCTGTTTTAATGTTTTCTTTCCATTGCAGATTAATATTATTTACTAAACCTTGGTATTTGATAAAATCATCTGCCCTTATATTATACATTTCCGCAAAATCACTAAAACGGATAAATTTGTTTACTCTATAATCATATAACTGTTCTATAAATTCAATACCCCTTTCGTGCCAAGATTTGATGTATATTGTTTTGTTTTGATAATTTATATTATAATTATTCCATATAATTTCTTTTGATATACTTTCGTTTTTTTCTGAGAAATTGATGTTAGCCCATGATGCCAAAACATTGAATAGGAAAGTATGTTCTTTACATAAGTGTTTTATATCCTGTGGTTTTATATTGCATTCGAAAAGTAGTTTCCCACCAAATGGTTAAAGTTTCTGTGTGTATAGCAGTTTCCACTGGCCATGGTTTTTATCATCACATATTCTAGTAGTATATAAGAGTCACAATGATACCATCACCCTCTGGAAGGCACCGGCTACGCGCGCCACCCCCCACCGCATGGTGGTATCATTTGTGACTCTTATATACTACTACCGCGAGACCATATATTTATGACATGAGAAGATACACCCTATTAGAGATAAAAATCCCTATGTTATACTCAGTATATATATACAACAATCTGTCATACTTTTATTACGAATAAAATAACAACTGACACCCTATTAAAGATAAGAAATCCATAAGTTATACTCAGTATTTTACAGCAATCTGTCACAAATATAAACTGACACCCTATTAAAGACAAGTTATCCATAAGTTATACTAAGATATTACAACAATCTGTCATACATTTATTACAAATAAAATATAAACTTACACCCTATTGAAGATAAAAATCTATTGGTTATACTCAGTATAATGCCTACCATAAAGCAAATGAGAGAGCAAGCTAAGAGTTGGGGAATTTCCCTAAGAGGTTTGAGACTCAAGAAAGATATAGCAGATAGGATAAGTGACGCGCGAGCCGTCGTCTACGATGAGAGGCTGCGGCGTGCGGTTTCGACCGACGACTGCCCGCCGACCCCGAAAAACGCTCAGAGAAATTGTGGAGAACGAGACGACGGCCAGTCTGCGCGCCACCGCTTACGCGCAGCGTGTAAAAGAAGATCCCAGCGCACGTAGAAAACCCCTATACAAGGCGTACTACAATAAGATTTATCAAGGGTTGGTGGGGAGACCTCCCAAGAGGAGGAGAGATATCGCCAGAGCTTTGGTGGAGGAGGGTCCCAGGATTCTCGCCGAAGAAGCCGAAGTTAGGGAAAACTGTTGATAGGGTAGGAGGAAGATAGTATGGACTTTTCGAGAGGGGGGTAGACGGGGAGATCGCTAATCGCATAATGAATAAAATTCGCCCAGAGATGACCACGCATGTTATCTGAGGTATTCGTGCTCTTATCGTATTAGGAACATCGAGACCGACGAAACGATGATCTATCACAAACAATCAAAGGGCAGTCCGTGGATAAACGAGATTTCCAAAGCGGAGAGTTGGATATCCGATAGAGAGAAAGGTCGAATGGACATCGACAAAGTTGATAGACCAAACACAAAATGGACCTCGTTCGTTTGGATATCGGTCGAGGTGAAGATGATCATCGACGCTCAACAACTTCTCATGGGAGCGGGAGAACTCCCAGACTGGTTAAGACAGAAAAAGGGAATGTATTCCGTCGACACGTACGACGACTACTTGTGTCTGTTTAGGTGCATAGCTATCCAACGTGGAGGGAGACCAGACCGCTGTTGTGAGAAGGCACGAGCTCTGGCTCGCGAATACCTCGGGCATGATAACGGACCGGGCAGCCAGGGAATCCCCCTGGACGATATTAAGAAGGTCGAAGAGCATTTCAAGCTAGGTATTCGCGTTTACGAGCCCACCGCCGATGGAGTGTGGTACCTCATGAAGTTTCCGGCAAATTACGACGTGGTTAGAAGACAATGACGATAGGACTGTTTGGAGGTCACTCGTTCCTCATAATGAATCTCCGCAAGATGACGAACGAGTACGGGTGCACCGGATGTCAACAACGGTTCACAAAGTCGTGTAACATGCACAGGCACGCGACCACCTGCATGGGTGGGAAGACCGTGGTGACATGTCCAGGTAAGAGGGTGGAGAGACCACAGTCGGCCTACGAGAAGGCGTTCTATCCTAAGGGGTCAGCGAGTGTGAGGTCGATTCAATGGTTGAGCAGAGAAGAGGAGGGGATGGGAAAGCACATACATCACGCCAACTGCGGTCACGGTGGTGAGAGGTGGGTGGCCGGTGATCCGGTCGACGGTTACTGTCACGAGACCGAGACCGTGTTTCAGTTTCACGGATGCTACTGGCACGGGTGTCCGAGGCATTGCATGAGAGGTAACGCGAGATCGCTGTACAAGAGGACGAAAATTCAAGACGACAAGATAAGGAAGGCGGGTTACGAGCTGGTGGTGATGTGGGAGTGCGAGTGGTTGAATGAGGTGAATACCTACTATCCACAATCGCCACGCGAGGAGGAGACGACTCTGTACCCTCACCAGATAGTCTACGACTTCGAGGCGTATCTCGACAAGTCAAAAACCACGCGACCCACCAAAGACCTGACCTTCGAGGTCGAGCACGTTCCTATATCGGTGTCGTTGGGGGATACGATGCATGAAGGGATCACACACATATGCGAACGAGATCCCGAAACGCTAGTCGAGAAGTTCGTGACCGAGCTGCAGATGAGAGGCAAGGCAATCAGGGAGGGGGTTAGGAAGAAGTATCTGCCGGCCGACATAGATATGTTATCGAAGTCTCAGCAAGCAAAGATTATCTCTTGGATAGACCAAGTCCCGGTGGTGGGGTTCAACTGTAGCAGGTACGACCTGAACCTCATCAAGCAGTACTTTGTAGAGAAGTTGGCGGCCACCGTGAATAAGGTGATGGTCGGAAAGAGAGCCAGCACGACGATGTTTCTGTTTACCCCGGAGTTCAGATTTCTCGACATCATCCAGTATCTGGGACCCGGTACCACGTACGACCGGTGGGTTAAGGCGTACGACTGTAAAACGGTAAATTCTCACTTTCCATACGAGTGGTTCGATAGCGCGGACAAGCTCGACCATCCGGGGCTGCCAGACTATCTCGAGTGGTACTCGAAGTTGAAGGGTGAGTTCCTACTGTCCGAGTGGAAAGAGTGTAAGAAGGTATTCCGAGAAAAGGGGATGAAGACGTTCAAGGAATGGTTGCAACACTACAACGACTTGGATGTAGGACCGTTCCTGGAGGCTCTGACTAAAATGACGGAGTTCTACAGGGGAAGAGGTGTGGATATACTCAAGGATGCTGTGTCTCTGCCCGTGTTTCCCTTCAGTACCTACTCCGCGGGTCGTCGATGAAGGCGGACACGCCCGAGCTGTGGTCACCGAAGCCTGAAATTTACGAGATGATGAAGCAGGGATTGGTCGGTGGTCCGTCCATAGTATTCTCCAGATACGCAGAGGCTGGCAGGTCGACGATCAGGGGTCAGGTAGGTAGTCGGGAGGAGAAGATGTGCAAGGCGGTGCTGGGGTACGACGCCAATGCGCTGTACCTGTCTAACCTGTCGAAAGACATGCCGTGCGGGGAGGAGACGATATGGACGTGTGACGACCCGGAAAGACAGTCGTATATAAACTGTTTCGTGAGGAAGGTCAGGAATGAAGAGTGGTTCGGATTTGCGGAGTTGGATATAGAGGTCCCGGAAACGTTGAGAGACAAGTTCTCGGAAATGTCACCGCTGTTTAATCGAGAAGTCGATGAGAACGAGGTTCCGCAGCACAAAAAG
Organism: Conchocele bisecta; assembly: GCA_029237695.1. Classification (NCBI taxonomy): domain Eukaryota; kingdom Metazoa; phylum Mollusca; class Bivalvia; order Lucinida; family Thyasiridae; genus Conchocele; species Conchocele bisecta. The sequence goes on along the minus strand of CM055265.1, from coordinate 197,984,364 downwards.
GACTACCTGGCCGGGACCGGGAGGAAAAGGGTCGAAGGACAGAGAAAGCTTGTGGGGGCAATGTCCGCCAAGAAGATGATCATATACTCCCCGCTGCTAAAGTGGTATCTGGAGCACGGTCTGATCGTCAAGGCGGTGCGTAGGGTGATAGACTACACGCCCGGCAAACCGTTTCAATGGTTCGTGAAAGAGTTCACCGCTGCTAGACGGACGTGGGACGTCGACAAGAGCAAGGCGGTGTTGGCGGAGATATTCAAACTGGTTGGCAACGCGTGTTGTGGCAAGCTGATAGAGGCACAAGAGAGACACCTGAACACCACATATACGAAGGATGAGAAGACTGTCGATCTGGCACTGAGGTCGGCGTGGTTCGAAGACCTGGAAGAGATTGGGGAGGCTTACGAGATATCGAGCAGGAAGACTCGAGTGGTGATCAACAGACCGTTTCAGTGTGGCATAGCGGTCTACCAGTTGGCCAAGCTCCGGATGCTGGAGCTCTACTACGATTTCTTGGACAAGTACGTGGATCGCGGAGATTTCGAACTGATACAGATGGACACTGACAGCATGTACTTCACGCTGTCGGAGAAGACGCTGGCGGCGGTGGTGAGAAAGAATATGAAGAGAAAGTTTAATAAGGAGAAGACCGAGTGGTTGGCGTGGGACGTGTGGAGCAACAGAACTCCGGGACTGTTCAAGCTGGAATTCGAAGGGGATAGAGCCATCGCTCTGTGTAGCAAGTGTTATTATGTGAGTGGTGATGGAAAATCTAAGCACTTGGCCAAGGGGATGTCGAAGAGATCTAACGATCTGACTTGGGGAAGGTATAAGAGTGCTCTCGAAGGGGGTAGGGATATGGCGGAGAACAGGGGATTCCGAATGATTAACGGGGTGATGAAGACGTACAAGAAGTTGGGGTTGTCGGCGTACTACGACAAGAGGAGTGTGATGGAAGACGGGTTACACACCGAGCCTATAGGATAGGTAAAAAAAAAAAGAACTCTGAAAAAAGGAGAGAATACTAAAGACTCTGACGATCCGGGGGTAGCTGGGTGTCAGAAGGCACCATAAGAAGTTCTTCGCGAACAAACCCTCGAGATGGCCCATCATCCAAATAGTTCAGCACTGGCTCATCGGGTTTGGTAATAGATCGATCTAGATGATATACATTGAGACCACACGGGATCAGTCGCGCGGCGGCTGCCACCTTCGAGCTCTCCCGGTTGATAGAGGTACCGGACGTCAATATCTGATGGAAGCCGTTGCAGAGGGCTTGCTCGTCACCCTTTTAAACTTGATAGCTTCTTCAGGCTTCTTACCTATCAATCTGGTCACCTCTCCGTTCAGTGCGGAGACCACGGCGGGCAGTCTGGCCACCCACTCGGTTGATCGCGAATGAGGGTCTACAAGTTCTTTGGCGTATTGGTGTCCGAACAGTCTCTCAGCCAGGGTTCGATTGAAGCGCTCCACGATTCCCTGGTCTCGGTGGATGTTGACACGGCCGCGTCCTGACAGAAACGTCGTGCTTAGACAATAGATGAGAGACCGCGCCCATGAACTCGCGGCCGGATCGACCTGGAGAGATTCGGCCATTTGAGAGGACTCCTCTTATATATTCGGGAGAGAGCCTCGGCCACCTCCTTAGACTATTTAGTGGCCAACGGCTCAGCCCCCTTATAACGACTCGCTACGTCAACGATTGTCATGCGTGCGTACTTGTACGTCTTGCGACCGACGCGATCGTGAGGGAGAAACAGGAGATCCGCTTGGTGAACTTGGTTCGGCACCGGCACGTCGAATTTCGGGCGCGGAATATTGTGAGACGCGGGTAAATAGATCTGCCAGATGGCCTGCTTCTTGAGCCATTCCTTGACAGCTTTTTCTGAAACCTCGGTCGCCGCTGCGAGGTTCTTGATGGCCGCGAGTCCCTTCCAGTACCCGCGGGGGCTATAGTACGTGTTCGCTAGCTTGCGCGTTAGGCGAACCGATAGTTTGGTATTAAGTTTGCGCGTGTTCATCGTATGCGATGTATTCTAATATATCGGACAATCTCCAATATGCCCTCGCCAGATCGTCCGGTAACTGCGTCGATAATAATAAACCTTTGTTGGAAGTACAATCGCGATTGGAGGTTAAGTTCTGAAGGAACTTGGGAAAATCCAATCCCCCAGGATTGGTGGAGGAATATAACATCAGCTTTGCGAAAAGTGTGGCCGCTTTTTCGTCCTCGCGCCACGTCTCGAGAGAATCTCGGGCCAGACGCATCATACCCCCTGCGCCAGCTATGCGGTGTTTAAGGGCAGTGTAACTTACATCAATCATAGCAAAATAAAGTTCGTCAACTGACATCGTTCTATATATATATATTTATAAAATAGATTATTTAAAATAATTAATTTAAAATCTCGATTGGATATAGTAGCCGACGATACCCACCACACCCATTCCCACGACGATGAACGCGATCTCGCAGTCTTTTTGTGGCTCTGACGGTACATAGAAATCTGAAAGTTGGGGCTCGCGATCAATTGGATCGAGACTTTTGTGAGGATATGCCAGCGCGTACTCGCGGTTGGCTTCTTCAACGTTCAGAAAAGTTTGTGCGGCGTGATTTTCGCGGCGAAGCTCTTCGTTGACCCAGTCCAGATGGGCGGTTCGTTTTTTCGACCAAGCTTCCTTTGCGCTATTGAGTTGTTCTACAGCTAAGTCGTGACGCTTGCGCTCCTCATCCACATTCGAGCTTCTCATTTTAGAGAATATAAAGTTGCTACCGCTGAACGCCAATGCGTTTACAAGCGCACCACCTACTATTACTGCGATAGAAGCCATTTATTTCCATATATTAACGGGTAGAATTCCAGCTTTAACTAGATAATCTCGGGTCCAAACTGTGGCCGCTACATCTAAGGTCGCGAGCCCTATGTCTCTCACAGTAAAGTCAAATTTGGGAGCGGACCCTCCTAGGGCCATCTTTGATAGTCGAGCATACCCGATACTGAAACCCGATATCACCACGGCGTGATAAAGCGCATTCACTAACATTTTTACCATCTTGTTCAGCCATTATATTAGTTGCATATAAAAGGGGTCGCGATCAATGTTTAAATGGGGCGCATCCAATCGCGATTGGTGTTTCGTAATTGTTTTTGGATGAATTGATGGGGGTTGTTTTTTCGATAAGGATTGGTGTAATAGGGAGTATTTCCACACGCACAGAGCACCAACAACAACCAGACCACCACCAACAACCCAACTCCAATTCGTGAAGTGGGGTTCAATCGGATTCGTCCAACCTCGATTGGGTGTTGAGTGTGCTTCCAATTCGTGAATAGGGGGTGTTGTTGTACTCAACACTGTTGAACCTGATTGCTCTGTCTTCAGATGTTTTGCTGTCTCCGTCCCCGATTTCAACGACTGATTAGCCTCTCGAAGCTTGGCGAGTATTTTATCTTGTTTAACTTTTCTGGTGGCAGCCGCCGCCCTCCCAGCTGCCTGCCTTTTTGGGTTTTTATGTCGTGATTGGGTTGGAGGATCAATCGGAGTTGGAAGTGCTGCAATCGGGTTCGATTGGGTTGGAGCAATCCCCAACACTGTTGGAGATTTCTGTTCCGTCACTCTCGCAGGTGTGTCTTGTGTCATCATTTATGATATTAATATTGGGGCTTATAGTTCGTGGGCATATATGTCCAAATTGACAGTGTTTACCCGTGGTCAACGCGGCTGTCAGCGGAGCTAAGTACATTCCAAACTTCTGATAAATTGAGCAGCAGGCTGTTCTAAGAGTGTGACCTATAAAAGGGTCAGTCTCTAGATCGTCAATCAATCCCGCGGTATTTGGTATAGGGAGAAGTATACTAACGGCGGTTGCGTACAAATGAATAGCCGCCGATCCAAGAGTTTTTGTCATCTCCGCACCTAACCTAGATTCGTATCGCGCATGGCGGCCAGAAAATGCGAGCTCGGAGAGCATGTCCTTCTTTTTGGTCATCGCCGCCTTGGCCGAGCAATCGTCAAACACGTATAGGGTGGGCTCACCCTGGAATCTTTGGTATAAACCACGCAGCCAATCGTGAAGCCTATCACCAAGGTCAATAACGTATACCTCAGGGTCGGTCCATATCCACGGGCGCCAAAGATAAGTATCGTTGTGCCGCACAGTGGGACACAGGATCACAATGTGACGAAAGGCATCGCGGTAGGAGCCCTCAAGCAAGTCTAGGATGAAAACCGTTTTTCCACATCCTGTCTGCCCACATATTATTGCAGAGTGAGCATCTCCAATCGTGAATTGGTATTGATTGCTAATTTTCTTATTTTTTTCAAAATTATTAATGAATAAATCGTTAGAATGATTGCTAATTTTCTTAAAATTAATTAAATCAGCGCTGAGACGTATCGACCATCTTCGATGTTGAGTTGTGCGTCTGTAATTATATATAAGTACACGTTCAATGGCCCGGCTCCGTCCGCCTCTTTGGTTATCTGGATCGTCACACCCTCGCTAGCGTTCTCAACTTGGCGTCCGCTGCCGTGTATTTGGTCGTCGTCGCTGGCTCGCATGTCTAGCCATAACGCGTATTTGGTATTCAGGAACTCCGCGATGGAGACGGCCGAGAGATGAAGGTCTTTGGCAACCGCGGCAACATCCGGAGAGCGCTTAGAGCCACCAGCAAACTGCTTTCTTACTTCGTCCCACTGCTGGTGCGCGCGAAGACCCGCGCTGTAGAGTTGATTGGCGACTCCCTCGATCGTCATCTCTACCTTCGTGATTTTGGGGTTATAGAATTTGTCGGTTTTTCTAGCACCGACCGCGAACCGAGCCTCCTCGAACAGCATCAGTATACCTTTCATCGAGCGGGCGGGTACGTTGACGTTAATATTCCACAATGTGTCGCCTTTGTCTTTCGTCATCTTGCGGTGACGAAGAACTCGGTCGTAAAGTATGGCAACGCGCCCGGCGTACTGGGTTCTGATTAATCGCGCGAGTTCGGGCATCGTGACCATGTCGTACTCCAGCGACACATTATCGATCGCATACGTCGATAACATGTCGGTGGCTATGAGAACTCGGCCGTAGTCGTTGAATGTTAGTTCGTATTCGAGGCGGTCAGCCAAAGCACTCTGATAGTAGGGCATGTGACTCTCCAGCAACTCAAAGTCGAGCGGAATGTAGAAGCGGTTGCCGTAAGCGGCCGCGACCGCGTTGTCGCTCGCGTTGTTATCTGCCTTGTTACCAGCCCCGATTCTAAGTTTGGTTACGTTCTTATTTCGGCTGGTGTCAATACCCTGATAGACAGCGTTTTCGCGCTCTTGCGCCGTCTTCCACAGGTCTTGATAACAATGGTACACGTCGCTGTCATCGATCGACATCACCTCATTACCAGAAATCTTTATCATGGTCTTCTTGACTATGGCACGACCCAGGTTATGAACGACGGTTCGGTCCTCGTCCGTCGACGTCAGCGAAATAGTGAAAGCGAGGCGAACAGTCCCCGGCACAATGACGTCGTTAGCTCCGAGATTTGGGAAGCGGACCAAGAGCTGCTGGTTCTGGTCGATCGTCGATGGGTTGTTCGTAATAACGACACTCTGTCTCACGCCTTTTGTGCCCCGAGGGGCTCACGCAGTCTGCGGTATGGATTGAGTTTGCGACCGTATTGACTCGAAGACATAATTTATGTGAAACTATATTAAACCCGTAGGTTTTGTCTTTAATACATAAAATAATTTTAAGAAAATGATAAAGATGGCTGATTACGATATTGACATGGATGAAATCGACAGAAACGATTACCTCGATGAGGATGATGATGACATATGATGATGATAATGACGAAACACCCACTTGATACAGCCTCCAGTTTCCAATCCAATCGCAATCTGGGAATAGGTGGCGCTACTAACTAGTCAAAGTCGGGGAATTCTTACTCGAGGGAGCTGCAAGACGAACTACTACAACATTTGGCAGAAAAATGGTCTGGTCCCATCTGTCGGTCGCGACTACTCCAAGTTGAAAATTGATCTGAACGGTATTATTGCGACTAAAAGCAGCATCAAATATCCCGCCAATAGTCAACACGAGGACCGGTAAACCCCTAGCACTGAGCACCATTGGCGTGGCCAACTCGTAAGAAACGAACTATGGCTTCACGGATTGGGAAGAAGGTAAGAAACCAATATGCCTACCCGCGCTGTAGAGGCCCAACAGTCTACCGACAAAAACGATGGCGAAGACGGCCGCCGATATAGGTTTAAACTGTCGAGCTCAGCGAACTCCCTCGAGTAGCCACCGACGCTATTAACACGATGGAGACCACGTTCAGCGAAAAACGAAATACTCAACGATGACCCACCGTTACCTCTTCCACTCTTCGCGAACTGCGGGGCCTCGAAAATAAAAGGTTATGCAAACGGTCCGGGGCGAACTGGTTCTTTAACCTCGCCAAACTAAACTCTCCGTCGCTGGATGAACATAATCGCGCTAGAAGAAAGAAAACTGGAGGAAGCCGGTGGCGATAGAGAATCTACCGAGCGGTTTCACCGGAACGCCTGCGGTCGTTGCGGGACGAAAGAGAAGCTCCGCTTGCAGGCTGCATCGACTAGCCGTGATGCTTTCCGCACACAAATAAGTCGGAACTCCGCGAAACCAATCTCGAGGTCCTGCACGAGGAGACGACACTCGGTGAGCGTCCTTCGCACTCTGTTCAGAGAGCAGGGTGTCACGATAGCAAGGATCCTCGATTGCTATCGGCATGACTATATCGACCATAGTTCTAGCTTCACTGGTGGTGCGGCGTCACCGACCCGCCCAGCACCCCACACCACCACCCGCGCCATCCTGCGGAGCCAAGGAGTGGGTAAAAAAACAACTAACCAGCCCTCGCCAGTCATCCTGGCTAAATTAGCCGAAAAGGCGGCTCCTGCCGCACTACCTGACTGATCGGAAGTATCGTTTCTTACTTGCTATCTATACTTATCAAAAACGGCCGGATGGCTAGCCAAAAATACCTGGGCTCTAATAGTGGCAATCGCCGGCTCCTACCTACTTCTTCGCCAGAGAGTTCCTAAAACCAAAGCGTAAATAATCCGATCGCCACGTGGGCGACGACGAGCCCTAATTTCTTTCTCCTCGTGTGTTTGTGCATCCAATCTCGATTGGGTGTTTCCGCTCCTGTTTAAACATTAGTTGATGATTGGATTGGGGAACTCGATGGTGCATCCAATTTGTGAATTGGGGGTACTGGGTTCAACTTCAATCCCGATTGTGTTTAGGGAGGTGTAATCCATTTTGTGTTTTGGGGTTTTATGAAATCGTTTTCCACTTACAACCTCAACACTGTTGAACCGGGACGGGCATCTTGGGTGGGAGCTTGATGATATCCGTGTTCACGTTTACCGTTGTGGCCGATTTTTTTTGATTGGCGGTGGCGATTACGATCTAATTATTGTAACCGTCAACCGGGTCCGTCTCGTAGTATCAAATTACCATATAAAGACCTATTCCAAATACATAGTCTACTAGAGTGCTGGCATTCTGCAAAAACGTCTTGATAATTCTGGATCGCCGTTCTCCCAGGTCCACCCTAGCTGAGATGCGTCCTCTACAAGTGCTAAGAATTGTATTTTTGTGTGGGCATCAACCGCTGTTCCCGTGCCCAGTATAGAACTGCGAGTTTTGTTGCTTCTGTGCGCCGAGGATGGCCCAAGACGTACGTGCGAATGGAGTCCGTTGACGCGAGTAACCCCGGCCTGCGTGAACCCTAGACCCGTATCTAACATAAATGTACCCCACACAACGTTCCTGAACCTCAGCAGCCATGCTGTATGTAATCGACGTGAGCCCGTTTCGGAGGTAACATTTTACAAAAAACAGAAAACACCCACAGGTGCCGACCTCCAGACACTAAACACTTCCGGCCCGAAAGTCATAGTCAGTCGGGGTCAAAATTCCCGGCGTTCCGACTGACGATGTGGTCACCGAGTGGTCGTGTCCTAAAAATCAGTCTGCGTCCAATTCCCGGACTGGCCCCAAATGAGAACGTCCCCGAGCCGGTGCTGGTAGAAATGCTTTCTGTCTCCATCCCGCGTCTTTTTGAAACGTTAAATTCGTTACACAGTCTTTCAAACGCCATACGGTCGTATGCGTTGGAAATGGGAATCCCAAGCGTCGTCTTATGAGGTAGTGAAATACCTATTGTTCTTTGAGAATCCTCCTAATAGTATAATACACGTGAAAGTTGTAGACACTTCGGAGTATGAACATTACTTGGATGTCAGATGGTCCTTTATGTAAACTCCACACCCGGCCTGTTTGCGCACCATACAGCGAAATTTATTTGGTCGCCAAAACTGCATCGGTGTTGCTTTCCACCCGTTTGTTTTACCAAACCGCCTCCATCGTAGTAATCTTGGGCATCCTACATTGTTCAAACAGATGTTATTTAGGGAAATTGGTGGCAAAGCCACTGTCCGATCTAAACCGTTACGGTTGGGTGTACAAGGCGGTTAAAACAACGTCTTTTTGTGTGTATTTTTTTACCTCCGACCGCGTACTTTTGCATTAGAATTAAAGCTAAATGCATTTGGTATCCCATTGAAAGATATATTATGTTTGCTACTATCACACATGTTCAAAAAGGGAGTTGTGAACTTCAAAAATTAATAGACAACTGCTGCGGACAACGCCGGGTAGGCCTTAGATCAATCACGTTCACGGTCGGGTGGAAAAACGTTTGAAACGCTCGAGTTTTTCACATTAGAAGTCGAGGGTGTAAGCCCTGTGGCTTTCATAAACTACCCCATAGAGGCACCAGATACCTCAGGATTTCGTAGAACTGCAGATGCTATAGTACCTCAGGGTCTTTTGGAGTTTCGGAGATCTTCAAGCTTTGTCGCGGAGAAGATTCCTGGTGTAGTCACTCTCGCAATTTCGAAAGCCACGGGCCTCACGACATTGACCGTTGAGAGGCGTTTTAAGGATCTCAACCGGGGTTGGGCTCACTGTTAGGATTTAAAATAACATAACCCTTACAACGATGACGGAGTGTTTTCGATTCGGGCGAGCACGTCGGCACGACCCCAGTAAACTTAAACTTCGCCGTCACGAAAACTCTCGGGGTGGCACCTGGATCGGGTGAACACATCGTACAACACGGTAGACGGCACTCCCAGCACATTACTGAAAAACCGTGCCCGCCAGCGACTGTTTCTTTGGTGAGACCCTGACCTTAGACTTCCCCCACACCCCGAGATGAAAGTTTTTGGAATCGGGACACATCCACGAGTTGAAGATTTCTATTCTTGATGATAAAGGGCGAGAGTTGAAGAACGATTACCCGATTTCGGTCGTTCCTAGAAATTTCAAATTAATTAATTTTAAGAAAATCATTAGAATTAAAACGCATGTTCGTAAATTTAATATATATATATTATCAACATTATTGAAATGAGTATATACGGACCAGGTAGTTCTTTTTCCGATTGGGTGACAAAATTAAAACAAAGAATTTGGAACCGACAGAATGGGGGATTCATCCCGACAGAGGGCGACTTTTTAACTAACCCAAAAAACAAAACAAAAGCCTTGATCAATAGAACTATATCGGCGGAAGGCCACGGACAATATTCACAGGAGTCTACTATCACAACTTAGAGAATATGCCCTGGCTGTGAATACACAAAGTCGTGAAGAAGCGCATACGGAACTAAACAAACCCGACGCCCTAATTACCATACCAAGTATTCCAGATAAAACGGTAATTCCACTCAAAACCCCTGCAAGTGGAACCGTTACAATTGTAGATAGCGTTGCTGCAGTTCCCGCACCAATCATTACAGATAAACTTGCCAGAACCGTACTAGATGCTTCAGCTATATTCGCCGCGCGCTTATATTTTTTAGCTTGTGTCTTTTTCTATTTCCAAATATTCGCTAACTAAAATATCCTGCATAGCGACGATATTGATTCAACCTAAAATCTGAACTTCTTTCGTTAATTGTACACAGTGTTGATGGAGTGGTATTGACAATTGGATACCGTGTTGATGGAGCGATATTGACAATTGGAAGCGGTGATTCGTTCATGATTTTCAATATATTATATTTTACAAATTAAGTTCAATTAACAATGAGACAATAGTGGAAGAACTCTCTGGGTCACCGATTTTCGTAACAAAGTTAATAACACTACCTTGGAAAGTCTAATTCGAGTCATAACCGGCGAACGAAACCACCGTCGAACTATCTCCAGCGATTTTAGTGACTCCAACCCCCCGTTCTTCCCCATCTACTACAAAGATTTAATCGCGACCCGCGCCCACAGGTTTACCACTAGCATTAACCGAGCAAACCGCCATTCGATAACTGTACCTGCAAGCTGTCATGGCGTGCGATCCCCCACATTATTACTCCGCTTTGGCACCGAACGAATATTCATAGTGCCCCTCAACCAATGGGCCCCCGCTTCTCAGCCCAAACTGTTATGGCACGTTTAGCGTTTTCATTGTTTGCCACCAATCCGGTAAGCCCCTCGATAGAGATAAGGGCCTCATACGAATCTTATAAGAGGCCTCCTCAAGAGCTTTGGCCGCGGCTCTACGATCATGTTTCAGTTTATATTCGAAACTCACTTCGATTATCTTACCGTCTAGTTCGGTAAGTGCCGCTTCTCTGCTGAGAGAGTCATCTAAGCGCAACGCATCATAAGCCTCCGTAATGGTCGCCTGGTGGCCTTCTAGGGCTTTTTCAACACCCGACCGGGCCTCTTTTTGAAATTCGGTTATTTTCCCGACTAGTTCAGCAATCCGCCCCGCCTTCTCTGATGAGAAGAGTCCTCTGAGCGCAACACCTCATAAGCCTTCGCAAGGGCTGCCTGGTGTCTTCCTCGGGCTTTCTCAATACCAGTTCGGACCCCCTCAACACCCAACCCAACCGGCCTCTTTGTTTAAATTCAGTTAATTTTTTTCCGTCTAGCTTCAGCAACCCCGCCGCTTCTCTGATGAGAGAGTCCTCTGCCGCCAACACCCAACTGCTTACGAAGTTATCAATTAATTAAATTTTTATTAATTAGCAATTACTTAACGCTCGTTTTAGTAACTGCCGAGTAAATGCTTAACAATGCTTAGCAATTACTGAACAATGCTGAACAAATGCTGAACAATGCTGAACAAATGCTTAACAAAATGTTGAACAAATGCTGAACAATGGTTAAAATGTTAACAATTTGGTGCTATCCGCTGCGAGCTTGTTGCGAGCATAAATGGTGATCATAAGTATCGGGTGTGGCGCTTGGTTCAATATGTTTAAAGTGATGAGACTGTTATAATAGTTAAACTTAATTTTAAGAAAACATTAGCAATAATGTAACTTGCGACGAACTTCTCGATCAGCTAAATGGAAGAAACCTCAACCCGACCTGCCAACATCCTGAAAGATAATGAAACATCAATAACTCCGACATAGCAATCGGGATCAACTCCAACTGCTTGGTTTGGTATTGGGTTGAGTGCAACAAGACTCAGAATGAAAATGAAAAATGCGGCGCGACGAAGAGCGGCTAGCTGCGCTGGTTTGCTGGGGGACAATCGGAGCATTATCTCTCGGTAGGCGTCTCTCAGTTTTCAGGTGGATAATATGTCCAGATGCGGAGATCGATAAAATGTATGCGCGATACGAATCTAGGTTAGGTGCGGAGATGACAAAAACTCTTGGATCGGCGGCTATTCATTTGTACGCAACCGCCGTTAGTATACTTCTCCCTATACCAAATACAGCGGATTGATTGACGATCTAGAGACTGACCCTTTTATAGGTCACACTCTTAGAACAGCCTGCTGCTCAATTTATCATAAGTTTGGAATGTACTTAGCTCCACTGACAACCGCGTTGACCACGGCAAACAAACATGTCAATTTGGACATATATGCCCACGAACTATAAGCCCTAATATTAATATCATAAATGATGACACAAGACACACCTGCGAGAGTGACGGAACAGAAATCTCCAACAGTGTTGGGGATTGCTCCAACCCAATCGAACCCGATTGCAGCACTTCCAACTCCGATTGATCCTCCAACCCAATCGCGATTGGAGTTGGGGGTTGCACGACATAAAAACCCAAAAAGCAGGCAGCTGGGAGGGCGGCGGCTGCCACCCGAAAAGTTAAAACAAGATAAAATACTCGCCGAGCTTCGAGAGGCTAATCAAGTCGTTGAAATCGGGTACGGAGACAGCAAAACATCTGAAGACAGAGCAATCAGGTTCAACAGTGTTGAGTACAACAACACCCCCTATTCACGAATTGGAAGCACACTCAACACCCAATCGAGGTTGGACGAATCCGATTGAACCCCACTTCACGAATTGGAGTTGGGTTCTTGGTGGTGGTCTGGCAGTTGTTGGTGCCCTGTGCGTGTGGAAATACCCCCTGTTACACCAATCCTTATCGAAAAAACAACCCCCATCAATTCTCGCCAGTTCTAAGAAAAATAGCATCGACGTTATAGTGTCTAAAGCGTTGGCCGATAAGAAAATATCAAATTTAGAGTTTGAATCCGTAGTGGAAGAAATGGGGAGATATGAAAAATTAAAAAATGATATTAGAATCAAAGTACGCGCCACCATGCCAAAGCTTGAGTGTACTGATTTGGATAAATTTAGGGTAAAACTTGGAGATAAAGTCGGAGGAAATTAATATTTTTATTAAATAATTAATTTTATAATTTTCTTTAAATTAATTATATAATTAATTATAAAATTAATTATATTGGTGCAGTGAACAATTTATTAATTAATTTTAGGAAAATTATTAACAATTTAAAAAAAAAGAAAAAAAGTTTTAGGTCCACCGAGGCTCGAACCCGCGCCAGCAAACCCCTGACTTTGTTGGTGAAAATAGTTGTGTTTTATTTGTTTTCTTATATTAATTAATTATTACGTTTTCTATGTAATTATAGGGGATGTTCAGCTTTAAATTATTAATAATTTTATAATTTTCTTAACATTAATTATAAAATTAATGAAATAATGAACCATCCCGTAAATTCGTTAACGTCTCTAAGTGTTTATAACTAACCTGTGTACACACCGCCTGTGTAAATCGATAATTGTACAACACTAGGTTGTGTTTATCATAACAGCCTTCGTGGTCGTGTGGTTAAGGCGACACTCTATAGAGACGTGGGTCGTGAGTTCGAGTCTCGACAGGAGGTAAAACATTTTTTATTTATATCCCTACAAATGTGGTCGCTTTGGTAAACAACTGCATGACAACGGCGTTCCTATCCGACCGCTGGAGGTTGATGCAAAAATAAATTCAGATTGCCAGTTTACATACCATCGATAAGGAAAAATAAACTCAAAGTATGACAACGGCGTTCCTATAAGACCGCTCGAGGTTGATGAAAAATAATTCCAGATAGCCCGTTTACATACCTTCGATAAGGAAAATACACTCGGCTATAAATTAATTAGTAGTTTTTTTTCTGTTCAATAATAATTTTTCAATATCTTTATAAGCGATATCGTAGAAATGTACATTCGTAAACGAATCGTTGGGTTTTAACAATTTTATATAATACACCTTAGTTTCATATCCGATACGCATTATCCGTCTTAATGTTTGTATTTGTCTCTTGTATAGTTGACATAATTGCCGGTATTATATTGTAAATGCAACGTTTTTATCGGAGCATAATAAATTACGCTGGTATTTCATGTATTCGATATCGCCTAGTGTTCTCATTTTATAGAATTTATATACAGGATCATAACCCCCGTAAGCTTCGTAAACTTCTTCAACACAGTCATTAAAAACTTTCAATTCCAATTGTATTGTATTACCATTTTCTCTCTAATAATATTGGTAGTTGTTTTTCTGTTCAATTTCCAGTTTTTATAAAATTAGTTTCTATAAAATGTTTTTTTACAGTGTTTTAATGCTGTAGAAACACCGTGACTTATTAGATCGATTCTATCTTTCTAACTGACTTTCTGATTTGAATTATTACTAAACGATAATACTTGCGAGCACGTAATCCCTTGTTAGCCATTCGATGAGTAGCCTGAGTGCCACCGCATGGTGGACATAGCAATGACTCGGCTTTGATCCCTACCCCACAATGCTGACATGGGCGAGGCGAAACGGAACCTCTTCGCATCCATGCACGGTGATGTTTGCAATATTCGTAAATACCGGTGCGATGACACCTCTCGTGACTACCTGTCTTCAACCACGCACACTTAACTAGAAACCATTATGTTGTATATATACTGAGTATAACATAGGGATTATCTCTAATAGGGTGTATCTTCTCATGTCATAAATATATGGTCTCGCGGTAGTAGTATATATGAGTCACAAATGATACCACCATGCGGTGGGGGGTGCCGCGCGTAGCCGGTGCCTTCCAGAGGGTGATGGTATCATTGTGACTCTTATATACTACTATTCTTTTTACCCATGATGCTTTTATCGCTTTTATAAAATTGTCTATATCGACCATCTTTAAACCCCCGTGTTCATATGTTTTAATTATTGTGTTCCACTTTATTTTATCGGGTTTGCCATCCCAGAGAAAATTAAACAATTTCATTTTAATTGTTTTAATTATGCTTTCTGGTGGGTCAGGTAAGACTGTTAATGGATATATCAGTTTCGGAAGAACAAATGTTTTGATCACAGTAATTTTACCTAATAAACTTTTTTTCCATGTCTCAAGACTTTTGACGAACTCTTTTATCTTCGGAGTAAGGTTTAGTTCGTGCATATTTTTATTATCATTTGAAAAAGTAATACCTAATGTCTTTGCACTTGTTGATGTCCATATAAAGTTCTTTGCAGGGCAAAAAATTAGTGTTGTATTTTTTAGGGAACCCACCCGAAGAACTGTAGACTTTTTTGTATTGAGTTAGAGGCCCGAAATTTTACTGAATTCATCTATTAGGTATATTAATGTTTCGAATGATTTTTGTGTACCATCTACCATAAATGTAGCATCGTCAGCAAACATTGTCTTTTTAAGTTCTATGTTACTCATTTTTAGCCCAGTTATATCTTTTTCATTGTCTATTGCTTTTGATAATAATTATATTGCAATTATGAATAGGTATGGTGATAATGGAAAGCCTTGACGGACACCTCGGTTAATTGAGAGACAATCTGATAAGTAACCGTTATTAGTAACGCAACTTTTTTGCATCTGAATACAAAAGTTTAATCCATTTACTAATGTCATTGCCGAAATTAAGATATTGCATGACCTTTAGAAGGTATTCGTGTCCAACTGTATCAAAGGCTTTTTCAAAATCTGCAAAGAATAACAAACCCGGAGAATTACTTTCATTCAAAAAGTCTACCGATTCGCATAATGTTCTGATGTTTTCTCCAATGTATCTCCCCTTAATGAATCAAGTTTGTGAATGATCTATTATTGATGGTAATACTTTTTTCAGCCGGTTTGCAATAGCTTTTGTAGCAATTTTATAATCGACATTAAGAAGGGATATCGGTCTCCAGTTTGTAAGAATGGATACATCACTGTCCTTTTTTGGTATTAATGTTATTACTCCCTGTTTTTGTAATTCGCTCAAGTTTCCGTTCTCTAATGAATAATTCATGGAATTTATAAAATACTCTTTGATATCATTCCAGAATAGTTTGTAAAATTCAACCGTAATACCATCTGAACCTGGACTTTTGTTATTTTTCATTTCCTTTATGCAATTCTTACATTCATATTCAAATAACTTGCCTTCACAATTTTGTTTCTCTTCTTCCGATAGTGTATGTTCATTATTATTCGGGAAAAAATCATGATTAGTTGCTTGCATGTCTTTTTTTGTATATAACTTTTTATAATAATTCTTGCTGCTCATGTAGTATTTCGTTGTCATGTGTAATAATATTGTTATTTATATTCAGTCTAGTTATAGTTTTATTTTCTGCCCGTTTCTTTTCGAGATTAGAAAAGTATTTTGTATTCTTTTCTCCACCCTCTATCCATTCGGCTTTGGTTCTTAATGTTATTCCTCTAACCCTTTCTTCATGTATATTATATAGTTGGTCTTTCTTATCATTTAGTTATGTTAAAAGGTCTTCCTCTGTAGTATTAGAGTATTATGATTCTAATTTATTTATTTCATCCGTTAACTCTTTTTCTATATTTACTGTTTTTTTCTTTTCTATTGAAGCAAATCTTAGTTTCGTTTCTAATCGTTCCTTTTATTATCTCCCATAATGTATTAGGATTTGCACCTTCATTCGTTTCAGCAAGTAAAGAAATATTTTGTCTAATATTTTGTTGATATTCGGCATTTAACAGTAAGCTATTATTTAATTTAAAGTAACCTGGACCTCGTTTATTAGATTGTGTATGAATGGAAAAAAAATACCATTGAATGATCCGACTTATATCCTGTAGTAATCTTACTATTTGCTACACGATTTATTATGTTTTCAGAAATTAAAAAAATAAACTAGTCTACAAAATATTGGCGGCTTAGTATTTCACATTCCAAAAAACATCATTGACTCATGAACTATATTGTCATGAAACTGGTGTAGATTTTGATATCATTTAGTTTAGTCTTGTAATATGATACTGTGTTCGGACATATCACCTCAAATAGAAAATTATATTTCTAGTATTTTCTTTTGCACAATTAAATCAGTAGGTGAAATGTTACAAAGGATCTATTTTACGTTTATCATCCAAGTGCACTGAGAAACTCTTATTTTTGTTGATATTATGTGACGATACGAAGCATGTTCTTTAATATATGTCCGACAACAGTATCCATTCATGTTTGACATTTTTTCATGTAAATCGTGTCTATTTCCTGTTCTTTGTGATATGATACATGTATTAATGAATAAATATGGAAATGGAAACAAAAGAAAAATAAACATTTCATATAGCTTTTCCATGGATAATTTGTGGTATTTAATGAAATTAACTTTCCATTCGCATACACATATATTCGTGACCACATTTATTGCAAAGGTAAATTGATAATACCAATTTTCTCAACGACTGTCAAAGCTGACCCGTCTGCCTTAACTATTTTTGCGTTAACATATACTTTCGTTCTCTTCAAGTCAATATACTCTGCTCCCAAAGACGGTATTACAATCTCCACTGGTGCTTGATCAGTGGAAATCGATGAAATGCTGTGACAATATGTGTAATAGATTGTGTCTATATCTACTAAATTGTCTGGTACAGAAAATATATCATGTTCCGGAGGCTGGTTAATTTCCTTATTTCTCTCGCTTAAAAACGCCATATTGCTCTTCCTGATAATTAAAAATGTTCTTAAAATTTTCCCTTCCTGTTTCTCTTATTTAATTTAGAGCTCTTTATTTTCTTAGAATTGTATTTTTTCTTAATTCCTCAGTGCCTCACTTTATGTTTACGTTGTGTCGATGCTTTCCGTGTCATATCCGTCCTCTTACTTTAGTCGGTGTAATATACGGGTCGATATTTAATTTTTCTTTTTTCAATTCTGACTCAGCTTGTTCAGAAGTTTCAGCAGTAGGCGTCACTGTTTTAATGAACTCTGTATGTTCCGTATACGTATAATTAGTTGGTGGCCTTGCAACCGACACCTTACGAATACCGCCTAATCCCTTACCAATTTGTTTGTATTTATATGAATATTTATTTGCTTTTCGTCCAGTCATGTTACTATAAAATTCATTCCAGATTTGCGGATCACTAACATGCACACTTCCAGACATTTGACTGTTTTTTAGTTTCCTAGATAGGTATGAAATATTTCTTTATGTGAAGTGTGACAAACACGTCCCCATTTAGAAATACCGCTTCGTTGTCGTGTTCGTCTTTTAAATAGACATGAATATACTGAGTCAGGCCAACTTTTATTGGAATATAATACGGAAAGTTATAAATAATGTGATGCGTGTCGGCATCTAAATAAACGCTCCTTAGCAAATGTTCTTGTCCATCCCCCACTAATGTGCTTGAACAAACACTACAACATACATACAGCAATTTACTTTCAGAACCCTTTTTTGTATGTATCGATTTCACAGTAATTTCCGTCAAGGTATCACTGTGCTAAATATAGTACACATCGGCCAGGGGGTATGCTTTAGTAGTCCGGTATAAAAAAATAGTGCAGACGTTTTGAGGCCACAGACCCAGTTTGCTTGTAAATCCTGATCCATTACAGCCCAATTTTACTTGAGAAACATGTTGGGGTGTTTTTAACACCAGTTTCCAGCATATTTCTAGCATTTAAAAGAAATTACTGAGCCTGCTTGTCACGTGATGTGAACACTACGTCACATGACACTTTGATGATAAACAATATGGCGGACTGGACAAGGTTGAATTTTTCTTTCTTAGGAGTAAGTGAACATATTGTTTAATTAGTGAAAATCTGGTGCAGACAGGTTGCAGGTTATGAAAAGGTAGGTTCCACAGCATCCATACGAATAGTGAAAGTGTGAGAGAATGGCCATATTTGGAGGAATCGGATAAGTTGTATAGTAAAACTAATTGGTAGTTGCTAGCCTCAAAGCTATACACCACACTCCGTCAAGTTGCGAAGGACGTTCCAAATTTGCTTTAAAATTGTACGGTTTATTGTTATTGAATAAATTTCTATTGTCCGAAGACCTTAAATATATATACATGATCATTATGTATCACCTATAATTGTACCTGATTAGCAGGTAACCAAGTATCAAATTTTACAGGCCCATATCTATAATGCACCAAATACTCAATTTTACGACCTCGTTTTCGAGTACTAATTACTTTTTCGACGGGCCACATGTAATCATCACCTTTGTGAACTTGCAATAATTCATATTCATAAAAATATCCTTGTATTGCCTCATTTGCAAAGTCGATCAACTTGTACTAGAGTAATGCTATGAAATCACTAACAACTGAATCCAATCAACTTTTCTACAACTAATCCTAAACAACTCTTCTGTCAATTTCTGTTGGTATTCGCGTGTGAATGGTTTCCGTATAAATGGTATTCTTACAATATCTCCAATTTTGTATTTAAACGTGTCCTTTCTTGTTCGTCGTAGCTTAATTTTTGACTCCGCTTTTTGATCTCTGTATTTCTTGTTCTTTGGTGTCATATACATAATATTCCGCAATTCACTTTCATTTTCTTTATTGACTTCAATGGGACACAATCCATATAATGTCGTGTGTGGAGTTGTATTATATAAACGAACTAAATCGGGCAGCTTACTTATATAGGCTAACGTTTTGTGAGCTAATATATATCGCCACATCACATTTTTAAATATCCGTATGACGCGTTCAATTACATTAACCTTTATCTCAGTATTATTCGTTGTGAAAAATTCAATACGATTTTCAGCTAAACAATCTTTAACCTTCTTGTTGAAAAACTCGTTTCCAGAGTCTCCACGAAGTCTGAGATTTGATTTGAACATCAAAGTTAGTTTGTCAATACCTTCAACTCCAGTCTTCTTTCTTAAAGGTTCTACAAATACATATTTGGAAAGCACATCTATTGCACAAAGTAAGTATTTGATGTCATTGTTTTCTTTAGATATATTACTAACATCTGCTAGATCTATATCCCACTGATAGTCAATTTCAGGAGCAGTAAAACGCCTGCGCACAGTTCGTCGTAATGAATATGCATCTTGATCCAATAGCCATTTCCTGATCCTGTGCCGAACAACATTTATGTTTCCTTCTTGTTTCACAACCTTGTATAATTTCTCGGCTCCAGTAAAGGCACATCTATGCTTCGTATTATAGCAAATATGTTCAAGATACTTCTCATAATGTTTAACCATTATTAATTTGTGTATGTTCCAGACAATACACAAAATATTCGTGTATTTTTGCAATGTTCTTTGAACTGGTTAACAGAGTGCGGAGGGCATACTTGGTAAAATCTCTTACGCGGACTGTTCCCATCACATCGATATTTAGAAAATTAACAATTTGTAACCAGTCTGTGTAAACATCTGATACATCAATAAGTAATAAACCTTGATTCACGTATATTATTGTTCCATATGTTAAATCAAATGCGCATGTCAAATAAGAGAACAAGTTTCGAATGGAATATCCACAAACACGTAGAAACTACAAAACAAGAAACTCGTGTACGTCAGCTTGTGTTCAGTAACGTACATTTTCCTGATGAATTATTTTGCATTATGGGATGGCTTGGTTCCAGCTAAAATATCGACTTCTGGGCTTATAGGTAGGACAAGCTAACATTATGATATTCATTATTGTATATACATTGAAGTTCCAAATAAATCAATGTATTATGCATTTGTATGAACTTCACTTTTTGACATTTCCTGAGTTCGAATTTGCACCATTGGTGGAGAATCAATGTATAGTCATGTAGATCGATATTGTAAAATGATCTAGCCACATGCCCGGTTGCTAGTAACTCGATAGAACATCAATATATTGAAAAATATGTACCTGTATTGAAGTGTGGGTTGACACTCTTACTTGGCATTCTGTATCGTCTGCGGTACTTCCAAAAGGTTGAATGAAGCCATGCTTGTTTTCTTGATATCACCTGCAAAACTAGCTTCCTTTTCTAGTGATCCACACTCACTGTCCAGTTTCATTCCTGGTAAATCGTAATCTACAAACCAAAACAGTTTAATATACCAGTGTCAGGGTGTCCGATCACGTGGTTTCAGAACGATATGACGTCATGACTTTTAGACATGTTTACATTAGATTTCCTTTAATATCTTTATAATGGAATGGCTGATTTTTAAAAATGTGCGGGATTTGTTGCCCTTTATTGTACAGTTTGCTTTAATCTCATAATTCTGCCGTTTTGGCGACGAATCGGTTACCGTCAATGCAAATAAAGGTCTAGGGCACGTGCTTGTAAGAAATAAAACGTACACTCGTGAAATATATAAGTTACTGAAAATTACATATAGAGCACCCATAACACACATAAGTCGTCGTGATTGGTGCCCTATGCATCAAAATCAGTATGTTTGTTAGGTGGATTTTATAGGAAATTTATTGTGAAAATGACTTCACATATTAATGTTCCTGAAGGAAATCTTGTTTTCAGTAACGTACATATTCCTGATGAATTTTGCATTATGGGATGGCTTGGTTCCAGCTTAAATATCGACCTCTGGGCTTATAGGTAGGACAAGCTAACATTATGATATTCAGTATTGTATATACATTGAAGTTCCAAATAAATCAATGTATTATGCATTTGTATGAACTTCACTTTTTGACATTTCCACAGTTCGAATTTGCACCATTGGTGGAGAATCAATGTATAGTCATGTAGATCGATATTGTAAAATGATCTAGCCACATGCCCGGTTGCTAGTAACTCGATAGAACATCAATATACTAAAAAATATGTACCTGTATTGAAGTGTGGGTTGACACTCTTACCTGGCATTCTGTGTCGTCTGCGGTACTTCCGAAAGGTTGAAGCAATGATTTTTTTCTTGATATCACCTGCAAAACTAGCTTCAATTTCTTGTGATCCACACTCACTGTCCAGTTTCATTTCTGGTGAAACGTAATCTACAAACCAAAACAGTTTAATATACCAGTGTCAGGGTGTCCGATCACGTGGTTTCAGAACGATATGACGTCATGACGTAGACATGTTTACATTAGATTTCCTTTAATATCTTTATAATGGAATGGCTGATTTTTAAAAATGTGCGGGATTTGTTGCCCTTTATTGTACAGTTTGCTTTAATCTCATAATTCTGCCGTTTTGGCGACGAATCGGTTACCGTCAATGCAAATAAAGGTCTAGGGCACGTGCTTGTAAGAAATAAACGGTACACTCGTGAAATATATAAGTTATTGTAAATTACATATAGAGCACCCATAACACACATAAGTCGTCGTGTTTGGTGCCCTAGATATCAAAATCAGTATGTTTCTTTGGTGGATTTTATAAGAAATTTATTGTGAAAATGACTTCACATATTAATGTTCCTTAAGGAAATCTTGTTTTCAGTAACGTACATATTCCTGATGAATTTTGCATTATGGGATGGCTTGGTTCCAGCCTAAATATCGACTTCTGGGCTTATATGTAGGACAAGCTAACATTTTGATATTCATTATTGTCTATACATTGAAGTTCCAAATAAATCAATGTATTATGCATTTGTATGAACATTCACTTTTTGACATTTCCACAGTTCGAATTTGCACCATTGGTGGAGAATCAATGTATAGTCATGTAGATCGATATTGTAAAATGATCTAGCCACATGCCCGGTTGCTAGTAACTCGATAGAACATCAATATACTAAAAAATATGTACCTGTATTGAAGTGTGGGTTGACACTCTTACCTGGCATTCTGTGTCGTCTGTGGTACTTCCGAAAGGTTGAAGCAATGATTTTTTTCTTGATATCACCTGCAAAACTAGCTTCAATTTCTTGTGATCCACACTCACTGTCCAATTTCATTTCTGGTGAAACGTAATCTACAAACCAAAACAGTTTAATATACCAGTGTCAGGGTGTCCGATCACGTGGTTTCAGAACGATATGACGTCATGACTTTTTAGACATGTTTACATTAGATTTCCTTTAATATCTTTATAATGGAATGGCTGATTTTTAAAAATGTGCGAGATTTGTTGCCCTTTATTGTACAGTTTGCTTTACTCTCATAATTCTGCCGTTTTGGCGACGAATTTACCGTCAATGCAAATAAAGGTCTAGGGCACGTGCTTGTAAGAAATAAACGGTACACTCGTGAAATATATAAGTTATTGTAAATTACATATTGAGCACCCATAACACACATAATTCGTTGTGTTTGGTGCCCTAGATATCAAAATCAGTATGTTTCTTAGGTGGATTTTATAAGAAATTTATTGTGAAAATGACGTCACATATTAATGTTCCTGAAGGAAACCTTGTTTTCAGTAACGTACATATTCCTGATGAATTATTTGCATTATGGAATGGCTTGGTTCCAGCTTCAATATCGACTTCTGGGCTTATAGGTAGGACAAGCTAACATTATGATATTCATTATTGTATATACATTGAAGTTCCAAATAAATCAATGTATTATGCATTTGTAGAACTTCACTTTTTGACAATTCCTGAGTTCGAATTTGCACCATTGGTGGAGAATCAATGTATATCATGTAGATCGATATTGTAAAATGATCTAGCCACATGCCCGGTTGCTAGTAACTCGATAGAACATCAATATACTAAAAAATATGTACCTGTATTGCCTGTATTGACAATGATGTTTTTCTTGATATCACCTGCAAAACTAGCTTCAATTTCTTGTGATCCACACTCACTGTCCAGTTTCATTTCTGGTGAAACGTAATCTACCAAAACCAAAACAGTTTAAATATACCAGTGTCAGGGTTTTGGTCGATTCACGTGGTTTCAGAACGATATGACGTCATGACTTTTTAGACATGTTTACATTAGATTTCCTTTAATATCTTTATAATGGAATGGCTGATTTTTAAAAATGTGCGGGATTTGTTGCCCTTTATTGTACAGTTTGCTTTAATCTCATAATTCTGCCGTTTTGGCGACGAATCGGTTACCGTCAATGCAAATAGGTCTAGGGCACGTGCTTGTAAGAAATAAACGTACACTCGTGAAATATATAAGTATTGTAAATTACATATAGAGCACCCATAAACACACATAAGTCGTCGTGTTTGGTGCCCTAGATATCAAAATCAGTATGTTTCTTAGGTGGATTTTATAAGAAATTTATTGTGAAAATGACTTCACATATTAATGTTCCTGAAGGAAATCTTGTTTTCAGTAACGTACATATTCCTGATGAATTTTGCATTATGGGATGGCTTGGTTCCAGCTTAAATATCGACCTCTGGGCTTATAGGTAGGACAAGCTAACATTATGATATTCAGTATTGTATATACATTGAAGTTCCAAATAAATCAATGTATTATGCATTTGTATGAACTTCTCTTTTTGACATTTCCTGAGTTCGAATTTGCACCATTGGTGGAGAATCAATGTATAGTCATGTAGATCGATATTGTAAAATGATCTAGCCACATGCCCGGTTGCTAGTAACTCGATAGAACATCAATATACTAAAAAATATGTACCTGTATTGAAGTGTGGGTTGACACTCTTACCTGGCATTCTGTGTCGTCTGCGGTACTTCCGAAAGGATGCAGCCATCATTTTTTTCTTGATATCACCTGCAAAACTAGCTTCAATTTCTTGTGATCCACACTCACTGTCCAGTTTCATTTCTGGTGAAACGTAATCTACAAACCAAAACAGTTTAATATACCAGTGTCAGGGTGTCCGATCACGTGGTTTCAGAACGATATGACGTCATGACTTTTAGACATGTTTACATTAGATTTCCTTTAATATCTTTATAATGGAATGGCTGATTTTTAAAAATGTGCGGGATTTGTTGCCCTTTATTGTACAGTTTGCTTTACTCTCATAATTCTGCCGTTTTGGCGACGAATTTACCGTCAATGCAAATAAAGGTCTAGGGCACGTGCTTGTAAGAAATAAACGGTACACTCGTGAAATATATAAGTTATTGTAAATTACATATTGAGCACCCATAACACACATAATTCGTCGTGTTTGGTGCCCTAGATATCAAAATCAGTATGTTTCTTAGGTGGATTTTATAAGAAATTTATTGTGAAAATGACGTCACATATTAATGTTCCTGAAGGAAACCTTGTTTTCAGTAACGTACATATTCCTGATGAATTATTTGCATTATGGAATGGCTTGGTTCCAGCTTCAATATCGACTTCTGGGCTTATAGGTAGGACAAGCTAACATTATGATATTCATTATTGTATATACATTGAAGTTCCAAATAAATCAATGTATTATGCATTTGTATGAACTTCACTTTTTGACAATTCCTGAGTTCGAATTTGCACCATTGGTGGAGAATCAATGTATAGTCATGTAGATCGATATTGTAAAATGATCTAGCCACATGCCCGGTTGCTAGTAACTCGATAGAACATCAATATACTAAAAAATATGTACCTGTATTGACAATGATGTTTTTCTTGATATCACCTGCAAAACTAGCTTCAATTTCTTGTGATCCACACTCACTGTCCAGTTTCATTTCTGGTGAAACGTAATCTACAAACCAAAACAGTTTAATATACCAGTGTCAGGGTGTCCGATCACGTGGTTTCAGAACGATATGACGTCATGACTTTTTAGACATGTTTACATTAGATTTCCTTTAATATCTTTATAATGGAATGGCTGATTTTTAAAAATGTGCGGGATTTGTTGCCCTTTATTGTACAGTTTGCTTTAATCTCATAATTCTGCCGTTTTGGCGACGAATCGGTTACCGTCAATGCAAATAAAGGTCTAGGGCACGTGCTTGTAAGAAATAAACGGTACACTCGTGAAATATATAAGTATTGTAAATTACATATAGAGCACCCATAACACACATAAGTCGTCGTGTTTGGTGCCCTAGATATCAAAATCAGTATGTTTCTTAGGTGGATTTTATAAGAAATTTATTGTGAA
The DNA here is from genome assembly GCA_029237695.1 of Conchocele bisecta. Taxonomy (NCBI): domain Eukaryota; kingdom Metazoa; phylum Mollusca; class Bivalvia; order Lucinida; family Thyasiridae; genus Conchocele; species Conchocele bisecta. The sequence goes on along the minus strand of CM055265.1, from coordinate 197,958,808 downwards.
AATGACTTCACATATTAATGTTCCTGAAGGAAATCTTGTTTTCAGTAACGTACATATTCCTGATGAATTTTGCATTATGGGATGGCTTGGTTCCAGCTTAAATATCGACCTCTGGGCTTATAGGTAGGACAAGCTAACATTATGATATTCAGTATTGTATATACATTGAAGTTCCAAATAAATCAATGTATTATGCATTTGTATGAACTTCTCTTTTTGACATTTCCTGAGTTCGAATTTGCACAATTGGTGGAGAATCAATGTATAGTCATGTAGATCGATATTGTAAAATGATCTAGCCACATGCCCGGTTGCTAGTAACTCGATAGAACATCAATATACTAAAAAATATGTACCTGTATTGAAGTGTGGGTTGACACTCTACCTGGCATTCTGTGTCGTCTGCGGTACTTCCGAAAGGATGCAGCCATCATTTTTTTCTTGATATCACCTGCAAAACTAGCTTCAATTTCTTGTGATCCACACTCACTGTCCAGTTTCATTTCTGGTGAAACGTAATCTACAAACCAAAACAGTTTAATATACCAGTGTCAGGGTGTCCGATCACGTGGTTTCAGAACGATATGACGTCATGACTTTTAGACATGTTTACATTAGATTTCCTTTAATATCTTTATAATGGAATGGCTGATTTTTAAAAATGTGCGGGATTTGTTGCCCTTTATTGTACAGTTTGCTTTAATCTCATAATTCTGCCGTTTTGGCGACGAATCGGTTACCGTCAATGCAAATAAAGGTCTAGGGCACGTGCTTGTAAGAAATAAACGGTACACTCGTGAAATATATAAGTTATTGTAAATTACATATAGAGCACCCATAACACACATAAGTCGTCGTGTTTGGTGCCCTAGATATCAAAATCAGTATGTTTCTTTGGTGGATTTTATAAGAAATTTATTGTGAAAATGACTTCACATATTAATGTTTCCTTAAGGAAATCATTGTTTTCAGTAACGTACATATTCCTGATGAATTTTGCATTATGGGATGGCTTGGTTCCAGCCTAAATATCGACTTCTGGGCTTATATGTAGGACAAGCTAACATTTTGATATTCATTATTGTCTATACATTGAAGTTCCAAATAAATCAATGTATTATGCATTTGTATGAACTTCACTTTTTGACATTTCCACAGTTCGAATTTGCACCATTGGTGGAGAATCAATGTATAGTCATGTATATCGATATTGTAAAATGATCTAGCCACATGCCCGGTTGCTAGTAACTCGATAGAACATCAATATACTAAAAAATATGTACCTGTATTGAAGTGTGGGTTGACACTCTTACATGGCATTCTGTGTCGTCTGCGGTACTTCCGAAAGTTGAAGCAATGATTTTTTTTCTTGATATCACCTGCAAAACTAGCTTCAATTTCTTGTGATCCACACTCACTGTCCAGTTTCATTTCTGGTGAAACGTAATCTACAAACCAAAACAGTTTAATATACCAGTGTCAGGGTGTCCGATCACGTGGTTTCAGAACGATATGACGTCATGACTTTTTAGACATGTTTACATTAGATTTCCTTTAATATCTTTATAATCGGAATCGGCTGATTTTTAAAAATGTGCGAGATTTGTTGCCCTTTGTTGTACAGTTTGCTTTAATCTCATAATTCTGCCGTTTTGGCGACGAATTTACCGTCAATGCAAATAAAGGTCTAGGGCACGTGCTTGTAAGAAATAAACGGTACACTCGTGAAATATATAAGTTATTGTAAATTACATATTGAGCACCCATAACACACATAATTCGTCGTGTTTGGTGCCCTAGATATCAAAATCAGTATGTTTCTTAGGTGGATTTTATAAGAAATTTATTGTGAAAATGACGTCACATATTAATGTTCCTGAAGGAAACCTTGTTTTCAGTAACGTACATATTCCTGATGAATTATTTGCATTATGGAATGGCTTGGTTCCAGCTTCAATATCGACTTGTGGGCTTATAGGTAGGACAAGCTAACATTATGATATTCATTATTGTATATACATTGAAGTTCCAAATAAATCAATGTATTATGCATTTGTATGAACTTCACTTTTTGACAATTCCTGAGTTCGAATTTGCACCATTGGTGGAGAATCAATGTATAGTCATGTAGATCGATATTGTAAAATGATCTAGCCACATGCCCGGTTGCTAGTAACTCGATAGAACATCAATATACTAAAAAATATGTACCTGTATTGAAGTGTGGGTTGACACTCTTACCTGGCATTCTGTGTCGTCTGCGGTACTTCCGAAAGGTTGAAGCAATGATTTTTTTCTTGATATCACCTGCAAAACTAGCTTCAATTTCTTGTGATCCACACTCACTGTCCAGTTTCATTTCTGGTGAAACGTAATCTACAAACCAAAACAGTTTAATATACCAGTGTCAGGGTGTCCGATCACGTGGTTTCAGAACGATATGACGTCATGACTTTTTAGACATGTTTACATTAGATTTCCTTTAATATCTTTATAATGGAATGGCTGATTTTTAAAAATGTGCGGGATTTGTTGCCCTTTATTGTACAGTTTGCTTTAATCTCATAATTCTGCCGTTTTGGCGACGAATCGGTTACCGTCAATGCAAATAAAGGTCTAGGGCACGTGCTTGTAAGAAATAAACGGTACACTCGTGAAATATATAAGTTATTGTAAATTACATATAGAGCACCCATAACACACATAAGTCGTCGTGTTTGGTGCCCTAGATATCAAAATCAGTATGTTTCTTAGGTGGATTTTATAAGAAATTTATTGTGAAAATGACTTCACATATTAATGTTCCTGAAGGAAATCTTGTTTTCAGTAACGTACATATTCCTGATGAATTTTGCATTATGGGATGGCTTGGTTCCAGCCTAAATATCGACTTCTGGGCTTATATGTAGGACAAGCTAACATTTTGATATTCATTATTGTCTATACATTGAAGTTCCAAATAAATCAATGTATTATGCATTTGTATGAACTTCACTTTTTGACATTTCCACAGTTCGAATTTGAACCACTGGTGGAGAATCAATGTATAGTCATGTAGATCGATATTGTAAAATGATCTAGCCACATGCCCGGCTGGTAGTAACTTCACACTAGAAGACGTTCTTCCATGGCGGATGCAACAAGCTTTCCTCACTCGGTCTCCATATAAACGGTTCCGGTGCACGCCTGTTGCTGGTGAAAAGTAATTTACAAGCCAAAACAAGTAAATACGAGTGCTAGGTAGTGTGATCACATGGTTTCCGAACGGTCTGACGTCATATTTTTAGACATGTTTTCAGTAGATTTCCGTTAATATCTTTATAATGGAATGACTATTTTTTTTGGAATGTGCGGAATTGGTTTCCCTTTATTACATAGTTTGCTTTAATATCATAATTCTTTGGTTTTGGCGACGAATCGGTTATCATCAATGAATATAAAGGTCTAGGGACGTGATTGTAAGAAATAAACGATACACTCGTGAAATATATAAGTTATTGTAAACATATAGAGCACAACATTGTAAATTACATATAGAGCACCCAGACGTAAGTGATCGTGTTTGAGCGCTAGATATCACAAGAATTCCGCGGAATCAAATGTCTCGCCTTGTTCCGCCTTGACCTTGACCCGGGGCCTTGACCCTGACCCTGGAGCCCCGAGAATAGTCCTATATTCATCTACATATCATAGTAAAAGTATGTATAAAGTTTGATGACTGTAGCTGATAAGGTGTTGAAGCAATGACCGTAACACGAAAGCTTAACATTGAATGATGACGCCGCCGCCACCGGCGACGACGCCGACGCCGCCGCCGCCGCCGCCGCCGCCGCCGACGACGACTCCGGAAAAGCAAAACCTATGTCTCGCTTTCCGCTTTCGCGGGCGAGACAAAAATCCGTATGTCTGTGAGGTGAATTTTATAGGAAATCTACCGTGAATATGACCTCACATATATACGCCACGTTGGCAATCAGGTTCGGAAAGCACGTGCCCCCATACACTGAGTGTTAGAATTAGGTTATGGATCATGAGTAGCGTAGTAGTAGTAGTAGTATATATTCATGTCCTCCATTAGGAGAGTACAGAAAACATATGCAAAAACACATATATACACGTATGGCATCAGTGCAGTAATGAACTATTCATCGTGTGTGAATGTAGTGGGCCTATAATACAGTTTGTACACTTCAGTTTTATAGGTTATACATGTTGGAATATTTGCCAGATATCTTGAACAAATGTCAGATGAGACACAATCGGAAAATGCGCAACCGAACCCACGCGCCGTAGAAAGAGGCAAAATACCACAACGACACTCATCAGAAGGGAGACAATCCATGACAAGTAGTCATCATTTGTCTCCCAGTCATCGTACGTGGCAGGATGACCGTCACATCGGATGCTGTAGCAATGCGTTGCAATTGACTGTACCGATGTTGGCTGCTGGCTTCGGAAAGGTCCCTCGGCAGTTGAAGTTATGGCCATACTGCGCATTCGGTCGGTATAATTATGATATGCGCGCTTACTAATAGAATGTGCCTGTATGGCGATCACCGAGCCCTGACCAGACTGCGCGGGTGCGCAAGCTGATCTGGGACTACGTTCAACCGTCAGTAGAGGTCACGTTTGCCAGCCATTTGCCCATTACAAATGTATGTACGTCCGTGTGCCCCCTTGCATAAATGTAGAGATGCATGGTCTTTTCCAACTGCCATGACTACCGGCATACTCGGTTACATCTTGCGTTTACTTAAACTGAACAACATGTACAGGTCTAACGTGTTTCATGGCACATCAGTGGGAGTCGAAGTTCAATTGTTCGTAAAATAACAGTGTGACGTGACATTAAACCAATGCCTACAAGTTAAATAGTAGCTTAACTCGATGCAAGATCCATAGTGATGCTATCACCATTGATTCAGCATCTGTAATAAATACCCAATGTGTCCGTGATGTAGCCAAACAATACACTCGCCTGATATTACGGTGACATGGTAATGCATACTGAGAAAATATCAAGTCCACATTGATGAATGATATTACGCCACACAATATTCCGTTCATTTTCAGAATACATACACTCAGACATACAATGGAAGACTATGTTCTCGGTTATGACGCTTCGGACAATACTGACGATAGGTCTCGGAAAACATCTTGCACATTAATACTACCGCTGCTTTACACTGGCGAAGGATGTGTTCATTGAACGCACTACAGTTGAATCTGCTTATACCCCTTATGTGAGTATTACGATTAGTTGTAATCCTATTTTAGGGGAAAGGGCCAAGTGACTTTGGTGTGGTATGGACCTGACACCAGGTAAGGTTATTCTAATATCAGGGCCGAATATATTTTTTCTCGATGTAAATATTCCGTTTTGATTTTGGGATTTCCCCCCCCCACCCCCCCCCCCCCCCCCCCCAATGCAGCAGGTTAAAACGGGGTGGAACCCATTTTGCCCGGCCTTATATGACCTTAGCTGTTGATAGGCCGTTAAGCACCAATAAACAAACAAACAAACAAACAAGCTAACCTGCCATAGTATACAGGGAGTCAGCGGTTCTGTAGCATTTACTAATTTAACTAGCGGCTCGCCTATACGTATGCGAGTTTGTATCGCTCCCCATTCATATTCATAAATAGCAGTTTGTACCAGTTCCTTTCACATAGACTTGGCTGTAAATTGTCCAGTTTGCAAAAATGACCCGAGAACTTGGCTCAGGGAGTACTTTTGCAGAAGTCATATGCAGAATCAATGTTGTCGTGGGTGACTGCCGTCGTTTTCAGTGAATCTAATTCAGAATGTCCTGCTGCTAAGGCTTCACTAACACATTGCTCGTATTGGTATAGGTGTTCCGGTTGCACCTTATTCCAGTTTGTACGACGCGGATTATTGTTTTTAATACTATAATGAATATCATACGATAAACTCAATTGACAAACGATTCACTTGTGCCGTGACACCACTAGAGCAGTTTCATCATTAACAATGTGACATGACGTGACTATATCTGTTTGTTCCTGCCCAACTAAAATATGATCGATCATGGAACGATACACCCCGTCGTATGTCACAAATGTTGCATCGGCCCCGGAACCATTGTATTCACAGCAACACGGTTTGTGTTTGACAATAGCTTTTCCAAGAATTTACCTCTAGCGTCTATATATTAATGCCCTGCCATTCATGTGCACATTGAAATCACCCATAATCACGACAAGCCCCTTGTCAACATATTGACTATATATATCTTGCAATGTATCAATATAGTCTCGGTATACATCTATGGAATTATTGCTTGATGGCATGTACATTTGAAATACATACACATAGGCCATGCGTGATAGTTCATACTGAACGCCAATGATACGGTCATCGTCAACCTGAATAGGTGTAATGGAATGATGGAGGCGCTTATTCCACAATAAGCCCACCGATCCATTTCCAACACACCTGTTGCCTGGCAAACGCAAATCTAAGTCGGATTTTGTATGACAAATATACTCAATCCATGAAATTATGATCATGCTATTACAGCCAATGTTCGGCAATACCACAAATGTCAATGCATTCAGAATCTAAAAGATCGGACAAATACGAGCTACTAGACTTAATTCCAGTAACGTTCCATGTCAAAAATGTAAGAGTTTCCATTGGAAGTAAGTTTGCGTTTTCCAATGCGACACAGCCAAGTATCAGCCTAATCGACACAGCAATTGGTGTGGTCCGTGTACATGTATGGGCTGTACATGTTTACATACTCTGGAACAATATTTACTTCCCTAGAGTTCCTGCCAAACATATGCCCTTCATCTTGGTGGTAACCACGTTCATTCATTTCCGGGCTATATCTACCGCGAGACATCCTCTTGGCCAAACGTCTGGCTCCTCAAGTAGGTAGCTGCACTCATCTGCCTCAACATTCTATCGTATGACTATATCCTTATACCGCCGCTGTTTAAATATACGTATATAAGTAACTTTTGGGCCGCGTTTCGATACATAACGGTATAGTTTATTCTCCGTCATAGATGGTTTGAACTCTCCCACATAGAACCGTTTAGTTCGTTTTCTAACATGAAGGGCGAACTCCTCGTCCTCAGAGTAGTGTTCAGATTTTGTATACGACATGTTTATCACGGAATGGTTGACGGTATTTCGGTTGAGAGACGCCGCCACCTTCTGCATTAAGTGATGCACGCTACCTGTACGCGATTTGTTTGTCTTACCACGCGTGTCTTGCGTTGTACCCTCATTGATACTGCGTGTCTTACCGGGAGCATTTTCTTTTACGCTACTATTAATCATTGGTAGACTATCGCTGTTACTGGAACTAACCTGCATGCTCGGCAGAGGCACGTTAGTTCCGTCGCTACCAATTAGTACGGAACTGTAGCTTCGTGTAAATGTGCTATTCGTGTCAACTAGACTAGTTATTGCTTGTTGTGTTCGCTGCACTACTATGAGTGTTCGTACTGTTCCGTTCCTGATCAAATGTACGTGTGCTATTACCTGTTATAGTCTGTATATTTGTTGTAACTGTTTACATTGAACTTTGCCGTGAACTTGGAATATTAGCATAAGACACTCGTGTCATTTTCGTACCATGACTACCGTGGTGCTGTGGAAGTTTGTATGCAGTCCAAGCACAATCAATGCCATCGTTCACCCTAGTGGGCATCGGCCTAGAGGCTATAGGCGACTGGGCGTTACAGTATTCCCTATATGTGGTAGGTGAGAAAAGCGACTCAGATAGGGAACCAGTGACACTGTTAATAGTTGAGTAACCATCAATATTCTGAGTAGTAGCAGACACAGGGGTTGAATTTGTCAAAGAGGATGGCTCAGGTACACATGGCACAATAACCTCGGTATCTGTAGTACTATTTGTATTACCAGCTGCATGCACAATGGCTTGCAAGGCATCAACATGCTTGGGTATTATGTTCGATGTCCCAGGGTAGCATGTCAAAGGGATTGATGTATGGTTGCCACCATTTATTACTATGGCGTGCCTGATGCCATAACTCATATACAGTTCTACCAGAAAGATATATGATAGCTTAACATAATGTATCTCAAATTAGCAAAACATTAATTCCGCACAAGTGTGTCATTGAACAATGTTATCAACACGTGATAGTGTCAACGTTCCAGTTAATGTATGGCAGTTTGACCGATAGAAGTACAGCGCTTTGTTTGCCAAATTGACAGGTGAACACAGATGTCCACTGAAATGATCATAATTACATGATCATGATGATTGCAATATTCCATTTTAATGCATAACATAGGCGTTCACATTCTAATAACATCGTGTATTAAAATGCATAAGACACTCGTGTAATAACTATATAATGAGGCCGCAACAAACAAACATGCTAGGTGGTTAATACAGCTTCAATTTGTTATGTTGTGCTTATGCTATAAATTGAATCTAAGATTTGTGTTTATTAAATATGAGATTTATTGAATTCGTTGATTGATTTCTTAAGAAACTCCGCATAGCCTCGTTATTATGAAATCACTAAGCTCGTTTAATAAATATCATATTAAATCATCACTCATGTCCGATCATCTATTTAAATATGTATTCATCGGTCCGCAGTGTGTGTTAGCGGGTTGTGCCGTGAAAGGTAGGTGTTTTGTGTCATGGCCTGCGGTACTACTCACACAATCATTGGCACGAAGGAACAGGCACAATAAAGCGGAGCGTGCAATGTATGTGCTTTTCTGGTAGTCGTATTCAAAGGTTATCGCGGATCTTCTGCTGCGTCTTGTACTTTCCAACAACACATTAGAAACTTTTCAATATCGAAACACATTGCAATGAAACCGAACAGACTGGAAAACATCAATAGTGCATATGTCTGGCTGATCAGCAGCAATACATAACCTGATCAGTAATCATAGCGTTTCATTTGTTTTCATTTTATAGTAAGATTGATTAGTTGATCGGTAACTGGATGCCCTACGTGTTGGCCTTATGGGAAAATGTTCCATGATCATCAAATGTAGAGACATGGGTCGTAAATGTGTCACTGATGGATGATCACCATAGATGTACGCATGCGTGAACGATACATTGGACGTTGAACCACACTGAATCAAAGGATTATGTCCTGAAATTATTCGTTGTATGTGTTTGTGGATGAAAACTAGACTAATAATCTAGAGTGGAAAAAGTAGGCAAGATATGTAGTTTGAAAGTAGTAATGGGTGCCACTATGGCGTACTTATTTAACATGTGTTTTTTACATAGACATTTTTACCGGAACACCGGTTGTCTATGTAAAAACCACATGTTAAAAAAGTACGCCATAGGTGACACCCCTTATTACTCCCATTATCAGGGGTGGAAACTTCTTGTATTACGCCATAGTGGCACCCCTGAACCATTTTGATGAAGATTCGTGAATTTTATCCGGGGTGTAAACTTCTTGTATTACGCTATAGTGGTTAAAAGTACCCCATAGTGGCACCCCTGAACCATTTTGATGGAGATTCGTGAATTTTATCCGGGATGAAAACTTCTTGTATTACGCTATAGTGTCACCCTGAACCAATAAGAGCAGTATGTAAGGTATTCATTTCTTGAGAAAGTGTATAGCCCTGAAAAGGGCTGTTGTCTTTTAGTAAACTATGTAGTGTTCAGTTTACTCCACATACAATCGACGACTAACTCGCACGCCTCACAAATTTCAAGGTCTTTAATATCCTCTTCCTCGAAAAAGCCTTCATCGAGCTCTGGACAATTGTGATCTTCCCCGTGAGTGTCCAACACTGCATAACATTTTCTACACTCTATGTAACAGGGCTCACTGCACATAGAGCATTCACCGTTCTTCTGCATTCTTATGTAGTTGGATGAACAGTTTAATGACTAATGAAATATAGCTGTATGTTTTTTTACTTTTATACATATCAGAAGGATTGACCTACTTTTGACAGTTTAGTCATTTTTCAGATGTTCGACCAATCAGAAAGCGTGTTGTAAAAACGCGTTTTTGTGATATCCTAGGGGTGTACTGTTCCTGTATATAATTTTCAAATAAATATTTTGACAACTCCAATATTATCAAATACATATGAAAATTTCCTAGAAATATTTTTATTTTTCATCCACTTCTGACAACTCTAATATTGACAAAAGTTAATTAAAATAAATATTGATTGTAAATCAATATATTGGTATTTTTCAATTTATAGTGGGGAAAAAAAAATTGAATACAAGATATGTAAAGTTTTAACAATATTTTATTGAACAACAACATATTTACAACATGTATGTTTAACATTCAAGAGGTATGATCTCTGTCCGTGTAGCGTGATCACTGTCCATGAAGCGTGAACAAGAGGGGCACACACACATTGGTTCAGTCTCACTAATCTGTACCATTTCCATTGGTACAATCTCTCTCTGTCCAGGAACCGTGAGCAATGGGGCCCTTAGCCCTGATATTGTTTCAGTCTTTACACTATTCCGTAAGTTCGGTTTACATCGTTTAAATAAGAAATTCACAATATTGTCATTTTCAACAACTTCGTTTCTCCATTGTTCAAATGTTAATTGTTCTACTTTAATCCTTGAATCTTTGAAGAACCCTGTCGTTACTAATAGGGCTTCCTTGAACTCATCAAACATCTCTATTTTCTCTAATTCATCCTTGATGATCCCGGTTGTAAGATATTGTTCATTTGATACTTTTAGTTTGAAAGCAAGTATCAATGCTTTCCTGTATGCTATGTGATTTAATAGATCTGTCAGAGGATTCATTGTTACTGGTTTCCTGATTGCTATATGATTTAATAGATCTGTCAGAGGATTCATTGTTTCTTCAACTGTGTCTATTCATAGAATGATTCAGTTATAATCCGTTCCTACTTTATCTTCAGTAACAATCTACTTCCAGGATTGTTTGACTTGTTTCTTCAACTGTTCCAACCACGATTCATCGGGTCTAAAACGGATTTTGTTTTTAATTTGTAACCACAGTCTGTATGCTTCCAGTTTCTCTTGATCGTCCAATGTCATATCTTTGAGAATTGGATACCATTCTTCCATAATTTTATAGGGGTCTAATTTCTGTAGAGCGGTCAATATGAATAAATCTGTTTGTTCATATTGATCTGTGAATAAGCACAGTTGATGTCGTAATTGACTTGGATGTTCAACCTGACATCCATAACAATTATCATTTACTTCTTTTTTAATTAATGATTGAAGTTGTTCAACCATACATCTATTAAATGTGTCATGTATTATCTTTCTTTGTCGGGGTATTTCTCGGGATTTCTTTATCAGACAAACATCGTTTTGTAACCACAACTCATAATTATACCCCATCATTTTTATTGTTTATTATCTAAATGTACTGTATAATATTTGTTGTTTCTAGAGCGAATACCTTGAATATAATGGCTTATGACAAAATGTAAAACGTTTATATAGGTACAACTGATTATAAGTTTTTTCTATTCTAAATATTTGTATTGGCCCTGAAAAGGGCCTTTTGTCTTGATCGTCTAATTCAAGTTTGCTGTTTATCATACTTGTTCACTCTTTCAATGTATTTGTTATGGCCACCACAGTCCCTGGATCCGCAGCTTCTGCATGTTAAGAGAAATCTGTGTGTAGACCTTTTGTTGGGTTTTCCAGGAATCGTAAATGATGGTGTCGGAGCTCGACGGATCTCCTCATCCCAGTCTTCTTGCTGTGATTGTACACTCGATCTCTCATCATTATCCCAGTTTTCTGTAGGCTTCACCATAGTGTTCGATGAAACATGTGTTCTGTTGATATCGTTCATCAAATCATCGAACTTGTTCCAGTTATATACGAAGCTATTCGATGCTTCTCTTGCTTCAAATTTCAAATTATAGTAGGGAATTAAATTCCTAACCACGTACTCATGAAATAAATATATTAAAGTTAGCATCCTAAATGTGTAGAGTCAGGGTTATACTCTGAACAATGTAATGCTTCTCATAGAATGTAAATTATGATTTTATGATCGTCTTTTATACCCATCAAACGGATTGACCTACTTTTGATAGTTTAGTCATTTTTTTTCAGATTTTCGTCCAATCAGAAAGCGTGTGTAAACACTTTTTTTTTCTTTTTTACAGTTAAAAATTGTGTATTATATCTTGCGAAAATATACACCAAATGGCCTCATGTTGTAAACTGTGAATGAGTGATCCCTAAAGTCTTTCCTTAGCATGACAGTCCAAAACGCATCATCTTCAATGATGCGTTTTGCACGCTCGTCAGTGCATGCGAGACTTTTGACATTACTCTCCGACAGATATAATTTTATTAACATAACCAGTAACTCCTCTGGTAGCACAGCTAACCGACTGTAGTTATTAAATGTGTCCATGACTGAATTTCTGGATATTCAAACAACAATTCTTAATACACCGTGTATATTCAATCAAAGTCTCAATGTGTTGTAACCGTATGGTACAGTATTGAAATTGTCAACAATGACACGTTTTGTGTACACAGACCTAAATGTCTTGCTTTGACATTCACTCGTTACTGTTCTGTTTGCATGTCTCCGGATTTTACATGCATATACAACTTTCACTTCGGTACTTCGGTCCTCTGCACATTGAACATACGTGTCACAAAGTTACTACTTGACTTGTGTTGTAATCGAGTGTCAGTCCTTTAACTTTGCATTTGGATTTTATTTCCCCAGCTTTTGTTTTGATAGCACTTGTATGCATAACTCTTTGGTCCTATTCCCCTAAAACTTATTATTATTTTATTTTCGGGTTCTTCATCAGTCCATTTACCAAGCCTACTATTGATAATGAGGGGGGGGGGTTCCAGGAATTATGTTTGTGTATGTACATATAACTGTCTGTATCGAAATACAAGACACGCTCATTTAACTTTTCCAAAACACTGTATAGTTCAAGTCTTGCATATGCTGTTACATATGATCCCACTATAACGTTTGATGTTGCATGGGATTCAATGTGTTCAAGTCTAGTTTCATAGTTAACCAATATGAATGGACATTCATTATCAAATATTTCTACGTGTTTTACCATTATACATGGATTTGAAATCAAATCAAACTATTTTGAAGGATTATTGATGTATTCCGTTTGTGTCATGATTTCACGTTGTGCCAATTTACCCCATAAACATAATCTTGGCAAATGCTCTACGGCCAGTATTTATTTGTATGTTTGATGGATCAAGACAAATACCTTCAGCTTCTTCATAGTCCTTAACAAATTTGTCTTTGTCTTTTTCTGTTACACACCATCCTGGATAACCACTTGCTTCTTGTTTGATTTTAAGAAAATTGTCCACATATCCCGAGAAAAAATCATTAGATTTCCCCGAAAAATGCCACACTTCATATGCGTCTAACAACATATAACCACAGTCCAATGCTTTAAACAATTCTATTGACACCCATGTACCAACCAAAGCTCTTTCTTCAATTGTATGTGTACACTTTGTAGAACTTTTCTCTGCATATGTTCTACATAATGGAAACATGAGTTTGTTATTACAATGTGTTGGGTAACACTGGATGAAATAAGATTATGCCCGGAGGGAGAACTTTTACATTTTATCAAACCCTGATACTGTCGGATGTTTTCTATATCAATATATTCTTTTGTTAAAATATCGGGGTGTCCTATCGGATATTCTTTGTGTTTACATACAAATGGATACAATGAACAAATATCAATATATTTGATTTCATCATCTGAATTTTCTTCAATATCATATTTAATTTTTATAGCATTACAACGTCCACCAAACAACCCTTCCCTAGGTTCAATCGGATCACAGTTTGAAAAGAATTGTTCGATCAACTTTTTGTATTCTTTATCAGTTTTCATTTTTAAATCAAACTCATGTTCCCATAATGTTTGAGAATATAAATTTTGCATTGTTTCTCCATTTACCGGGTTTTTTAGATTACGATTTGGGTAACATTTAGGACAACCATGCCACAGATCACCGAGAAACTCATAGATAGTATTTGATTCTTTGTGAAACCCATCTACAGTATAAGGACCAATTTGGTATTCACCACCATTTTTTGCATGTTGGATAACAACAATATTGTTTTCGTGTGCAATACTTTGCATCCATCGAATACCTTTCATTGAAAATTTGCGTTTAATCGGATCACTGCTTGAAATAATTCCGATCTGATTACTTGGCATATATTTGTTACGCCAAACTTTGTTACATGCGTCAGCGATTGTACTGGCTTCTAGAAACGGATATATACCCCCATATTCCATGAATACCTTCCTGAATTCTCCACAACCACGTCTCCAAAATATCTACATCCGATCGACAATATTTTTCCATTTCTTGTTTGAAATTGAAACAATCGTTGTTTTTCACACGTTCGTTATACCATGATAAAAACTTTTCCCTAGCAGTTACCCCCCATTGAATCTGGTTTATAATAAGAGACATCAACGTATGGACCAACATAAGCGGCAAATTTATCAGTATTTGCCCAATGTGGAAAATATCCCTTAGCCATTTCTTTCAATTCAAAGGTTTCTGGAAATTTTGCCAATCCTGAATTTATGAAAAAATTATATGAATCAATCAATCGTATACCTCCAGCTTCCATAACCATGATCTTATTACCGTTCATTATTACCTTTGGTTGTAACATCCCCTTTTCAATGAGATGATGAAGTATGAACTGACCATCATACGCTTTGAAATTATGGGCAATAGCTGTAACACCTTTGTGTTGTTTTGAAAACAACCAATTACAAAATTCTGTCAAAGTATTTATTCCTTCAAATACTACTTCGCGTCCTTCAGGAAACCGACTATAACATTCACAATTGAATTCTAATGGTTCATTGATACATTCATCACAAGCTCTGTGTGCAATACAATAGTTAGGAATGTGTACACCAGTGTCTTGTTGACATTCGAAATCATAAAATATGAAAAACGGTTCATGATCATCTTCTTCAGTTTTGCTTTTATACTGCTGAATATGACATTTGTGGTCAAGATTAACAATCTCTTTACAAAATTTACATTTCTTCTTTCCTTTACATGTATGATTCTTCTTGGAATCGGCAAACTGTCCTCCACATTTGTTATAACATTTTATGAGTTGACAAATTGATTTCTTTTGTCGCCCTTCAATTTGCTTGTGATTTGCAAAACACGTTCCACTATAAAATGTCCTGAGACAATCTTTACACTTAATACAATCTATCACATGACATTTTGTTTTGGAACGACATGCCTTACACGAAGTAGGGCATATATGTGTTTCACGATTTTGGTAACCAACATTACACATTTCACAATAGTAATGGCATCCAAGAAATCCAACAATATTTGTAATACAGTCATAGTGATCTTGATTATAGAATACATGTATCACTTTGCTGTATAACTGAATTTCTGGATATTCAAACAACAATTCTGTTTTTACATGTTGTTGATGAATCTTGATCACATATTCTGGATACATATATTGTTGTATTTTCTTGTATTCTTCAATTCCACAAGCTTTCTGTGGTGAAATTCCAACTTCCTTCAATAATTTCTCTGCTTCAATTCGTTGTAACGATCTTCTGGAATCTCTGATTATTTTCCAACGCATATTCCATGTTGAAGAAACTTCTCGATCAGCATGACATTTTCCAACAACAATAGCCCGGGCTAAACACATATTGTCTTTTGAATTTTCAATTTTCACAACAGTTTTCTTTTTTTTCGTGAAAACTCGAGAATCAATTTCAGAGGTCGTCTTCTTTCTTCCAGAACCTGTTGGCATTTTGGTAAACGTTGTTTCGATTGACATCTCACCATCGTTCAAATTAAAATCCATATTCGATTGTATAACTTTTTCTATTTCTTGTAACAATATGTTCCCATTCAAATCTTCAACATTCAAGAATGGAATCGGTATCCCATCTTTAATGCAGGATGATTTAATGTTACCCTGATTTTGTCGTGTGGATCACCATCAATTCGTTCGATGATTTGATGAACGATATCATCAAATAATACCCCAACGAAATTTTGAGGGTGTTCGTCTACATCAAATTTCTTGAATGTTGTTTTAAAAACTGATGATTCAGTTCTGAATTTTCTTGATCTTCGACTTTTTTCTTGTATAAGATATTAAAATCTTCTAACATCTGATGACTCTTCGGTTTCACTCTCGGTGTCCGAGTATGATACAAGTGGCATGTTGAATTTTATAATAAAGTATTAATCAATTTACAACAGCTTATATACTATCGTTACAGCGTGACGTCTATAAAAGAAGCCACACATTCCATATGATCATCATTAGTCTACGGAACTCTGAAGCGACATGGACTCTCAAGTGCTAGAACGTTCTTCAATTCAACTACAAAAACATGAGGAACATTTTGCTGACTATTTCGAAAGTATGAAATATTGGCACAAAGGATGTGAAATGAATTTATATGTAAATCCGTTTACTAATGAAGTTGAATTCAGCAACATACCGAAAACCTATCCGATAAAACATATTGGAAACTTTGTTGGATCTTTTACATCTTACAATTATTTGGGCGACTCTGAGTACCTGATTTCTACATGGAAGAGGTTTACAAAATTCAGCATCGATGAGAAATATGGAGGGGACGAAATATCACCTAACAGATGTTATATCTGTCAATCAGCGGAGCATTGGGCTAATAAATGTAGCCAGAAGCTACAAGGAAAGTACATGGATGTGTTTGTGAATCCATATTCTCACGAAGTTCAATTTTCGGATTCTCCTAGTATCACCCAAGACCTGTGTGTCGGAAAATTCATGTCTTATTACAACGAAGAGAGTCATCTGAAGCTACCAAGAAATGTTATGTATGATGGATGTTTCATCTGTAAATCGAAATCACATTGGGCTTGTGATTGTGACCAGAAACCCAGGTCTGAGACATTGGATGTTAAGCCCACAGAGAAACCAGTGAACAATCGTAAACGTAAACGCCAAGATGAACCGAGTGTTCAAATCAAGAAGAGGAAAATTGCGGTTCCAGTCAAGAAGATGAAAATTGACTTTTAGATTTGATTGATTTATTTGTCTTGTTAAATGAATACAATTTTGAATAGACACTATGTATTACATGTTGTAAATATATTGTTGTTCAATAAAATATTGTTAAATAAATAAGCTTAACTGTAAAAAACGTGTTTTGTTATTTATATATTTTATAATTTTTATATGGTTAATTCATATGATTTATAAAATGCAAGTGTTTCTTTCTGGAAAATATTGTGGTCCTGAAAAGGACCGTTTGATCTCTGTCTAATAGAATTCAGACAGATCAGGATATAAGTTATTCAATGTAACTTTCCAAACAATTTTTTGTTTGGAAGGCCAATGATAACCACGTCTTGCAAAGAATTGTTGTAATAATTCTTTATTTCTCTCTTTTTCTTCATTAACATCATTTTTCCTGGAGAATACAATGTTTCTCAAACGGTGGAAGAATTTCTGATCTGCATTCTGGTATGTAAGAATGAATAGAATGAATACTATACGCTTTAGGTCCAGAAATGATTTCAGCTATGATTTCATTGGCTAAAAATTAGAGGATTTGATTGGTTAAGGATTCTGCCCCTCTCATGGATGATGTTTTCAATCCGTTTTTACAGCCAAGCTTGTGTAAACAAACTTTGTTCACAAAACGCGTTTTACAACACGTTTTCTGATTGGACGAAAATCTGAGAAATGACTAAACTACCAAAAGTAGGTCAATCCGTTTGATGGGTATAAAAGCATGTTTCATTGAACACTCAAAGAAATGAATACCGAGCGAAGCAATATGATGGGAAGACGGATCGCAGATTTGGTTGAAGTCGTAGGGTCGATGCAGAAAGACATAGAAACGCTGCAAATGGTTACGGCTGACCTGTTGAGGAAAATAAAGGAAAAGCCAAAACCTGCTTACAAAGAATTTGAAATGGAGGACGGCAAAGAGTTTTACGACAGAAGCAAAACCTGACACTACAGGCGTTTTGAGAGTTAAAACTCGAGAATCAAACAACAAATGGCGTCGTACTACCATTGAATATTAGTTTGTACAGTTGTACACTCTAAGCAAAAACTGGCCCTTTTCAGGGCCACCACACATTATTACGAAAAGATTACTTTGCAATTTATATCCTAATAACTTTGTATATTGTATCATTAGTTGTTAAACATTAAGCATTTTGCAACAGCTTCTATACTATCGTTACATCGTGACGTTTATAAAAAAAGAAGTCACAAATTCCATATGATCATCATTAGTCTACTGAACTCTGAAGCGAAAGCATTACATTGTTCAGAGTACAACCCTGCTAAAATGGATCAACTAATAAAACATTGTGATCAGCATCCGGAAGTCGAAGAATGTAAATGTTTCGATTTTCTCAAAAATTGTACTATAGGCATAGTAAACGGAGAATACACTATTAATAATGTAAACATTTATAAATCACCCAAATATCAATATTATCCTTTCATAGGGTACATAACAAACAATTCTAGATTTATACCGTTTGGTATTTGTCCAAAGATAACTGTGATAGAAAAAAATAAAATGTATAGGTTAGTAAGTTCTAGAACATACGGGGAGGATAGTCAGATTTACTTTGACAAGGATCTTAAACCTTTGCTTCATTTATACAGCCATAAAATTCCTTTTTCGAGGGATTTGAACATAGAAACTAAAATTATTAAGAGTTATCCCAGTATCCCTCAATTACATGTGAGAAAAGAGTACTGTAAATGGAATATTGTTTAGCAGCTATCGTTTTGTAAGACACACTGTGATTGGTCACTTGATTTTATCAATTTCTAAGTAGGTCAATCCTTCTGATGGGTATACAAGACGATCATAAAATCATTAATTTACATTCGATACTATGGGTGACAACAGAAGTTACGATTTTGCCGCTCAAGATTTTGATATATTAGCAGGCGATGAATGAAATATATCAACAACCAACCTTCCAGCCACCACAACAACAACAACAACAACTACAACAGCAAGCCAACTGTTCCTGTATACATTCCATTAGAGAAGAAGAAAGAAGATTCCATGATATTTGAAAGAACTACAGAAACTGAAAACAACAATACAGAAAGAATATTACAGAAACTAGAGAACATCGCATCACGACATAGTGTTCAACTGGACCGTATGACAGACACATTATCGAGGAAACTAGAGAAACAGTGTGAAAATCGGGACTTGACATTTAACATAAAGCCATTGAAAGTGCCTATCAAGTTTGAATTGGACAAGAAAACAGTGGCACAGATCAGTCAACATGCAGAAAGGGCCCTGTGTGATACACTTGACGAAAAAATACATTCACATAAAAGTGGGGTTGGTGCACATCGTAAACACATTCGTCCAGAAAAAGAAAATCATTTGATTCCACGAAAATAAAAAAAATACCAGTACTCGTGCCTTTTTATTTTTATTTAAAAAAAAAAAAAAAAAAAAAAAAAAAAAAATATTCGAACAGAATTCCTTTTCAAATAAAACATTGCTATACATATGATAGTATATCATTATACATCGGGACCTTGTACTGTAAACAATGGAGAACGAAGACCTATTGTCTTTGTTATTTCAACATCCCTGTAACATTTATATAGCAGGTCCAAGTGGATGTGGAAAAACTGAAATTGTACAAAAGATTATTGATTATCGCAAAGATTTATTTAATATTGTACCCGAAAAAGTAATATGGTGTTACAAAGAATGGCAACACAGTTATACTATTATGCAAGAAAAGTTCAATTTCCTCAAATGTATTGAGGGTATCCCAGATGATGAAAATGAAATTGTATCCGATGTAGCAATTCCACATCTTGTAGTATTTGATGATATGTTATGAGAAAAAGATGAAGAAAAAATAAAATTGTGGTTTACAAGAAAAGGTCATCATAGAAATTCAAGTGTAATATATATTACACAAAATATGTTTCAACAAAATAAATCGAGTAGAACTATAAGTCTTAATTCTCGTTACATGATTTTATTTAGAAATGAACGTGATGGGTTACAAATTAAAACATTATCACGTCAAATGCAAAGTCCGCACTTAATTTCAGCCTACAATGATGCTACTTCTCAGGAACATGGTTATTTGTTAATTGATTTTCAATCAAGAATTAAAAAACAATTTCGTTTAAGAAGTGACATTTTTTCATCGCTGGATTACAGATAAGGATGTTAGAGGACCTACTATTTATTCTCCAATATAGTAATATAGATATCAGTATTGTACTTTCTATCAAGGTACCAACATGGCTTTCTCATACACATCAGAAAATATTATTCATGCTTTAAGAAAATTTGAGTGATGAACAACATAAACTTACAAGAGAAATAATATTGAAATCTGGGTTAAAAGAGATATTGAAATGGTTTTCAGTAGCTGCTCTAAAACAAAAAATATAGTTGAAAATAAAAAATAAAATTACCAAAACAAACAGTGCGTTTTATATAAAAAAATAAAAAAGATGTTAAACAATTAGCGGATCCTACAGTTGATGATGATACAAAAAAAAAAAAGAAAAAAATAATATTAAAACCCGGTGGTGGAGGATTTTTAGGTGGTGTAATTATTAGAAGTTTACTTCGCTGACAGGTACAAAAAACGTGAAAAATAGAAAACTAACCAAAAACCAAACTAAAAAGAAAACAATTAAAAAACAAAACAAAAAGAAAACACGAAATAAAAAAATTTCAAAACAAAAGAAAACAATTAAAAAGCAAACAACTAAAAAGCAAAATGAATCTTCAAGATTTTCTTCAATGTCTAGTATGTCTACAAATCCTAGTCCTGTTAATTCGCGTAGATCTATATCACCGTTTCATACACCCTCATCGACTGGGAAACCTCAGTTCACATCAACACCTATTTCCTTTAGATCACCACAATTACCATTTACATCAACTTCTAGCAAATCTGGATCATCATACAATGTATCTTTCCCCAGTAATTCGGGTTCATTTGAGAGACAGCCTCCAAAAAAAAGAAGTATAAATATAAACCTGAAATTGAAAATTGGTTTAGACTTGTTAATAAAACAACAAAATAACATGAAAAACTGTTACAGGAATATAATGCATTGGATGAACATCCAATAGCTAGGTTTTCACCGTTAAGAACACCTTTGATATCTCCTAAAACCAAAGAAGTTGTCAGAAACAAACTTATTCAAAAAGAAAAGGAAATAAAACATCTAAAAGATTTTTTTAAAAATCCAGAATTAAGAGCAACAATTAAAAGCTACTTAGCTGTATAAAATACAGTTATTAATTAATTTTGTATCATTCAATATAAAGTATTGTTAGTATAGAGATGGGTAAGGTCAAGAATAAAACCAGTAAAAAGAAACCATTAATTAAAAAACATGGTGCTATGCTTTTGGCTATAGCTAATGAAGCTAAAAAATATCGTGAAAAATTAATAAAAAATGCACCAAATCATATAATTAAGTGTATTTGCGAATGTTGTCAAAATCTCCTAAAAGGCAATGTCACACTTACATCTGATCAGAAACATAAATTGTATCCTAAGCATAAACATCTCAGACAACTTGTATCAAAATCAATTTTAATTAAGAAAAAGAAAAATATTATAAATCACACAGGAGGTATTTTTACCATTTTTACTTCCATTAATAGGTAAAGCTGTTCTAGGTGGCGCACTTGGTGTTGGTGCGCGAGCAGGTATTCGAGCTCTAGTTAAATAATGTCAGTCCGGAAAATGGCACTTGTTCCTTTTCATTTACTGGAAGAAATGAATAAATGGAAAATAGAACAAAGTCAAAAACCTCAACTTTCACCGGATCCACAAATTACAAATACAGCTAAACTTCAAAAAAATTATCTAACCTTTTTTAGAAAGAACAAATTTATCGGAAAGTGAAAAGGTAAGACAGCACGGAGAAACAATTACATAAAATTTCAGGAATCATTTAAAAAAGTTTTAGAACCTCAACATGTTACAGTAAATGAAAGTACAAAAAGACCACTTAATGATAGGATTTTACAAAGTATACCAAAAACAATGCAAAGAAAGGCAGAACTTCTTTTAAGCATGCTGAAAGATAATCCAAAACTCAGTTGGGATGAAAATGGTTTAGTAACATATAAAGGAAAACTTATAAAGGGATCGAATATTATTGATTTAGTTAATGACACTTTACGTCAAAGAAAAGGATTTAACCCAGAGGTTGGGAGACATTCAGTACAGCTTTACAGGAACTCAATATACCACAAGACGTAGTTGGTAATAGACAACGATGGAACTGGATGCATAAATATCAAACTGATACATCTGACATTGAGTCGGATTCAATATTTAGTACACCTAAAACAGTAATGAAACATCGTAAAACACCAAAATCAAAAATTTCAGTCACCCCAACTGGTATAAAAAGAAAGTCTGATTCAACATATCTTAAAAAATGGGAGCCTTATTAAGCATAAAGAGAAGAAACTTAATTCATTACTAAAGAAAATATATTATGATCCAAAAAGTTCAATTGCCTACACAAGTGCAAAACACTTGTATGATTCAATTAAACGAATAAACACATTTTCAGATGTTAGATTAAAACATATACAAGAATGGTTGAGCAGACAGAAAACATATACACTTCATAAGCAAATTCAAAGACGTTTTTCACGTCGTAAGACAATAGTAGGAGGTATCGATCAACAATGGCAGGCTGATTGGCAGATATGCAACAATTCTCAGGTGAAAATGAGAATCAAAGATATCTATTGTGTGTAATAGATGTATTTTTCAAAATATGCATGGGTCATACCCCTTCCTAACAAAACGGGGAAAACATTGATTAACGCGTTTGACTTGATACTAAAAACATCAAAACGAAAGCCAAGGTCTTTACAAAGCGATAAAGGAACGGAATTTAATTTAAAAATAAAGAATTTCAACATTTCTTGAAAATCTAAGCACATTCATTTTTTTCACAACCGAAAACCCTGAAACTAAAGCAAGTATAGTTGAACGATTTCAAAGAACTTTAAAAACACGTATGTGGAAATATTTCACATATCACCAAACTAGAAAATATATTGATATTTTACAAAATATTGTTGATGGATACAACCGAACATACCATCGTAGTATTAAGAGGGTCCCAATTTCTGTCAATACCTCAAATGAAATTGAGGTTACACATGCATTGTATGGAATGAAACAAGCTATTCCAACCAAAAATAAATTACATGTCGGTGATTTAGTTCGTATTAATAAAATAAAACGCACATTTGAAAAGGGTTATCTACCAAACTGGATGAAAGAATTATTTAAAATATTTCATATTAATAAAAGTTTACCACCAACTTATAAAATTGAAGATCTTGATGGTGAAAAAATAATGGGTACATTTTACGGAAAGGAAATTCAAGGTATACAAGATGATGAAATATATGAAATTGAATTAGTTCTTGCTCGACGTACAAGACGTGTAGGTAATAAAACAATCAAGGAAACTAAAGTTCATTGTATGGGTTATCCGTCAAAGTTTGATAGCTGGATTTCATCATCAAACATAATATGAATGAACAAGATATAATTGAAAACGGAAAAATAGAAAAACAAGAGTTTTCATTTTGTGGTAAACGAATACCAAAAAATCAATTTCAATATATTTCTCAAGTAGTTATAATATATGCAATTGTTGCAACAGCCATCATTCATTTAAGTATCCAAAGTCCTAATCGTGAATTGTGGCTCGTTCTTTTAAGTAGTTCTCTTGGATACATTTTACCAAGCCGTCCCGGGTTAAAATTTAGCAAAAAAACCACAGACAGGCTTCGATTTTACAGACGGTAAAAAATGAATTCATTTTACGTAACCTTACTGAGTGATAGTTCTATGGATATTTATCCATCAAATATACAATGTTGTTTCAAAGTTAAATTACCTCGAACAGTTCGTATCGATAAAGAAAACTGGGAAATAGCATTAACGGAATTAATTATTCCTTCACAGTTTTTAAATATCACCAAAGACGAAACAGAATTTAATATTATAACAAAAGATTTATCTTTCTACTCGGATGTTTCAGAAATAAAAAATAAATAATTTGATATAAATGAGATAGGCCTTGATGAAAATGGTACTCCTATTAAATGGATTATCAATTTTAATTTTCAACCTGGATCCTATTCATCAATAGCTCATGTATTGGAAACAATTGATAATATCATTCAAGATTCTTTTGGCGATATTTTTAAAAAAAACAAGCAAGCGATTAACGTTTCATATTCTCCGGGTATGAAACGTTCAAAATTTAGTTTCCATAAAATTCGCAAAACAGGAATTAAATTTAACCCTACATTGTTTTTAAAGTTAGGTGGAGATCCAAAGTTAGTAAACGATACATTTTTTGCAAACAGTAATGCAAATGATTTTTTTCCACATTTGTCAAATTTAAATGAGGGGTTTAATCATTTGTTTATTTACTCTGATATTGTTGAATATTCGATTGTAGGACATATTCAAGCTCCGATTTTAAGAGTTGTACCATTCAAAACATCAAATTCAATTGAAAATGATATAGGTAGTCAACATATTAACCATGAATTTTTAAACTTACATTATAGCATATATCAAAATCTGAATTTGATACAATTCATATAAATATAAGAGGAGATTCTGGTATCCTGTTCATTTTGTTCTTGGAAAGTCTATTGTGAAGTTACATTTTAGGAAAAGAAAAATAGATAGATTGAAAATGCATCCTGTATATCGAGGAGTTACACGTCAATATGGGGCAGGTTTAGGATCCTTGTTCAAATCTGCAATTAGAACCGTTTATCCAATTATAAAACCAATAATAAAAACTGGAGTAAATTCTTTTAAAAATGAAGGAATGAAACAAGGAATAGGTTTAGCTCAAGATATTTTTCTTCAACACAAAAATCCAAGGAATGTAATTATTTCACGAGGTAAACAAACAATGAATTCACTAGGAAAATCATTTTTGAAGAAATTAGGTATAAAAAAAAACAAAGAAAAATAAAAGGAAACATCAGTCGCGTTCAATACATCGAAGAGTTAAGGTCCATAAATCAAGCAACAATCAAAAAGGTATAAAAAGGAGAAAAATATCTAACAGAAATTTAGATATTTTTGACTAAAATAAAAAATGATGCAAAACGGTTGTTGTGAATGTAGTAAGACTGAGTTGGATGTTCAATCAGTACCTCCAACCATGACTGCTATGCACGAAAGTCAGTGGATTGAACATTTTCCGATTTCCTCTCTCAACAATAATGTTCCAATAGAATTTGTAATTCCACCACAAACAGATAAATGGACAGATTTATATCAATCTTACATGTATTTGAAATTGAAAATTTTAAAAATAGATAATACTGCATTAGACGCAGATGATAATATTGCTCCAGTTAACAATTTCTTTCATAGTATCTTCAGTAATATTGATTATATCTAACAATAAACTGATAACAAATAATTCTGATACATATCCTTTTCGGGCATATTTAGAAAATCTTTTGTCATATAACGCTGAATGTAAATCAACACAATTAGCGGCTAGTGAAATGTGGTTGAAAGATACCGCCGGTAAATATGAGATTGTTGACATTGCAGGTGAAAATGCAGGTCTTAATAAGAGGAATTCATTTATTTCGAGGAGTAAAGTAATCGAACTTCAAGCACGCTTGCATTTGGATTTATTTTTACAAGAAAAATATTTACCCAATGGAATTGAAATTAGAATAAGACTCAATAGAGCATCGTCAAAGTTTTGTTTAATAGGAGGCACTGGCGCACCAGAGACAAAAATATATTTTGAAAATGTTAGTTTCAATGTAAGAACTGTTGAGCTATTACCTGCTGTGTCCAATGACATGAACAGACTCATAGCTCAAAAGAATATGAAAATTCCTATACGTAGAGTAGAAGTCAAAACATTCACAATTGCAACTGGAATGCGCTCAAAAATAGAAGATCATCTTTTTCAGGGGCAATTACCAAAACGGATATTCATTGGCATGGTTGATAATGCTATTTTCAATGGGGAATACGCAAAAAATCCATTCAATTTTCATACTTTTAATCTATCAAAAATTGATGTAAATTGTAATGGTCATGGTATTTTCAACCGTCCATTTGAGCCGGATTTTGAACATAAATTATATTTTAAATCATACATGTCTTTGTATCAAGCTGTGTCTTCACTAGGTCAAAACAAATCATTTGATATTACTAGAGATGAATATGCAAATGGATATTGTTTGTGGGGATATGACTTGACACCTGACCAAGGCAGCGAAGAGGGACACCTACACCCTATAAGAACTGGAAATCTACGCCTTGAGCTTCAGTTTGCCAGAGCACTTGAAAAAGTCATCAACGTCATAGTGTTCTCAGAGTTTGATAACCAGATTGAAATAAATAGTCTTCGTGAAGTGATCACCGACTATTAACATTGTACAATTATGAACAAAACAAATCCTAAAAGTAACTTATTGGTGAAATCAACATCCAAAGATGGAAACCATCGAATTACAACACATTCTGGATCGAGAAATATGGCTGAAGAGATTAAACGGAATAGTATGCCCAAAAGACAAGCTACCAAATCACAGACCATTAGACGTCCAGGCGTACATAATCAAACACGGATAATTTGATCAACCTGGAAAACATTGGATAGCCATTGTATTTGACCAGAAGAATGAAGCCATCTACTTTGACTCCTATGGATTACCACCACTACACACAGAAATATTGTCTTTCTTGACAAACAATTCTACGAAATGGACATTTAACAAACAGAGACTACAAAGTGTATTCAGTACAACATGTGGAAAATACTGTGTGTTTGTGTTGGTTGCAATTGCAAGAGGAAATACTCTGCGTCTCTGTATTCAACAAACATTCAGTTCATCAGATTACTTCAAGAATGATAGGACTATAACGATCTGGTTCAAACATCACTTTGGAACACTCTACGAAGGACCTCACAAAGTTCAACATCTGTCGGGTGTCAATGTTGTAAACCACAACAATATCATCATGCCATGTCTTTGCTTTTCCAAAATTACTTCATGTTGCAAATATGTTAACATAATATTTATGTACTTTTGTAAAATGATCAAATATGAATATCATATCTGGTCTATAATTCCATGTTGTAAATATGTTGTTGTTCAATAAAATATTGCTAAAACTTTACATATCTTGTATTCGATTGTTCCCACTATAAATTGAAAAATACCAATATATTGATTTACAATCAATATTTATTTTCATTAACTTTTGTCAATATTAGAGTTGTCAGAAGTGGATGACAAATATTTCTAGGATATTTTCATATGTATTTGATAATATTGGAGTTGTCAAAAATATTTGAAAATTATATACAGAACAGTATACCCCTAAATGTTCAAGGTGGCACTATGGCGTAATACAAGAAGTTTCAACCCCCGGATTAAATTCACAAATCACCAACAAAATGGTTCAGGGGTGCCACTATGGCGTAATACAAGAAGTTTACACCCCGGATGAAATTCACGAATCTTCAACAAAATGGTTCAGGGGTGCCACTATGGCGTAATACAAGAAGTTTCCACCCCTGATAATGGGAGTAATAAGGGGTGTCACCTATGGCGTACTTTTTTAACATGTGGTTTTTACATAGACAACCGGTGTTCCGGTAAAAAATGTCTATGTAAAAAACACATGTTAAAAAAGTACGCCATAGTGGCACCCATTAATACTTTTGAACCCTCGGAATAGAAGCGATGCGGAACGTTTGGCACGATTGACAAGTCGACGCGTGTGTTTTTGACACAATATGAAAACGTTCCGGACAACTATTCATCGCCATTGGGTCATTTCAAGATATTGTCCTTTTTATTTCTGATGACGATGTGAGCTGGTTTGGTAAAAACATGTTCGAAAATAAGGCTTCTATCGAGGTTACAAATATATATAAATCCTTGAGACAGTGACCAAACTTTTGATATAAATCGTGCACGTGCATAATGTAATTGACGGATCTGTGGAAGAATGGGGATAATTCCAGGAGACGCGCTTCTGCGCGGAATAAAGGGTTAAATGGCAAACGGAAACATTTGCAATAACATAAATTTGGCACAAACACCAGTTATTCATGAGACGACTTATGCTACTTTGAGCAAACGCCACATGAAGTGGGCCTATAATACAGTTTGTACACTTCCGTTTTATAGGTTAAATATGTTGGAATATTTGCCAGATATCTTGAACAAATTTCAGATGAGACACAATCGGAAAACACGCAACCAAACCCTGGCGCCGTAGAAAGAGGCAAGATACCGCAACGAAACTCATCAGAAGGGAGACCAACCGATGACAAGTAGTAATTATTTGTCTCCCACTGAATGACCGTCACATCGGATGCTGTTGCAATGCTTTGCAGTTGACTGTACCGATGTTGGCTGCTGGCTTCGGAAAGGTCGCACGGCAGTTGAAGTTATGGCCACATTGCTACGTTCGTAGTCAACCGTCCGAAGAGGTCACGTTTGCCAGCCATTGGCCCATTACAAATATATGCACGTCCTTGTGTCCCCTTGCAGTAATGTAAGCCATATACTGTCTGGGATGCATGGTCTTATCCACCTGCCACGACTACCGTCATACTCGGTTACAGCCTGCGTTTACTTAACTGAACAACATGTACAGGTCTACGTGTTCATGGCACATCAATGGGAGTCGAAGTTCAATTGTTCGTACAATAACACTCTGACGTGACATTAAACCAATGACTACAAGTTAAATAATAACTTAACTCGATGCCAAGGCCATAGTGATGTCATCACCATTTATTAGGCATCTGTATAAATACCAGTTATTCATGAGACGACTTATGCTACTTAGAGCAAACGCCACATTGGTTATGTCTTCATTCCTGATATACATCATATATCACTAAATACGGGCTACAATCAGTGTTAACAAACGTTGTGAACAATCCATTAAACGTGCCTAGCAAATATGCAGGAAAACGAAGTGTACGCGCTGCCGTTGTCGGAAAGGAAACGAACCTTTGGAAACTCAGAATGCAATCAGGTGACAACTTTAGTCGATTCAGTTCACTGCATACTGAGATCAAACCCGCCAAAGTTTGGACAGTGCCAAATAATTATCAAGAGTTAATTTATGCGATATGTGGTGCATCTCTGGGTTGAGGTACCGTCAACATGTACTAGTGTATGCCCAAATTGTGGCCAAATAATATTGGAAACTGTCGTGCACCACATCTCAGATTGTGAAGGCCCGTTTCCTTTCTGATATTGACAGTATGTTTGGGCATGATCTCTATGATGAGCCACTGTTGGCGGAATCCGAACATTTCACAAGGATAGTGCTAGGTGCCTAAGTCTCTACATTGCTAATTGAGGACTGTGTCCGTGTTTTCATACTCACAGTCTTTCGATACGTGTCAGACTGCGTCAATATGAACTGGCGAACGCGGACCTTGTATGTCATCACATTAACATTCATGCCAGCTGTATATATGTGTTGTTCACAACAAATACTTATTTTATACCAGTCAGCACACATCATCAGATAGCGTACACTACTCATTTATTGATACGCCCATGTGTATGACCATATCCACCATGTGTTTCTCATTTTGTAACTAACATTGTTGTTTGCATGTAAATATCTTTATAATGGACTGTTTTTTTGAATGTGCGGAATTGGTTGCCCTTTATTACATAGTGTGCTTTAATCTCATAATTATGTCGTTTTGGCGACGAATCGGTTACCGTCAATGCATAGAAAGGTCTAGGGACATGATTGTAAGAAATAAACGATACACTCGTGAAATATATAAGTTATTGTAAAGTACATATAGAGCACCCAAAACCGACATAAGTCTTCGTGTTTGGAGCGCTAGATATCAAAATCCGTATGTCTGTGAGGTGGATTTTATAGGAAATCTACTGTGAAAATTATCTCACATATATACACCACGTTGGCAAAAAGGTTCGGAAAGCACGTGATCCCATACCATGAGTGTTATAAGTAGGCTATGGATCATGAGTAACGTAGTAGTAGTAGAAGTATATCTTTATTTCTTCCATTAGGAGAGTACAGAAAACATATACAAAAACATATACACAAGTATAGCATCAGTGCAGTAAGGAAATATACATCGTGTGTGCATGAAGTGGGCCTATATTAAATACAGTTTGTACACTTCCGTTTTATAGGTTAAACATGTTGGAATATTTGCCAGATATCTTGAACAAATGTCAGATGAGACACAATCGGAAAACACGCAACCAAACCCTGGCGCCGTAGAAAGAGGCAAGATACCGCAACGAAACTCATTAGAAGGGAGACCAACCGATGACAAGTAGTAATTATTTGTCTCCCACTCAGCGTACGTGGTAGAATGACCGTCACATCGGATGCTGTTGCAATGCTTTGCAGTTGACTGTACCGATGTTGGCTGCTGGCTTCGGAAAGGTCGCACGGCAGTTGAAGTTATGGCCACATTGCTACGTTCGTAGTCAACCGTTAGAAGAGGTCACGTTTGCCAGCCATTGGCCCATTACAAATATATGCACGTCCTTGTGTCCCCTTGCAGTAATGTAAGCCATATACTGTCTGGGATGCATGGTCTTATCCACCTGCCACGACTACCGTCATACTCGGTTACAGCCTGCGTTTACTTAAACTGAACAACATGTACAGGTCTACGTGTTCATGGCACATCAGTGGGTGAGTCGAAGTTCAATTGTTCGTACAATAACACTCTGACGTGACATTAAACCAATGACTACAAGTTAAATAATAACTTAACTCGATGCCAAGGCCATAGTGATGTCATCACCATTTATTAGGCATCTGTATAAATACCAGTTATTCATGAGACGACTTATGCTACTTAGAGCAAACGCCACATTGGTTATGTCTTCATTCCTGATATACATCATATATCACTAAATACGGGCTATAATCAGTGTTAACAAACGTTGTGAACAATCCATTAAACGTGCCTAGCAAATATGCAGGAAAACGAAGTGTACGCGCTGCCGTTGTCGGAAAGGAAACGAACCTTTGGAAAACTCAGAATGCAATCAGGTGACAACTTTAGTCGATTCAGTTCACTGCATACTGAGATCAAACCCGCCAAAGTTTGGACAGTGCCAAATAATTATCAAGAGTTAATTTATGCGATATGTGGTGCATCTTTGGGTTGAGGTACCGTCAACATGTACTAGTGTATGCCCAAATTGTGGCCAAATAATATTGGAAACTGTCGTGCACCACATCTCAGATTGTGAAGGCCCGTTTCCTTTCTGATATTGACAGTATGTTTGGGCATGATCTCTATGATGAGCTATTGTTGGCGGATTCTGAACATTTCACAAGGATAGTGCTAGGTGCTCTACATTGCTAATTGAGGACTGTGTCCGTGTTTTCATACTCACAGTCGTTCGATACGTGTCAGACTGTGTCAATATGAACATGCGAACGCGAACCTTGTTGTAGGTCATCACATTAACAATAATGTCAGCTGTATATATGTGTTATTCACAACAAATACTTAGTTTATACCAGTCAGCACACATCAACAGACAGCGTACACTGCTCAGGTATTGATGCGCCCATGTGTATGACCATATCTACCATATGTTTCTCATTTGTAACTAACATTGTTGTTTGCATGTAAATATTCTACTAGCACATGTACCTTTATGAATTTATACTCAAGATACCGCTCCATGGCCATGGCTGCATTACTGGTGAAAAGTAATTTACAAGCCAAAACAGTTAAATATACGAGTGTCAGGGTATGGGATCACATGGTTTCACATTGAAGTTCCAAATAAATCAATTTATTATTCATTTGTATGAACTTCATCTTTTGACATTTCTAGAGTTTGAATTTCACCATTGGTGGAGAATCAATGTATTGTCCAGCAAATCGATATTGTAAAATGATCTAGCCACATGCCCTGTGTAGTAACTCAATAAAAGATCAATATATTAAAAATATGTACCTGAGAACAATGGCTTGGCACTCCCAATTGTCATACTGGTTGTTTCGTTGAGCGTCGAACTGGTAGAACCCATGCTTGTATCCTTGATGTCACCAGCAAGACAAGTTTGTAGTTCTGGTGATTCACAGTCAATGTCCAGATTCATTTATGGTGAACAAACCAAAACAATTAAATATAACAGTGTCAGGGTGAGGGATCACGTGGTTTCCGAACGGTCTGACGTCATGTTTTTAGACATGTTTACAGTAGATTTCAATGATGGATTTAATGTGCTAAATTCGATTTAGCAGGAAAGTGGTTTAGTAACAATTTCTGGCAGTTTCATAGCGTTACGTACAACTGTTTCTTTCGATTTCGGCCCAGTGACGTGCAAATCGCCATGGCAACGGTATACGTGTGGTTTCGATAAAGTAAAATATAAAATTAACATGCCAAATGTAATAACCAATATCTACATCAAAATTTGTGAAGAAATATTATAATTATATGGAGATATAAGAGTTATAAAAAGTGTCCAAGTTTTTTGGGCCACCCTGTATTAACATTATTGTATATACATTGAAGTTCCAAATAAATCAATTTATTATTCATTTGTATGAACTTCATCTTTTGACATTTCTAGAGTTTGAATTTCACCATTGGTGGAGAATCAATGTATTGTCCGGTAAATCGATATTGCAAAATGATCTAGCCACATGCCCTGTGTAGTAACCCAATAGAAGATCAATATATTAAAAATATGTACCTGAGAACAATGGCTTGGCACTCCCAAATGTCATACTGGTTGTTTCGTTGAGCGTCGAACTGGTAGAACCCATGCTTGTATCCTTGATGTCACCAGCAAGACAAGCTTGTAGTTCTGGTGATTCACAGTCAATGTCCAGATTCATTTCTGTTGAACAAACCAAAACAATTAAATATAACAGTGTCAGGGTGAGGGATCACGTGGTTTCCGAACGGTCTGACGTCATGTTTTTAGACATGTTTACAGTAGATTTCAATGATGGATTTAACGTGCTAAATTCGATTTAGCAGGAAAGTGGTTTAGTAACAATTTCTGGCAGTTTCATAGCGTTACGTACAACAGTTTCTTTCGATTTCGGCCCAGTGCCGTGCAAATCGCCATGGCAACGGTATACGTGTGGTTTCGATAAAGTAAAATATAAAATTAATATACAAAATGTAATAACAAATATCTACATCAAAATTTGTGAAGAAATATTATAATTATATGGAGATATAAGAGTTATAAAAAGTGTCCAAGTTTTTTGGGCCACCCTGTATTAACATTATTGTATATACATTGAAGTTCCAAATAAATCAATTTATTATTCATTTGTATGAACTTCATCTTTTGACATTTCTAGAGTTTGAATTTCACCATTGGTGGAGAATCAATGTATTGTCCAGTAAATCGATATTGTAAAATGATCTAGCCACATGCCCTGTGTAGTAACTCAATAGAAGATCAATATATTAAAAATATGTACCTGAGAACAATGGCTTGGCACTCCCAATTGTCATACTGGTTGTTTCGTTGAGCGTCAAACTGGTAGAACCCATGCTTGTATCCTTGATGTCACAAGCAAGACAAGCTTGTAGTTCTGGTGATTCACAGTCAATGTCCATATTCATTTCTGGTGAACAAACCAAAACAATTAAATATAACAGTGTCAGGGTGAGGGATCACGTGGTTTCCGAACGGTCTGACGTCATGTTTTAGACATGTTTACAGTAGATTTCCTTTAAAAATATCTTTATAATGTGCAGAATTGGTTGCCCTGTATGTCATAGTTAGCTATAGTCTCATGATGCAGTCGTTTTTTGGCGACGAATCGGTTACCGTGAATGCAAATAAAGGTATAGGGCATGTGCTTGTAAGAAATAAACGGTAAGCTCGATTCTTCGTGGAATGTATAAGTTATGCTTAACATAAAGTATCTCAAATTCGCAAACCATTAATTCCGCAGAAGTGCGTCACTAAACAATGTTATCAACACGTGATAGTGTCAAATATCATCAACGTTCCAGTTAATTTTATGGCAGTTTGACCGATAGAATTACAGCGCTTTGTTTGCCAAATTTACAGGTGAACACAGATGTCCACGGTAATGATCATAATGACATGATTGCAATATTCCATTTTATTGCTTATAATAGGCTTTGACATTTTAATAACATCGTGTATTAAAATTCACAATACACTAATGTAATAACTATGTAATGAGGCCGCAACAAAAAACATGCTAGGTAGTTAATACAGCTTCAATTTGTTGTGTTGCGCTTATGCTATAAATTGAATCTAATATTTGTGTTTATTTAATATGAGATTTATTAAATTTGTTTACTGATTTCTTAAGAAACCCTGCATAGCATCCTTATTACATCAGTAAGGTCGTTTAATAAATATCATATTAAATCATCACTCATGTCTGATCATCTATTTAAACATGTATTCATCGGTCCGCAGTGTGTGTTAGCAAGTAGTGTCGTGAAAGGTAGGTGATTTGTGTCATGGCCTGTGGTACTACTCACACAATCATTGGCACGAAGGAACAGGAACAATAAAGCGGAGCGTGCAATGTATGTGCTTTTCTGGTAGTCGTGTACAAAGGTTATCGCGGATCTCCTGACTGCGTCTTGTACTCTCCAACAAAAACTCATTCAGTCAGTGAATATCACATATCGAAGCACAATGCCATGAAACCGAACAGACTGGAAAACATCAATAGTGCACCTGTCTGGCTGATTATCAGCAATACAGAACCTGATAAGTAATCATAGCGTTTCATTTTATAATAAGTTTCATTAGTTGATTGGTAACTAGATGCTCCACATGTAGGCATTATTGGCAACATTTCTATGATCATGAAATTGGTAGAGACATATGGGTCGTAGTCACTGATGGGAGATCACCATTGCTGTACGCATGTGTGAAATATGGCTTGAAATATAGCTTGAATATAGATTGTGTCACTGATGGATGACTACCACATAAGTACGTACATGTATGTGCATATGTGAACTATATATATGGGCCGCGCTCTGAGAAAACAAGCTTTAATGACAACGTCGCAAAGTTACGCTTAAATTTACCAACGTCACGTCGGATTTTGACACTTGAAATCGTTGCGTTATTGCAATAAGTTGTCCTATTTATAGCCGTACGCTTTGCTAATTGTAGCTCACAAATACTGTAATGTTGGATACACGTGGCAGAATTGTACAGTTGTTTTCATAGTCGTTCAGGTAATTGTCTGTTTTTTTCCGGTTTCTTCCGGGAAACACGTAATGATTTTGTTGATTATTTGTTATACAAATGTGCATATTGCAAATGATTTTTATAATATATTATATGGACGACAAATTATGGTAGTGCTAATTACGCGGCTCCTGGCATATCGCATCATCTTGACACTGGGCCAAACATGTTTTAGTATTCAGTATTTAGTGTGTTACTATTGTGTCACAGGCATATTTACTGCGAACATATTTGTTGTAGCCACCAGGGACGTACTAGCATACTGATCTGTATCTGTATCTGCTACCACTTGCATGTACATTGTACATTCCAGAATGCGCTTTGCAGATTCAACGGGACTAAATTCAAACGAGCCGCTTCAAACAAATGTCGCAGAGTCAAGTTCGTGCAGCGTCATTCCAACGAAATCAATTTTGTAATCGGGACAAATTTAGTGTGTAAATCACTGACTAGATTATAGTGTACATATATGAATTCAGACTACATGTGAGTACGCCACGTTTCTTTTTAGCATGGCTTGGTTGGCCACTCATTTCTTTGTTTACAAAGGCGCTGAATGTACTTTTTCTGAAACACAACACAACTAAATTGCAAATTTCGTGCTCAAATTAATTATTCCCGACGAGAGGATATACTTGTACATATACATGCATCAGTACTATTATGATTACTGTCGGTATTTTTATCGGGACATGTTGTAACAATTATACAATCAAGTATGTCACATCGCCACATGTTCCCGACATTGACATATACATATTACAGGTGTATGTACATGTTGTTTCAAATGGCAAATATCAAACCCACACAAATATAAGAATACGCAGTAATGAATAATTTTGCTGTGAATGTTCTGTTGACTACTTTTGATTTTAACATATATACATTCCATTTTCTAAATAAATACGCATGCTGTCCACAGTCGCAGTCACGAAAATAACAAACACATGAAAGAATCTACATAGTACGGTTGATAAATGCGAACATTTATAACATTTGAAAAAACTGTGTAGGGGTGGGGTGTGTGGGGGCAGTGGCGGCGGTAGGCGGTCGAGGGAGTGGGTGTCAGTGGGGGTCAGCGCAGATTGTTCACATATACCTGCTACCTCATACCTGCTAGTACGGGGTACATGTACATGAGCCCGTCCGTCAGTCATATTGGCTACACAGGAAAACGTTCCTCCCGCTTTCTGAGATGTAAATGTAATTCCGAGAGTCGGGAACTGACAGTCGATTTTGAATTTGTTTAAAAATCCCCGGGGTGTCCGACTACCATCTTGACCCCATCGGGCGCTGAATTCATTGATATGTGCAGCGATTTGCCTATTAAAATTATATCCAAATTATGTTCATTCATTTCTACAGAAAAAAATTCATTTGTTTCAATCACCGATACGATGTGCATATACTTTACAATTTCAAACACAAGGAATGTCGGTTATTTTTTTGGTCTATGGTGCGTTACGTAATGTCAATAATTGACGTCACAATTAACTGTTACGTAAATGACGTCAATTATATTCTGAACTAAATTCTGAATTAATTACAATGTATCTTTCTGACGATATATGTATATGCATAATCTATTATAGTTGGCGATGGTAGCAAATTACGAAGTCACAGGTCGGCTAATTATAGATTTAAAATCGATAGTGGTGCGTTTGGATTGTTCACTACATGTGCATATCAGTTTTATTCCGGTATGACTAAAATAAGAAAATGGCCCTTTTCTGTCCTTTTCTAAGAAAAGAACAGAAAAGGACTTCGTGCCTAAGAAAAGGGCCTATAAAAACCACATTAACGGTTCAAATGAGTGTAAAACAATGTTTATATATGTGTAACGATATTTTATTGAGGTACCCAGAAAATAAAACCTATATCATGAAGAATAAAGATGTTGTGCCATTTGAAGTAATCTCGACTCAAAACGTGTATTGAACTATACAAAATGGCGGACAGAAAAGGACCTCGTGTCTAAGAAAAGGGCCTATAAAAAACATACTAACGGTTCAAATGAGTGTAAAACAATGTTTATATATGTGCAACGATATTTTATTGAGGTACTCATAAAATAAAACCCATATCATGAAGAATAAAGATGTTGTGCCATTTGAAGCAATCTCTTCTATAACCGTGTATTGAAATATTTAAAATGGCGGACAGAAAAGGACTTATATACGGGCATCATCGTATATTTATAAAATATTTGTTTACAAGATTTACAATATTTGATAGTTTGAAATGAGTATTTAAGATGTACTAATATTAGCATATAATGTTAACTTGAAGACAGGCACTTTATGGAATTATGCATATAGTAATTGGTTTGTAGTAATTTGTTTTGTACCGGGCAATTAATATTCGACCCAGGTGTGTATAACTTTACGGTCACGCTTAAGCTATAATTATGAAATGTCGGAAACTTTGGTCCTTTAAACATCACTATTTATTTTTAACTAATTAGAGACAATTGCGCCGACACAACAGTCTTGATTGAATTTTGGATAATCTTGTTGATAATGCACCGCATTTGTGTTGTACTCGCTAATTAGATGTAACAAACACGTTATTGTGCCATGCTAATTTTATCAACAGCGTATATTTCAAAGTAAATCACCGCGAATTAGAGTAACGAGAGTTGCGCATAAAACTGTCTGACAATGATGCCATCTCTCATTACGTTTATTGTCATTGAGGCAACATGGCGAAATATGCGTGTTCGGTATGTGCCGAAAACTGTAAAACAAACTGTATTTACTGCGAGGTAAGTGTTACGCTCTCTCTACTTTGCATATCAGCCGGTTATTTAGAAAACAGAGTTACGACAATTACAAGTATTTACAATAAAGTGAGATATAGTTACGGTGCTATACAGTGACGGATCGTGATATACGATCAGGGCATACACTGATATTTTTGTTGTCGCGAGAGAAAGGCTGAATACTAAAATGATATTATGTATATAGGTCATATACTATCTAGACTACATTGTATTTATACATATTGCATTATTGTAAATTATTATTTCTTGCTTGTGTGTTTCTATTTATTTTCACAATGAGACCAGTATACACTATCGATTTGCACCGTGAACAAGAACATCCCATCATATAAATTAAATAAATAATTATAAACCATATATATCATAACGTGTTAGGGAATCAAAATCTGACAGGCGAATATAATTGAGCTATAAATAAATATGCGGCTGGCAAATGGACTGTACGCCGTTTTTGTTGGATATGATCAACAACTTGCACAAATGTACACTAACTGCGTCTAGGATATACTACTATTTTTTGTAATTGTCATTGAACAATCCGGTTATTGACATTGTTGAATACAATAATTTAGACAAGACAGTAACATACATGTAGTTGTAACTTGACTGCTATTGATTGACTCATAGACGATTCTCATGCACTGCCAATACAGTTGAAACATATGTGATATTGAAGATTTCAGCTGTAGACAATCTATAAGACTAATGAATCGAGTCAAGGTCTGGTCTTCATAAACATGTTGGCTGGTCACAATATGATTGACTCTTAATTTTATGTTATGGCTACAACAATATAATATCATTACACATACGAAGTCCTTTTTTGTCGGTCGTTTTAAATATTTCAATACACGGTTCGAGTCGAGATTACTACAAATGGCACAACATCTTTATTCTACAAGATATGGGTTTTATTTTATGGGTACCTCAATAAAATATCGTTATACATATATAAACATTGTGCTACACTCATTTGAACCGTTAATGTGGTTTGTATAGGCCCTTTTCTTAGACACGAAGTCCTTTTCTGTCCGCCATTTTATATAGTTCAATACACGTTTTGAGTCGAGATTACTTCAAATGGCACAACATCTTTATTCTACAAGATATGGGTTTTATTTTCTGGGTACCTCAATACAATATCGTTATACATATATAAACATTGTTTTACACTCATTTGAACCGTTAATGTGGTTTTTATAGGCCCTTTTCTTAGACACGAAGTCCTTTTCTGTCCACCATTTTATGTAGTTCAATACACGTTTTGAGTCGAGATTACTTCAAATGGCACAACAACTTTATTCTACAAGATACGGGTTTTATTTTATGGGTACCTCAATAAAATATCGTTATACATATATAAACATTGTTTTACACTCATTTGAACCGTTAATGTGGTTTTTATAGGCCCTTTTCTTAGATACGAAGTCCTTTTCTGTCCACCATTTTATATAGTTCAATACACGTTTTGAGTCGAGATTACTTCAAATGGCACAACAACTTTATTCTACAAGATACGGGTTTTATTTTATGGGTACCTCAATAAAATATCGTTATACATATATAAACATTGTTTTACACTCATTTGAACCGTTAATGTGGTTTTTATAGGCCCTTTTCTTAGGCACGAAGTCCTTTTCTGTCCTTTTCTTAGAAAAGGACAGAAAAGGGCCCTTTTCTTATTTTAGTCATACCCGTTTTATTCTGTTCAATGTATGTACATTCTAACACTTGTAGATACATTTAGTGTAACTTATCAGCAAATACAGTTTACATAATGCGCAGTCAATGAGTCTATGAACACGCTTTTCTAATGTAGGTTGTTGTGTTGCATTGTACAAACGTCGGCGATTCCATAACGCGCATATGAACGGATTATATTATGGAATGTAGTGGCTGTATGGAAAAGGTTTTCATAGACACGAATTACAGGACAAATTTCGTCATAGAATAATTTAATATTTCCGAGTTAGCTCCATCGGTTTTATTTGTTACTACAATGATTTAGAGCGGGTGGCATTCTTCTACTTCACCAGTTCACAGACCAATTTTCTTTTCTTTAAAGGAACACAAAGGTCTCATATGACATGACGTTGGCAAACAATATAAAGTAGATTACAACTGCTGCCTGCAAATAGAGGACAGACGTACGGCTGGAGGTAGCACATACACCATACACATCCCCACCAGCCACTCCCAATAAGTCCGATGTGAAGTACAAAATGCTTTCATTATTACTCTTTTGGAAGGACTCACTCACGTATCTAACACAAAACAAGTACCTTCTATGTCCGTCCTTGACCCGCCATAATGGTCCATGCTGCTGATCCATTGTTGAAATTGTGCGCTTTTGTCCACTTCTGCATCAGGAATGACTACCGTGCCCACAATGCTGTTTTCTTTGTTAGAATAGAGCAGCTTGTGTATGTACGTCTGCATATCAGATTCAGCAGGTCCACCTAGATACATATAAATGCATATGAGAAACGCCATGTGATTTTGTACCTAAGAAGATGTGCGATATCTCATCAAACATATTTACACAAACTGACATTTTCCGTAGATGACGTCTACGTTGACGAAAGTTCCAACGTAATTCAGGTACAAACTCGCTTGACATGTCTCATAATATGACTAGTTTAAGTTACTGCTTGTAATCTGGTAATGTTAGTAGTATAGAGAGTGCATGCCACCCCACGGTACAGCCCTCAGCAGACTCGAGTTTAGAGGGTAGGTGAGTAATCGTTCTTCATCGGTGACATAATAGGACTTCCGTCCAATTTACTTCCTCTTACCAGTTCCTGTGAACAGAGGGCTTATGGTCAATGTTAGACCAATGTACGAAGCGCTTTTTTTCACCTGTTATAGGAGCTATATCAGAGCTTAAAGCGGGTTTCCTCAGGTACCT
Source organism: Conchocele bisecta (assembly GCA_029237695.1). Taxonomy (NCBI): domain Eukaryota; kingdom Metazoa; phylum Mollusca; class Bivalvia; order Lucinida; family Thyasiridae; genus Conchocele; species Conchocele bisecta. Next base: position 197,917,761 of record CM055265.1, on the reverse strand, counting down.
TAGTCTGTGAAATTGGCACATCGTCGCGGAAATAATACCCCACATGCAGATGCATTATCGCAAACCATTTACGTAACTCATATAGTTTTGGTATCATACAGGGCAATGGCTATCATGCTACAAAGTAGATAATTGACCTATCCGATCGTATAATAATAAATGGCAGACGAAGTACAACCTGTCTACAAAATGTCCATGTAGAAACTCTCTACAAAATGGCGGAAGGTGTAGAACCTCCCTACTAAATAACTGTTTGTGTAGAATCGTCCTACCAAATAACGGTTACGAACGGTGACAAACAGCGGTCACCCGGTGAAAATGTTATAATATAAGGTTCGAAAATGTCCCGCCGTGGGTATTAACGTTTACTGTGGCACGATGGAACTGTTTGAACCCAATGCCGTAGGCCGCGGGTTCAAACAGTTCTCCAGGGCCACGGCAAACGTTACCAACAGCTGGACATGGTTGAACGTTACTGTTACATTTCCGTCGGAAATATAATGTAATTTGAGCATATATGCAGTACTTTCGGTACTTTTATAACCTGTTAAATTCAAACAGCTGATTTACGCATACATATACTGGGGCCGCAGTACACGTCGCGTGAAGTACGTACCCCATCTTCCGCATCAATTTCAAAATGGCGGACAATCTCGAGTCGAGAGGACTTTTGCTTACATTTTCCGCAATATGTATTGTTTCAATAGTATATTATTGTGATTACTTGGTGCAGCAAGCGATGAATAAGGCAAGTATTTGACCGCGTGAATAGTTTTAGTGGTTACCCGTTTACACACGGATAAATTGGAGTAAAAAAGTACGATCGTTATAAACTGGTCTGATCTGGTGACGTAATTGCACGTTCTAGTAACGTCATGAGACACATTGCTTTGCCCAGGAATTAGCATTGTTTGCATCCATGGTCAAACAGCACGCGCTGTATGTTTGAACACGGCTGTGAGCGGTGTCAAACAACGGCAGTCATGTAACAATATATAATAAACGGCGGACTATGTAGAACCTCTCTACAAAATGATCGACGGTGTAGAACCTCCCTACTAAATAACTGTTAGTGCAGAACATACTTACTTATGTTGACCAGTAGGCAGATCTCGATAATGAACAGTATAGTTATTGAGCATAACGCTAAGCGGCGCAGTACCCGATTATGGTAGCGATCAGTTTATTACCCGAGTATGGTGACGAACAGTGTACTACCCGACTATGGCGACAAACAGTGACGAACTGCGTAGTACTTAGAGGTTAATTTGTATTATCGATAGGCGAGCAGAGAAGCTCCTGATAAAATCCGTATAACACATAGTCCCCACATTTAGTACATGTATTGGTACATTATCGACACAATAGTGTGCTGTAAACTGGCCAAATACTCCATACGATTAGTCTAGATTCTGATTAGGATTCCTATGTATGTGGTGATAAGCCTCTTGTTGACTAATAGCTTACCAACATAATAGACAATAGGCAATAGTTCTCGACTGTAATGTCTATGCGCCTTAAATAAATACTGGCATTTATTTATGTAGCACATTACTACATGTAATGCATTGTGCATTTACCAACACGTGAACATTTCCATGGAGACGGGTCGTAAACTTCAATGTTTTATACCAATTTATGTCAATAACACTGACTAATACCTGTGGTAACTCGTTTTAAGCTCTGATGCTATACAGCACCTAAAACAGGCAAAATATCGCACCGTACATTGGTCTAACATTGACCATAAACCCCCTTTTCACATAAACTGACAATAGGAAGTGAAGGAGACGGAAGTCCTATTACGTCACCGATAGCAAACGATAACTCTCACCTACCCTCTAGACCCGAGTTATCACGTAATATAGCCACATACAATTATATTGTAATTCTCTCCCGCTCCTTGCCTAGGGCTGCATTGGGGGTGGATTGCTCCCCCTATACTACCAATTTACATGCTACTTCAGTATAAATATACAGTAGAAGTTCTCTAAATAAAACTGTAAATGGTTTTCACTGTAATTTATCATTATGATAGTGTCTGCTCATCACCAAAACGTCCATGAGCATGTATACACTGGCAACAGTGGAATCTGTTTAAACTGGGCACCCTGTGGACATATCACGGTGCCTCGTTTAGAGAGATTCTACTGTACTTCAACATTTGGGAGAAGTTTTGGAAAACATGAAATCTTAATAGGGTTTATGGGGTATTTAGGCATATTTTGTTGTCTGATGTAAAGCCCCAGTTACACTGACAGCTATTGCGGGCTAGGTATTACTACGCTTTCAATACGTAGTAAAACGCCAATATACGTATTAAAACGTATTAGGTTAGGCTATATACGTAATGATGATTGTCCCCGCCAACTTTGTTTTGGATATTATTCAAAATTAACATGGGATTTAGATATACATAGCTTATACATTGAAATGTATTAAAACGTAGTAGAACGTAATTAGATACGTATATAAACGTACTCAGCCATACCTGGAGGCGTACTACGAACTACTACGTTTTTTCTACGCTTCACAATTGTTTTACTACATATTGTTGCGTTTTATATCTACGTTTTTGTTTCAGACGGTATGGCTAAGCACGTTTTTGTACGTACCTAATACGTGTTGATACGTTTAACTACGTTTTAACTACGTTGTAATACGTTTCAGTTGGTATATACTACGTGTAACAAAACCCCGCGTTAATTTTGAGCATGTCCAAAACAAACTTGGCGGGAGCAATCATCATTACGTATATATCCGTAGTTAATACGCTTTACCACATTTTGCTACCTTTTAATACGCACAGTACTACGTTTGTGAGTTGGCTTGTCAATTTAATTTTAAACATGTCCAAAACAAACGTGGCAGAAGCAATCATCATTACGTATATAGCCGTATCTAATACACGTTTTACTACGTTTTAATATGTATATTACTACGTTTTAATACGTTTTAATACGTATATTACTACGTTTTGATTTGGCTTTTTCATTGCGGCAGCGTTTGTTTCAGATTTTCCGACCACTTAGTTATCGCTGACACTACCTAGCAATCCCTAGTAAAAACGTACTGAATCGTAGAAAAACGTAGCGAAACATGGCAGTCACCTTATAACCTACTAATCCCTAGTGAAATCGTGACAATGAGCCGCTTTGATAACCGGCATGTCACATGTCAGACAGAGTGATACGTAGTAAAACCTTGCAAAACGTAGTGAAACCCTACTAGACTTTGAGCCAGCAATAGCCTCCACTCCCCCTGGGGATTTTTTTGTGAGGTATGATTTTCGAATTCAGTAACATGTTGTCTATCAATTCGGTTGTCTGCGCTAAAAAAGCCACTGGGTGAACAAATGGCGGCCATTCCTCTAGATGGTCGCCAATCATTAGTTTATTGTTTTAATAACGTTCAGACTGATTAATATTAACTGGGTAAATTGTTATAATTCAGTCACAGTTTGAATGTAAAATGATTTAGAATACATCTTACATTTAATTAAATCAGCAAATAGCAATACATTTCAAAATTGCTGCCGAAATAGGCTGTTTAGGAACATTTTTTTTCTGCGAATCGTGTGCTGTTACGAACGAGTACAGACATTCATAAGTTGAAGCACATACACATTGCTTTCTCTCACAAATAAATATAAATTACAGGAGACAACGATGCAATATTCTACCACAATTGTCAAAAAATGTCAAAATGGCAGCCAAAATGTTCCTTTTTTTTCCTATTCTTTACTCTCTGGAGTTGTTTTCAACAGTATTTCATGTACAATATTGCATGTATCCATACCAGTTTGATATACAAATTGAATCACTTGATACTAGATACATATCCGATTATACAATGCCATAATTATACTCTCAAAATGGCCGCCAAAATAATTAGGTGTTCAATAATTTAGACGATTAAGCTGCGGTGTTTTAGTAATTAAACAACAGTAACATTGCTATGCATAGAGTGCGCTAATATGTTTCTTTTCAAAGACATATATGGATGGATTTCAATCATTTCGAGTATTGAAAAACTATTTCAAAGTGTTTCCAAAATGTAATGACTGTTGACAATGAATACAATGTAATTTTTTAGCTGTCTAGTTAATGTGATTGGTAGCAAGCACACATCTCCGATATTAGGCAAGCATGGTGATCATTGGCTAAGGCAGTTATAGGATGGTACAATGAATGATATATGGCATGGGTATGCTTATTCCAAGTAGAACTGGCTTTCTCCAACAGTAATGCCAATAATTTAAATTAAACATTGAAAACATTGGAAAATACTGGTAAATACAATACATGGTAACAATATATAATTCATGCAGTCACAGGAGTATTCAGTTCTATATTAAACACTACATGTGTTTGTATCTATTGTTCTAATTATACAGTATTGAAACCATTATACTATACAAAACTGAATAATGTACAGTCAATGTACAAACAATGACTGTCACTTTCAGGATGACCATCACCATGGTCGATTTTGCAATTAGGATGTGATATTGACGGATCTACATATGCAGCTGCAATTTGTTAACCTAGTTGATAATATCCTTACTTACCCCGATAATGTTCCCATCTTATCTTGTGCTGACATCAACATGTGCTAACCCATAATCACATGTCTCTGGTTGCTTTAGTAGTGGAATGTGTCCATCAGGAATGTACAATATTTTAAAACGACCTTATGGATTGTTCCGTTTGTTTGTTTGTTTGTTGGTGTTTAAGGGCCTATCCACAGCTAAGGTCATTTAAGGCCGGGTCAATGGGCTTAGTACTAAATCCCATATATTACCTGTACAAGTACATGTACAAATGGGGGTGGGGGAATCCCCAAATTAGAACTGAATATTTACAATAAAAATAAATATATATTCAGCCCTGAAATGAGAATAATCCTGATCTGATGCCAGAATTACTTGGCCCGCTCCCAAAACAGTAGGATGAGTAATAATCTTACTACTTTTTATACTGGGTAATAACCAATTCAACGTCCAGGTAACAAAAGAGCCAAAGATAAAAACGTACCTAAGGGGTATATGTATGTACATGTATGTCACAAAAACATGTTTATTAGCTACAAACTATGTGTAGTATGCATATGCTAAACAGGTCAATACACTTCTGCAGTCAGAAAACACATGTGCACATGGTAAATAATTATAGTGTTTTAGGTCATTAGAATAGCATTGCCTGTTGTCAAATAGAGCAATATTTATCCCGAGGAGACCAAAGAGCCAGGAAAATACACAACCCGTGGCACAATGCGGTAAAAAGTGCCTTCCGCAAACCTGATTCTGACTGTTTGAATGTCATGTAGACAGTAGTTCAACTGCATAGTAAATCCAAGTTTAATGTGTCTATATAGAGGCTGTGTGATATTGTTTAGATGACATTTTGATACATCGCATACTAGGTTGTGGGGATACATTTATCATTTTGGGGGATTTAAATGCAGGCATGTCAGATGTGCATGCTTTTAAAACTAGACTATATTGATTGCTGAATACCCCAGAATGGCTTTGTCAGACTACATACATACTTGATGTAAAATACCATAATGGCCAGAAATTAATTGTATGAATTGTAGATGCATTTATGGCCATCAGTTATATAATTATATACATGAGCTTGGAAGTCATTGATACTTTTACACACATCTGTCACATATTCAGTTTGGCGCAGTATGAAATGCAAAAGCTATATTTAAGCGATGCTCTCGTATATTTGAAATCTGTAATGATGTTGTTATTCGAATGCTATAACGGTATATACGAATCTGAACTATTACAAGTTCATTATATACCTACATAAGTTGGGGTTTGTTTTTGGTAATTTGACACAACAGGTGTAGAGTAACACACGTAAACCAATTAGAAATACTGAATGTTCAAAACAGTATTTTATACATACGTACATAACAGCCATATGAACATAGTGGGTATATTTGCAGAGCACCTGTATTCTTTTAGAAAGATCACGTACCTTAAATGTTTATATGAAATTATGAAATGTTATATCAACCTTACAGGTTATCAACTTTTACTATTGAAAGATCCTGTTTAAATATCAACCAATGCCTCATTTTCAAAATACAATATTGTAATATGTGCCTCTCTAACGACGTACCAACGGAGAAATATATATACATGCATTAGACAATGACAATGATGCTTACACGGGTGTGTACTTACACTGGTAATGGATGGCGTCCATACACATAGAAACACACACGTTATCGTATGACTGTAATACGTATATTTACTTATTTATTTTACTTAATTGTGTTTAACGGCCTGTAAACAGATAATAGCAATAAGTATACAAATGTATGAATCAGAGACATTAATATTGGAATACACAACATTTTAATCATGATAATTGTCAATGGCTGCATAAATATGAAATGGACATATAGAGAGACGAGCACACATGCAATCTGCATCTGAAATGTATGTGGATAACTAATATTATAGGTCTTAGTAGCTACACATTATGTTAGTAGCTACATGAACACATTCATATGCACCTTTCATAAATATCTGGCAGCGTATAAAATAATTAAAAGTATTGCATGTAAAATGGTCATTGTAAATTCAGTGGGTGGGGAATGGTTAGTACTACTTCTTTTACCATTGAATCATCTGCTGTAGACAGTATGTAATCAAAATATGGGCATGAACAGATCTTGCAAGCAAAATATAATGAGTACCATTATCATTGATACAATTAACATACACTGAGAGAGATTTTCATAATGTGACTCGTAACGTAGTTGTTACCTTCACTAAGTAAATGCGAAGCGGACGAACAGACGGACGAACACTCGGACAATATGTATATAAAGTGTGTACGGATAGCTATTTGGTAGTGCCTAAGCATTTGCATGTGCTTTTAAACCATTTATAAGTAAGTTAAAGTGCATGACATAAATGAAATTCCCATTGTAAAATGTGTGGGTGGGGAATGGTGAAAAATACTTTGTTTCTAACATAGTATCATCGACTGCAGACATCAGATATTCGGCATACATGCAATTAATATGTCTAATGAGCACTACTAGGTACCATTGACACAGAGAAAATACAAAAGTACCATACTTTTATGAAGTTATTTAGGTAGATGATTGCGATTGGAATTCAGTGGGTGGGGTAATAAAACATGCAAAATTCTTCATCTCAATTGTAAGATATTATTTAATTGAACTTTATTCCATTGTTTAGTTATGAACACATATGTAAACGTACAAAACTGCCTTATCAGTTGTTTCAAATAATAACCAGATGGCCGCGGCCCGTATGTCGAGCCCGCCGAGGCATTTGATGGTCTCAGAATGTATTTATTTGAAATTTGATGCCCAATAAGCATACAAAGTTTCAAGTAAGTCTGGCTTACGGTTACAGAGATAGTAGCTATGTGAAAAGTTTAACGCAAATTTTGACTGAAACTGTAACGCAAACTTCTAAGTCATTTAACCTTGACAATGGGCACAGGGGCGCATGAGTGGGACACAGCATGAATATATGGATCATGAATAATAAGTATATGAAGTTTCAAGTCAATGTGACTTAGGACTGCAGACATATAAGATATTTAAACACTTTCAACGCAGATTCCGGAACGCAAACTTCTAAGTCATTTGACCTTGACCTTGGGCACAGGGGCCGCATGAGTGGGATACAGCATGAATATATGGATGATGACTAATAAGTATATGAAGTTTCAAGTCAATGTGACTAGGGACTCACAGATATAATGTATTTAAAAACTTTAACGCATATTTCGGATGGACGGACGCCCGGACGGACGCCCGGACGGACGCACGGACGTCACTGTGATCACTATGTCTCGCCTTCCGCAAGCGGGCTAAACAAACAATATCGAATTTCAATGACGAGATTGCCGCGGCCCGCATGTCGAGCCCGACGAGGCATTTGATGGTCTCAGAGTGTATTTATTTGAAGTTTGATGCCCAATAAGCATACACAGTTTTAAGCAAATCTGACTTACGGTTACAGAGATAGTAGGTATGTGAAAAGTTTAACGCAAATTTTGACAGAAACGTTAACGCAAACTTCTAAGTCATTTGACCTTGACAATGGGCACAGGGGCCGCATGAGTGGGACACAGAATGAATATATGGATCATCACTAATAAGCATATGAAGTTTCAAGTCAATGTGACTTAGGACTGCAGAGATATAAGGTATTTAAAAACTTTAACGCAGATTTCGGAACGCAAACTTCTAAGTCATTTGACCTTGACCTTGGGCACAGGGGCCGCATGATTGGGATACAGCATGAATATATGGATCATGACTAATAAGCATATGAAGTTTCAAGTCAATGTGACTTAGGACTGCAGAGATATAAGGTATTTAAAAACTTTAACGCAGATTTCGGACGGACGGACGGACGCATGCACCTACGCACGCACGGACGGACGCGCACGGACGTACGCACGGACGCACGGAAGCACGGAGGCACTGAAGCACGGACGCACGGACACCCGGACGTCATTGTGATCACTATATCTCGCTTTACTCAAGCGGGCTCGACAAAAATTACGATATTTTACAATTGCGAAAAGTCAGAGGGTGGTATAATTCAAAATGGTGCCAAACATTCATCCAGCTGGTTACAGAGCGCAAACATTCGGCATAACACTCATAATTGATTGTCGTTTCAGAAAATATATGTACGTAAAAATCCCAGGGGGGAAGGGTTTCCATTTCTGGCTGAGGGCCTATATTCGAAACCTTAACCTAATACCCCAACAAACTTGGCAACAACTTGAGTAGTATATGGGAGTCAAAATGATACCACATCCCTACGCGCGGTGCCTCCCATCAGGAGGTGGTATCATTTTTTACTCCCATATTCTACTTGGGTTATCCTCCACTATTCACATGTATGTATCAGAAGAGTGGACAAGTCTTTTTCAGCAACCCCCGTTTCGGCAACCATATTCTTCCTCCACTGGATGAGAACTTATCAATGAAACGAGATGGTGACAACATGTCTGACAACATGTTAGAGATAAGCCATCCCTATGTTATACTCAGTATATACAGCAAACTGCCATACATAGCAAGCCTGTCATACATATCAAGTCACAACCTCTGACGTCCTGTTAGAGATAAGTCATCCATAGGTTATACTCAGTATAATACAGCAATCTGTCATACATAGCAAAACCTGTCATACATATTAAGTCACCACCCCTGACGTACTGTTAAAGATAAGTTATCCATAAGTTATACCAGTGACCTGCCATACATCACCACATTTTACACCCTGTTAGAGATAAGAAATCCATTGGTTATACTCATCATAATGACTACCATAAAGCAAATGAGAGAGCAAGCTAAGAGTTGGGGATTTTTCCTAAGAGGTTTGAAACTCAAGAAAGCTATAGCAGATAGGATAAGTAACGCGCGAGCTGTCGTTCACGAGGAGAGGCTGCGGCGTGCTGTTTCGACCGGACGACTGCCTACCGACCCCGAAAGACAATCCGAGAAATTGGAGAACGAGACGACGGCCAGTCTGCGTGCCACTGCTTACGCGCAGCGTGTAATAGACGATCCCAGCGCACGCAGGAAAGGTGAAATACAATAGGTTTTAATCAAAGTCTGATGGGTAGACCTCCTAGGAGGAAGAGAGATATCGCCAGAGCTTTGGTAGAGGAGGGTCCCAGGATTCTCGCCGAAGAAGCCGATGTTAGGGAAACTGTTGGTAGGGGTAGGAGGAAGATAGTCTGGACCTTCGAGAGAGGGGTAGACGGGGAGTTGCTAATCGCATAATGAATAAACTTGGTCCAGAGATGACCACGGCATGTCATCTGAGGTATTCGTGCTCGTATCGTATTAGGAACATCGAGACCGACGCTACGATGATCTTTCACAAAAACTCACCGGGCAGTCTGTGGATAAACGAAATATCCAAAGCAGAGAGTTGGATAGCCGATAGAGAGAAAGGTCGAATGGAGATCGACAAATTCGATAGACCAAACACAAAATGGGATATTGGTCGTGGTGAAGATGATCATCGATGCGCAACAACTCCTCATGGGAGCGGGAAAACTCCCCGATTGGCTAAGACAGAAAAAGGGAACGTATTCAGTCGACACGTACGACGACTACTTGTGTCTGTTTAGGTGCATAGCCATCCACCATGGACAGACACCAGACCGCTGCTGTGAGGAGGCACGAGCTCTGGCTCCCGAATAACTCGGTCACGATTTCGGACCGGGTAGTAAGGAAATCCCTCTGGACGACCTTAAGAAGGTCGAACAGCACTTCAAGCTGGGCATTCGTGTTTACGAGCCCACCGACGACGGAGTGCGGTACCTCATGACGTCGCCGGCAAACTACGACGCGGTGGGGAGAAAACCATGACGATAGTAATGTTTGGAGGTCACTCGTTCCTCATCAAGAACCTCCGCAAGATGACGAACGAGTACGGGTGCACCGGATGTCAACAACGGTTCACAAAGTCGTGGAACATGCACAGGCACGTGATCATCGGCATGGGTGGGAAGACCATGGTGATATGTCCCGGTAAGAGGATAGAGACCACTGTCGGCATACGAGAAGGCGTTCTACCACAAGGGTTCCGTGAGCGCGATGTCTATTCAATGGCTGGGTAGAGAGGAGAAGAGGGTGGAAAAGCATATACATCACGCGAGATGCGGTCAAGGGCGTGAGAGGTTGGTGGCCGGCTATCTGGTCGACGGTTACTGTCACGAGATCAAGACCGTGTTTCAGTTTCACGGATGCTACTGGCACGGGTGTCCGACGCATTGCAGGAGAGGTAACGCGGCATCGCTGTACAGGAGGACGAACATCCAAGACGACAAGATAAGGAAGGCAGGTTACAAGTTGGTGGTGATGTGGGAGTGCACGTGGTTGAATGAGGGGAATCCCCACGATCCACCACCGCGCGAGGAGGAGACGACTCTGTACCATCACCAGATAGTCTACGACTTCTAGGCGTATCTCGACAAGTCGAAACCCACGCGACCCACCAAAGACCTGACCTTCGAGGTCGAGCACGTCCCTATATCGGTGTCGTTGGGGGATACGATGCACGAGTGGATCACCCACATCTGCGAACGAAACCCCGACACGCTGGTCGAGAAGTTCCTGACCGTGCTGCAGAGGAGAGGCAATGTCATCAGGGAGGGGGTTAGCGGTTCTCGCGAGGTCGAAGAAAAACAGTATCGACGTTATCGTGTCGAAAGCTATAGCCGACAACGATATATCAGATGGCGTGTTCAAACTTGTCGTCGAAGAGATGGCCAGGTACCAGGGGCTAAAGGACGCGATCCGGTCCAAGGCCTGACCACAAATTATCGCAGACGAAGACGTAAAAAAAACTCGTCATGGAGGGGAGGGCTGACGAGAGAAAAAATCTCCTCGCCCGTCTCGGGACGTGATATGCTTATTCGCGTGTCTGCAGCGACAGGAGATCCCTCCACCATACAGTCCAGCTGTTCCGTCAGCCCCTCCATACGGAGAATAAACGTTCAGTTTACAAGTACACCATCGTGGTTACGTCACCCACCATACATATACCGCTAAAGATTTGTGTGCACCAGGACGTTTTCGCGTAGTCGCTATCTGCTGATATAGGTGTATTTTCTGCTTTCTGATTGAAACATGTATGTTCGTCCAGTGGGTGAGAGGTATATATAAGAAAAAAAGAGCCCGTGGGGGGGGGGGGAATGTGAAAAATTATTTTGTTTTTCGGCTTAGCAGGGTGTTAAGCTCACGTCTATTACACCCCATCTAGCGATTGTCTACCGTGGACCCCTCCTACTCATTGCCTCCATCCGCACGAAAGCGTAGAGCAGTTTGTGAAGTGAACACACGTGGCACCGGTCTCAGCTGTGAGACCTATAGCTAGCTGGCGTCCCAGCTATGTAAAGTTGTTGATTTCTCGCATATAAACCTAACCTCGTTTTGCAATAAGGGTTGTAGTCTGTTTTTTATTTGTTTTCTTATATTAATTAATTATTATGTTTTCTATGTAATAATAGGGGGTGTTCAGTTTTTAAATTATTAAAATAAAAATAACGAACCATCCCGGAAGATATCGTGTGAACTATGTTGTATACACGTAACCTCGATAAGGGGAAATACACTCGGCTATAAATAACCCGTGTAATTGGATCATTTCCGTCTGTGTAACCTCGATAAGGTGAAATACACTCGGCTATAAATACACACATGTTCATAACCCGTGTAATTGGGACATTGTCGTCTGCCGATATATGCAAGCGGTGGTCGGATAGGAACGCTAATGCTAAGATAAACAGCATGACAACGGTGGTCGGACAGGAACGCCGTTTAACATTGTGGGCGTGTTTATTCACTGAGCGCCGTAATCGTATAGGCTAATATTACGGTACTTTATTTACCTTACGCTGTAATCGTACTCAAAACTTTATTGACAAGCGGTCGGATAGGAACGCATTTGCTAAGGTTCTCGCTGGAAATACAATAGTCTCTGAAGCGTGTGAAGTTTATAAAAACTACACATCAGATCGGTTCTATCTTTCTAACTGACTTTCCGATTTTAATTATTACCAAACGATAATACTTGCGAGCACATCATTCCTTGCTAGCCAGTCGATGCGTAGCGCGAGTACCATCGCATGGGGGACATAGCAGTGGCTCGGATCTGGTCCCTACCCCGCAATGCCGACAAGGGCGAGGCGAAACGGACCCTCTTCTCATCCATGCCCGGTGATGCTTGCAATACTCGTAAATACCGGTACGATGACATCTCTCGTGACTACCTGTCTTCAACCACGCACAATTATCGTTAACTGGAACCAATGTGTGATTATATATACTGAGTATAACCTATGGATGACTTATCTCTAACCTAGCCCTCAATACGTGACAGTGTAACTGGGGCTTATTATGTGTTTGTAAACGTTAACACTTATATGTATCCTTCCAACGTTATTTAGAGTCGGCTCCGACAGTTTACGTCGTGTGATGTCGATGTTTGCTGTACATGAACAGTATACATGGAGTGTGCGTTTAGTTGATACTATTATGTCTGTTCCGGCATCAATGTATCATATGATTACCATCACGTTACGCACTTATTAACGCTTGATACTGACATGCACAGTTCGATATGTAGCTCTCGACATGAAGTAAATATTCATCTATCAATCTATCAATCTTTCGGTCGTCGACTATGCATATGTTTAATCTAATGAATGAGTGAGTGAATAGGGTTTAACGTTCGCTTTTCTGACATAGAGGTACAAGCCTCAGGGAGTCTACACGCAGACGGGTCAACGGGGTCGTGTCCCGTATCCACCTGTCCGAGGGGGGTAAATCCCAACTTCAGAACTCAATATTTACAATCAAAATATATATTCAGTCCTGAAATTAGAACAACCTTATCTGGTGCCAGGCCCTCGCCACACCAGCATCATTTATCCCATCCCCTAAAAGTAATAGGATTAGCGCTAATCTTATTTTTATATATGGGGCATAGCCTGACTCAACGCTCACATACAAGAAAGCCAAAAATGTACATGAGGGCCAAATCCGGTATAGTGGGTTCCGGAAAGTATGAACCCAATCGTTAAGCCAATTTAGTCGCCTTTTACGACAAGCAATGGCTACTGCAGCACTATTCTCAGGATCAGTTGATCCCGCCCCGGTGCCTGCACGGGGCCGATGATCGTTTCCAAATGGTAATCAAAATACGAAGAATGAGGACTCAAAGATGAGTATGGGAGTTGCCATTCTGGCTTGCGAAACACATTTTGGTCGTGGTATATGCATGTTAAGTTTAATGGAAATATTCCAACGAGTAATCAAGTTATGGACAGGGCTGGAAATCAATCAAAGTGGAGATCTATACTCACCAATTCACTAAAGCGAGAGTTGACATACCTGCACGCGACACCCGTTAGGGTCGTGGTTTATGCATGCGTGGTTTCATGAACATATTCAAAAGGATGTTTGGACTATGTTCTGCTTAATAAAAATGTTTGCGGCACCGGAACGACGTCCACTCCATATAATACACCGAATGTCGTCCAATGCATACAAATACTAGTTTTGGGTTACCTTTTTCATACTGGACATCAAACGTGGAGGAAAATACCATACAGTTGTTTGCTTGACCTGTCTCAGCTAATTGGGGACATTCTGTATTATCATCTACAAATTTAAACAAGTGCATGAGATCGTCGTAGAATATTGCATCATCATACCCTAAGAATGAACAATGTGTCACATAATTATGCATCGAATAAGTGCATGATAATACGTTGAAAAACAAAAAATCCGGGGGAACCAATAGAACAAATTGTTTATTGTTTACTCATACTTTACATTTCTTACGATTGGTCGTTGACACAATGGGGTGTGTAGGTAACCATGTATCCGCAAAGGTAACAGGGGCGAGGTGGAATGAAATGCATAGTACAATGTATGCCAATGTTCGTTTCTACCAAATACCAAGAAATTCTGTGAAAAAAAATAATGTTATATCAGGTTATCTTTTTTTGTGATTGACAGGTGGACCAATGCGCATGTAGGTATTTATGAGAATTTCAGTTTATATTGATTCAGAGAAAAAGTAAGTAGCATACATGTACCGACATGAAACGTATAACACCCCGTCTCCTCAGACATGTTCCTCAGGCAATGGCTGGACTGACAAATGAACATTTCAATGCACGTATTATGAAAGAAAAAATGCATAAATGAATGGGAAAACTGTTGCTGGTGAAAGTGAATGTGGGTATAGAATGAAATAAGAAAATTGCATACAATCGTATGAAGCCCCAGGTTAATCGGACGTTTCATGGGCATGAACTACTCAATGAAAATACTACAAGGTATATTACCTGTTACTTTAGTCATCAATTCCACCAGATGATCATACTCGTTTATTCTTAATGCATCCACCAAACACTGAATAGCGGATTCTCCGTTTCTAAGAAGAAGCTTCAATAAAGCAACAGCCCTGTCCTGTCGTGATCTCAGCTTAGTAACTTCGTCAAAATGTTTGGCATAGAAAATGTGTCTCTCCAAAAAGGTTTTTCGGAAAACCCTTGGTTCTATTTCATCAATTAGTTTTCTGTAGTTGGCCACAAGGTTTCTCCTTAGGTCAGAGGGCCCTGGAGAATAAAATACGAATTATAAATGTGCCCTGCCGGCACCACTGGCAGCCAACGAAAGTGATGGGTTATCAACACTGTTTGGCATAGACATCAACAGATCAATTTGCCAGTAAGGTCATACATGTATCTGACACAGAGATGTACGAGGTGAGTACTACAGCATCATTATGTCCAAATGTTCTGCATCGGAACTGTGTGCATGACAGTGTTTTCCAAAATGGACTATACAAATGTCCATGTCTACAGGAGCACGATGTGTATAAAACAGAGTTATAGATGTAAAGGTATCATATACCTGGACATCCTACAACGATTTATTTTCATACTAATGCATGGACTATTCCATTAATGACGAAATGTTAGAGGTGAGTAATAGTGAAAAATGCTGCAGATCCTGATGAGACGGCTCGTTAGGAGCCGGCTCACCTGTATATCCACATATTGTCTTTCTTGTTTGAAAGGGTTTAACAGAAAGAGTTGACTTAACAAGGGCACCGTTATCACTAAGCTAATTCCATCGATGGCAGCCTTAATAATAACAAAACAAACGCACGTACGGCTACACGCACATACTGGACTAACGCTGTATGCCCTCTTGGCTATCGGCGAGGGGATAATTATAGTAGCTGCTCAGAAAAGTTTATCAATGCATGAATAGATAGAAAACATATGCCAAAGATCACACACATACTTCACCTCGTCTGATTCGGAACTCTAATACACTTTATGTTCAATAGTTTCCTCATAATAATTGTATACCATGTGCAGGCACAAACATATTAAGAAAAGTATTGTACATTAACAATAAAACCTGGCAATGACTGAGGAAATATACCTCAGTAGAAGTCATAAAGCTTGGAACTATCGTCAATCTTACATATTTCCTTATTCACAGGATTCTCTACTATTTATACTTTGAATGCAACTAGACCAACGTATGCCCTAATCAGATAGCGCGGTCGATGCTAGTACATGTATGTGACTTATGTTAGTCACAAATGTGTCACGGTACATATATACTCACCATCTGGCGGTGGTAGGGCAGAACCCTTCAATATCTTCAGGACACCAGACATATTGAGCCGCTCCAACTCTTGTGCAAATGTATTTACACACTTCTGACCTTGACTGATAACAAAATCCAAAAACAGACCAGCCCTTTTCATCTTGTCTGTTTCCTTTAATATGTTCTCTTCGGCCACTTGGTTCCCCTGCAGAACGGCAATGAATTGTTTCGGCTCAATTTCTTTCAGAAGCAGACTGTAGTTCCTTTCAATATTCCTCACCATGAGTCGGACATGTTGATCCACAGCTGAAACAAACAAGTATTAACCTTTTTATCTGAAATTGATACTTGCATTTGCATCTGGACTATGACATTAAGCGGATAACGGATATTTAAACAAGAACAATTATAACATGAATGATCATGTTATAAAAGAACGCTTTGAGCGTATGTTATTATTATTGAGGCGAACTACATGTTTACAAGTAGCATGTAAAGTTATAGATATCAGGGTATGGGATCACGCGGTTTCCGAACCTGATTTTCCGACGTGACGTATTCTGTGACGTCATTTTTACAGTATATTTTCGTGAAACTTTTCCAAGCAAACGGACGGATTTCGATGATATGTAGCAGACCACAGAAGTGACATATGTGTTTTATGGGTGCTCTAAAAGTTAATTACGGTAACCTATAACTGTCATGAAGAATCGAGTACCGTTTATTTCTTACATTCACGTTCTTTAGATTTTTATTCACATCCATGGTAACCGATTCTTCGTCAAAACCAGAAAATTATTAGATTAAAGCAAACTATACAATAAAGCAAGAACTAGCATCATTAAACGAAGCTAATCCCCTCGCACTGGCATCATTAAACGAAGCTAATTCCCTCGCTGACAACCTTGATAATAACAAATAAAAAACGTACTTAGTGACCTTGGGCGGTCGGACGTGGGTCGTATGCTAAACAATGCTCCATCATCCCTAGACACACATTATGGTCAAATAATATCAAAATCGATGAAGCAGTTCACGAGTTATTGAAAAATGAAAGGTGTTACTAGCGTACGTACGTACGTACGCACGTACATGGACTAACGCTATACCCCCTCTTGTCTACGAGAGGATGCTAATTGGCAACCTGTTGAGCATTTACTGCGTTATGTTTCATTAAACTCTGTCTTTCCATTATAAAGATATTACATTCAACATCCTGCACCACTTTTAATTGAAATGGCTCAATTTTAAATATTGCGCGGTCCCGGAGAACGCACTGTCTTGCCATCAATTTTCATATTTTCCCCCAATTTTAGTACTTTCCCCTAACAAAAAAAAACGGCATCTAGTCGCACTTTGACTGAGCCGCGATCTATAAACATATCCAGAGACATTACATTGCAAATATAGTGCAACCCGTCCACTGGCGGTTTGTTTCGGTGAGTCCACACAGTACAACAGTCCGACTTGGCAACGCCACCTAGCGACTTATCACCGGCACTGCAGTGCATGATATAAAAATCCTAAAACCATCAACTTCTAAAACTGGCGTTTTGAAGAAAGTCATGAAATATTCAATCTTAAATTCGATAAAATTGACGCAGTACAATTTGAACGACGTTATAAGTCAAAGATATGCGTGTCAGAAATAATCCATATTCAGACACGTGAAAATGTTTGTCATTTCTCCATTTCATTGTCGAAACTCCAGACGGTTTTACAGAATGTGAAAGCCATGGAAAAGGTAACTTGTGAATGAAATTCACGACAGGTCATACATCACATCGAACCAGAAACCATTGCCTTGAAAAAGTCTGAGAAATATTACACACACACAAGTACACATTCAAACGGCTGTATGTCAAAAATACTTCTGCGACTTTGCACTGCAGTGGAGTAGCCATATTCTTGCAGAGGGGGTGTGAATTGTGAATGGAGTTTGGAAGGGGGTGCGGGAACATACGTTCAATTTCTTCCATTGTAGGGATTTTAAAGCGACAATGTTCACGTATATTATACAGGTAGTTATTTCCCCCAGAAAAAAACGTAGGTTAAAGTAAAGAAATACACACCTGACCAAAAAGTTACGGTATGCAATCGCACCCATTACACACCATGTCACTGGACTTTGTACTGTAAACCCACTGGGGAATCCATCTGACACGTGTTTTGTATGATGTGGTGCTTGTGAATGAGCTGATAAGACAAGTGTCGTGCATTTGCAATTTATGACTGGGTGCCAGACATCCTTCAGCAAAGTTGCAAATCATGATTGAAGTTGGGGTCCCATCTGTTTGGCACAAAGTGTTCTTTATAGGAATTAAATATTAAATAAGTATAATTGTGTAACTATCCAAACAGTTTTAAAAATTACGAGTGCCCGCTACACAGAAATATTCACTTAGTAATCTTAAGTTTATTGATAAAGACGAGCGGTTGTATCATCGTGCTATTTTGATTGTAAATAAGGCAGGTCATTTTTCAATTATTTATATCAACTAAATGTGTCACCTGAATAAATATTGTTATTGACTTGTTACAAAATATGATCAGTGCACATCAAAAGATAAATAGAGTGAATACATAGTTGTTTCCATTAACATTTTAAGGAGTCAGGGTTATCACCCTTGATATGAAAGTGGCAATTCAAGCTTGATATAAAAATAATAATAATGTAAAATTAACATGGTTGATATAATTTTTTAAGAATTTTACCCAATTTTCTACGACGGCCATCTCGGATTATGCGACAACCTCCATTTTAACAAATATGAAAATGCTTAACCAACGCACCACAACTGTGAAGTCTGACCAGCGTCGGCCAAACGGTACATGAGAAGAAGACTAAATATATAATTAAAGGATGACCTGTCGGCAGCCATCTTGTAGGATGTATCATCCGATTTTGACAAAAGAATATCCAGAGTGATTGTCTCCACGATACCTTCGATTTGATATATATCAGGACCATATTTGGTCAAATTTGAAATACAGCCATGTGCCAGATACAAAATCAATGCGTGAAAAAACAAAAAGAGAACACTAGAATATGAGTTGTGATAAATATACAAAAAGGAATTCAAGTTATGCTCTGGACACAAAACCAGTATGCGAAAAAAACAAAAGAAATCAGTATGGTAAGAGATGTTATTCTTGCTTTTAAGGACTGGAGCAAGTGAGCAGGGTCTCACACATACCCCCGGCCGCTGCCAAGTCATTTGGCCTTGACATTTGGCATGAAAGCCGCATAGGTGAGATATAGAATGAACATATGGCTGTTGATAAAGAAGTATGTGACGTTTCCAGTCAATCCGACATACAGTTGCAGAGAAAATGTGTACCTAAAACTTTAATGCAAATATTTCAAAACATTTAACACAATTTGACTTTGACCTTGGGCATGAAAGCCGCATGGGTGGGCTATAAAATGAAAATATGGATGTTGATAGAGAAATATATGAAGTTTCAATTCAATCTGACTTACGGTTGCAGAGTAATTGTTTACTTAAAACTTTAACACATATATTTCAAAACATTTAACGCAAGTTTCAAAGGAATTTCACCTTCACCGTGTGCACGAAAGCCGCATGAGTGGGCTATATAATGTTTGTTTATTGGTGTTTAACGGCCTATCAACAGCTATGGTCTAATGCTCACATAAGGGATATAACTGTCGGATACAAAATTCCAAAGATGTATGTGAGGGCCAAACCAGGTCTCCAGTCGGAATTCCGGTAAGGATGAATCGCGATTGTTAAATTACCCATCACATGCACCCACCAGGGATATAGGAAGAAAATATTGATCTTCTGACTTCATAAAGAAGTATATATATGAAGTTTAAAGTCAACCCGACTTGCGGTTGCAGAGACATTGTGTACTAAAAAACTTTGACATATTTGACGCAAATATTTCAAAACATTAAGTAATTTGACCTTGTGCAGGAAAGCCACATCGGTGGGCTACAGTATAAAAATATGGATGACGATAAAGAAGTATATGAAGATTCAACTCAATGCGACTTACGGTTTTAGATATAATGGGTACCCAAAAACCTTTAACGCAAATTGTACGGATGGACGAAAATACAAAAACTATATACACCTCGACATACTTTGTATGCCTGGGTATGAATCATGATTGAAGGCACTGTGTTACAGATGATGCCTCAATATGTTGTTTCTCACATCATGCACTGTAAATGACCAACATCAACCAATTGCACCATTTCATTCCAAGTCAAAATTTATTGTAAACATGTACTTTGTTACAAGTTTGACCATTGTCACTGATTTCAATTACAATCATGATAATCATGATAATAGCACAAAAATACATCATTAATTCGTAAATTTTCATTTAACTTCGAAAGTCTACAAAGATTGTCTTCGGTCTATTCTGGATGTTTCTAGTAAAATCATTTATTTCGAAGATAACCGAAACCATATGAAACCAACCAAATACGGACTTTATAGACTGTGGACGTTAAACGGAAATTTATGAATCAAACATTGAATGCAATACCTTAAATGCTAATCACTCTAGGTTGGCGGATTTTTAAATTTGCTCAAACAAGTATCTGGTAGATACACATCAGCCTGAGTATCCGCACAGGATCTGCACTGTTCACCATTGCATCAATGAAACCTCCATCATGCTTCTAACACGCCACATCATTATCAGGCAACACGAGTGTCCTATTTGATCAGGAGCTACACGTACTGGTCACAAATCCCATAAACCGCATTCTCCAGTCACAGCCACCGGCTAAAGTAACGGACCAAGACCTATAAATACATTAAATATGCCTAAAAGCATCAATAAGTGAAAGAAAATAGGCTAAGCAATTAGTTACTCCCTTATATCACACATGGAGTAAATACATTTTGTTTAGCTTATTTTTTTCTCACTTATTGATGCTTTTATGTATATTTGATGTATTTATAGGCCATGGTCCGTTACTTCAACCTGTGGTCACAGCCACATATGTGTAAAAGCTTAGTAAATATATTTCTGACCATTTCAATATCTGGTCCTTCCAGTGTCGCATACTCAGAAATGTACAGATGTAATTCTGTCCACCACAATAATGAGTCACCGATGAAAAAAACATTGACAAATCTTAAAACTGCATGGGTCAGATTTGTGTGAATAAGATTCATTCTCAATTCCATCAACACAATGAGTAACATGTCTTCTCGACAATCCTTTCAACAGGTTGATTAGAGCAGAAATCAGAGTTAAGAACCACACAAACACTGCCGCTGGCATGGATGATACTCCGGTTAAATGGTTAATTTTTTGTAACTGAACTTGTCTTTCTCAAGCTGTTCCTTGAGGGTTATATTTTCAGATGTCGCTGATCTTAAGACGACAGTCTATCATGGCGACACTATAGTTTGCTTGGTGTAGGTCAGGAACTGGATCAGTTCCCATTTCGCGAATGTTTGGCAACTTGTTGCCCAGGTGGAGTAGTGTCTTCGGGCAGCGACTCTTCTGGTGGCCTTTGCCCCTCAACAGCAGCATGAGAACCAACTCCCGCCTTATCTGCTTCTTCTGGGACCGCTCATATAATATCTCAATAGCCCTGCTGGTGTATGCATCGACTGCAGGGTGAAGTTAAAGAGGCTCGACAAATAATCCAGATGGCTAAGATATGTAGACGGCTTCCCTGAAACAAACAATCAAACACTATTATGTACATGGTTAGCCTTCGATTGAATTTCTTACCAGTATTAACCATTTCTCAGCAAATGACTCCGCAACTTTCCAACATGAAACTGTGCATAGATATCTACATCCCACCCTGGAATCATACTCACAACACTTGGTTAAATGTGGTAAGCGTGTAAGCCACATTGTTCATAGTTGTGAACAGTAACTCTTGAAATCTGCAACCGTACTGTCCGTAGCAGAGTTAAGTTTCCATTCATAGTCTTCCTCTGCAGAATAGTGAATAAGAGATCGGATTCGCAAATTACATGTAGCAGTTAAAGTTGGGGTCCCATCCACAGGTTGAAGTAACGGACCGAGATATATATGGGCCGCGCTCTGTGAAAACCAGCCTTAATGACAACGTCATGAAAGGCTGAAAATGACGTCGCAAAGTTACACATGAATTTACCAACGTCAAATCGGATTTTGACACTTGTAATTGTTGCGTCATTGCAATAAGTTGTCCTATTTATCGCCGTACGCTTTACGGCTCACAAATATTTTAATGTTGGATATGCGTGGCAGAATTGTACAGTTGTTTTCATAGTCGTTCAGATAGTTGTCTTTTTTTTTCTTCGATTTCCTTCAAGGAAATACGTAGTAATTTTGTCGATTATTTTTTATGCAAATGGCCATATTGCATTTATGAATTTTATAATATATTATATGGACGACTTGTGAAATGACATTTGAAACTAAATAACCATACGACCGGTATTGTTAGATAACACATAACAATATCAGTAGTATGTAATCATAATGCTAATATTTCTTTTAAACTTTATTTATATATGTATATAACAATTACAAACAAACGCGAGAACAACTGTACTCGGCGTAGATGGAGGCGTCTGCATGTTTCTTAATTTGTGATGAAACCGGAAAACTCACAGAAAACAAACTTATCCTGTCTGGCGACCACCATCAGCTATACATGTACTTACAACTTTGAGACCGACCCCGGGGCGCATGTGTGCGCTCTTTACTAATTATGCTATACGGTCCCGTTGAGATTAGAGCGGGGTCTGTATTTTCGGCCGTCTAAGGCGGAACCGTACACGTGGTACAAACCCAGTTCCGATTTTGGGATTTATTTATAGATTACACTGCATTACGCATTTTGATGAGTAACGCTAACCTTCATTTGAACGTGACAACCGATTTTCGAAATATGTAGACACACTCGGGTAACACTGCATTCATGTATTCATGACTTAATTATGTGTCTACGTAGATCTACATATTGCATGGTCATATTTATGAAAAGGTCTTGGTTTACAGATGTCGTTCTATGGAAAACGATTTAATTCATAATGGCAATACTTTCTGCACTGTTTGTCGCAACTTTAAAACTCACGGGGAAATGAACATGCGCAATATAAGATATCAACTTAGGTTTAAACGTGT
This sequence comes from Conchocele bisecta, assembly GCA_029237695.1. Taxonomy (NCBI): domain Eukaryota; kingdom Metazoa; phylum Mollusca; class Bivalvia; order Lucinida; family Thyasiridae; genus Conchocele; species Conchocele bisecta. The sequence continues at coordinate 197,894,463 of CM055265.1, read as the reverse complement.
TTACTGATGGGGGCGGTTAGTGCCGACGGCCGGTCGGACCCGGCCCCGCTCTACGTGAAAGTGTGCCCGCAACCGTTACTTTTATTAAATAAAATGTAAACAGTTGACTCATTAACTGTGACACGTATTCTGGATAGAATTTGCCACGGATAGAACTGGGCCTAGGTCTTAATTCATTTGATTTACTGGTTCACCGTCGAATGTTTCGAAAATCAACATAAAATAAAATTGGGAAATTGTCAGAAAAATAGTCGTAACACAGATAAAAAAATACGGTAGTGCTAATTACCTGGCTCCTGACATATCGCATCATGTTGACACTGGGCCAAACATGTTTTATTATTTAGTATTTCGTGTGTTGGTATTGTGTCACAGGCATATTTAGTGCGAACGTAATTGTAGCCACCGGGGGCCCGTTTCACAAAACTTCGTACGACTAAAATGTTCGTAAGTGCAAATTTAGGATCGTCTGGAAATTTCAATTGATTGATTTACATTTATTCAGCATAGGCTGCTCAATAAATGTAAATCCAATAATTGTTTACAGGAAAATGTTGTTAATGTGGAATTTACAGACTATCTTAATGTTGTACTTACGAACATTTTAGTCTTACGAAGTTTAGTGAAACGGGCCCCAGGGACGTAGCCTAATGATTTGTATCTGTATCCGCAACCACTTGCATGTACCTTCTAATGTCACGTAATTTTTAGCAACTTTCAAAAATATCACATTACATCAGCCGTACGATTGCCGTTTGATGACTGTTAACTATTATTTTAATTGACCACTTGTATATATTGTTATATGAATGTATGTCATATATTTGACTAGTATTTTTGCAATCAGTGCAGACCCTGATCAGGCTGCGCAGATGCACAGGTCTCCAACATTTACAAATTTAAGAAGTCCTACTTTAGATCTTGTTAATTTGCTTACTACTAAACACTGGATGTCTGCGTGCTTTATTGTTTTTTTTTATCAAAGGGACGTTCTAGTCGGAGGCGTGTAAATAATATAAAGCAAATACCAGGAGCGGATACAGGATTTCAGGTCCGAGAGGAGGGGGTGGGTGGGGTGGGCGGGCGGGCGGGACTTCTTAATTGAAACAGTTTACTATATTTTCGAACTAGCACCGTTTGTTCGTCGACCAAGCGGAGCTCGGGAGACTGCTAGGTGGGTCCGGCGGTATACCCTCCTGAATATATTTGATATCTACACCCCATTTTGCTGCGTTACAACGCATTTTAGAGCCAACATATCTTTACTCGCAAACTTTTAGGGGGACGCGCGCGCGCCGGGTTTCCCCTACGTGAATCCGTCCTGGAATGCACAACTTCTATATTAGCAGATTCAACGCGTCTAAATTCAAACGAGATGCTTCAAACAAATGTCATAATTGTGTGTTCGGTACAAATTTAGTGTGTAAATAACTGACTTGATTATATAGTGTGCAGACATGACTTCAAAATACATATACATACGCCACGGTGCTTTTTAGCATGGCTTGGTTGGCCACTCATTTCTTTGTTTACAAAGCTTAAGGCGTTGAATGTACTTTTTCTGAAACGCAACACAATTAAATTGCAAATTTATTTTTCAAATTAATTATTCCCGATGAGAGGATGCAGTGTATACATATACATGCACCAGTACTATTATGCTTACTGCCGGTATTTTTTATCAGAACATTTTATAACAATTATACAATCTTGTATGTCACATCGACACATTTTCCTTACATTGACAGGTTTATGTACATGTACATATATTTGTTTTCAAATAGTAAACCCATTATCAAAAATTCAAACCGACACACATTTAAAAATACACAGTAATGGATAATTATGCCCTGAATGTTCTGTTGGCCACTCTTGAATTTAACAACTATACATTCCACTTACTAAATAAATACTCACGCAAATACTAACATATGAAAGAATCTACAAAGTACGGTTGATAAATGAGTACGTTTTTTAAAATTTGAAGAAACTTATATAAACAAATCAGTACCGGCAGTAAATTCATAGACATGATCGAGACAGGTAGCCCACACAATAACTGTTTTAAGAGGACACGCCTAATATAACAATATCTGCCCTCTCGGTGTGGGGGCAGTGGCGCGGCGATGGGCAGCCGAGGGAGTGGGGGTCAGCGCAGGATTTTCCCATAGACCTCCTACCTGCTAGAACGAGGTACATGTACACAAGACCGTCCGACAGTCATATTGGCTGCACAAGAAGACGTTCCTCCCGCTTTCTGAAATGTAAATTTAATTCCGAGAGTCGGGTATGGACAGTTGATTTTTAATTTGCTTAAAACTAGCCGGCGGTGTCTGACTACCCTATATACACCATCTGGCGCTGAAGTCATTGATATGTTCAGCCATATAGGTCTATCCAAATTCTAACCAAATTCAGGCCATTCATTTCTACAGAATTAGTCACAGATTTTTTCAATCTCAAACACCAGGAATGTCGTTTAGTTGTTTGTGTTTGGTCCTTGATGAGTGACGTAATGTCTACATCAATAAATGACGTCACAATTAACTTTACGTAAATAACGTCAATTAGATTCTGACCTAAATTCTCAAATAATTACAATGTATCTTTCTGACGGTACATGCATATCATATGCATAATCCGTGATAGTTGGCGATAGTAGCAAATTGCGAGGTCACATGTCGGCTAATTATAGATTTAACATTGATAGTGGTGCGTTTGGTTCGTTCACTACATGTGCATAACATAGTTTTATTCTGTTCGATGTTTGATAGTATTGATAGTAACAGTTGTAGATAAATTTAGTGAAAATTATCAGTAAATACAGTTTACAGCAAGCACAGTCAATAAGTCTATGAACACGCATTTCTACTGTAGGCTGTTGTGCTGCATTGTACAACAGTCAGCGTTTCAGTAACGTCATTTTATCGATGACGTTACTTTTTTTTCCTTGCGTGATTGACATGGTGCTACAAAAAGTGAGATAAAACAAAAACTATGAAACTTATTTGCATTTTCTTTTTCAGCATATCGTGTGTGAAAGGTGTCCGCATCCAATACTGTAAAAAAGTGCAAATCGAAAAATTTGTCATTAAGGCCGGTTTTCACAGAGCGCGGCTCATATATATGTGTGTTATAGAGGGAGTAACACAACTTTATTTAGCTTTATTTTTCGTTTATGGATACTTTTAGGCATATTTAATGTATTTATATAACTCGGTCCTTTACTTCAACCTGTGGTCCCATCTAGTAGGCATAACATTTTGTCTATAATAATTAAATAAGTGTATAATTGTGTAACTACGGTAAATGTATTCCGCCAGTTTTAAAAATTACGAGTGCCGGACCGCTATAAAAATATAATCATTCAGTAATCTTTATTTTACTGATAGTGACTCGCGGTGGTGTCAGGCTATTTTGATATGCAAATGAGACATTTCTAAATTATTTATACCAATTCAATGTGTCGCCGAACAAATATTTGTATCGACACATTATAAAGTACGATCATTGCACACAAACAAACTAAGTAGAGAGAATATAGTTTCCATTAACCTTTTATGGAAACACGGTTGTCGGCCCTGATATCAGTGACGAAATTCACGTTTCATATGAAAAGAAAAAAAAAAGCCAATTAAATGTCGGGTAACGGTGAATGAATATTTATTTGGCCCGAAAAATGTTATACCTAAAGAATGGACACAAAAAATATGTCTCCCAATATTATAACATGGCATATGTGACTCTATGTTTAATTGTGAAATATTTTATAAATTTTTGATTAAAATGATTGTTAACATTATTAAAATAACATATTCCAGTAAATATGACATAAACTTACATATGCAGATATGTAAATGACCTGATAAAGTAAATTTAAGCTGAATTCAACAAGTGACCCAGCCAACAGCAGCCAAATTGAACATGTAAAGTTTTGTTTTGTTTGTTTGTTGGGGTTTAACGGCCTATCAACAGCTAAGGTCATTTAAGGCCGGGTAAATGGGCTTAGTACTAAATCCCATATATTACCTGTACACGTACATGTACATTTTTAAGTACATGTACAAATGGGAGGAAAATCCCAAAATCAGAACTGAATATTTACAATAACAAAACTATATATTCAGCGATGAAATCAGAATAATCCTGATGCCAGGTCCTCGCCACACCAGAATCACTTGGCCCTCCCAAAAGCAAGAGGATCAGTAATAATCTTACTACTTTCATAATGGACAATAACCCAATTCAACTCCCAGGTAACAAAAGAGCCAAAGATAAAAATGTACCGGAGGGTCAAACCAGGCAAATAGTGATTCCTATATGGAGGAACCACTACCGTTAATTTACGCCGTCTCGTTCGCCCGACCACCACCCACGTAAAGTTTTGTATTACTTTTATAATAGTTGTTTTCAGATGGAAAATATACAAATTAGGTCACAATTAACAACTAAAGTGAAAATCAGATCTTATTAGCTATTCTGTAGAGGAAGCCTACATGCATGATGTGTTTGTTTGTTGGGGTTTAACGGCCTATCAACAGCTACGGTCCTTTAAGGCCGGGTCAATGGGTTTAGTACTAAATCCCATATATTACCTGTACAAGTACAAATACATGTTCAAGTACATGTACAAATGGGAGGAAAATCGTAAAATCAGAAATTAATATTTACAATAAAATAACTATATATATTCAGTCCTGAAATCAGAATGATCCGGATCTGATGCCAGGTCCTCGCCACACCAGAATCACCTGGCCCCTCCCAAAAGCAGTAAGATCAGTAATAATCTTACTACTTTTATAATAGGCAATATCCCAATTCAACTCACAGATAACAGAACGAGCCAAAGATAAAAACATATCTGAGGGACAAACCAGGCAAATCGTGATTCATATGAATTACTTTTATAATAGTTTTTTTCAGATGGAACATATACAAATTATGTCACAATTAACAATTAAAGTGTAAATCAGATCTGATTAGCTATTACACGGAGGAAGCCTACACGTATGAATGGAATCGTAACTACAGACGGTACAGGAGTAGATTGCAAGAGTTGTTCGCAACTACAATAACATGGTTCAATAATAATGAGACATACATATCTGTACATGTAACAAACCAATGGAAACTGACATTATGATCTGCATATAAAAAATGTCATTTCGGCCAATTCTGCGTACCGGCTAATGCACAATTCACGTAATGTTTTGCCCAGCTTACGTCAGAATAAATTATGTTGATTTTGGAATAAACCAGATGATTAACGGTATACTAAGTCACAATGTTATCCCATTCCGATTGTTTCGTAAAAAGTTAAACAGACCTGTTAATAAAAGCTTCATAAACCAAAAATACACATGCAAAATGCACAGTGTACCTGGATTCGCATACCTCGGTTTTTTTTACTTATTTGATCACTGTTGTTACAGTTTTCTAAACACATTTGACTTTCTGAAAACACTTGTCTTAAGAAAACTGCACGAATAATCTGACATGTTTATTACAAAATGTTGGTGTGTGCAAAGCCACATACAGTGCAGTCTCCGTTTTTGTTCCACCGTAGACAACACTTGCAAACTCAATGCGAACGCAACGCGAACGCAACGGTTTGCTGTAGCGTTGTATACGTTGTTTAAACGTATAATACGGTTCGTACACGTGTAATACACATTGTCAAACCGTTTAGTTTTAAAGCGTGTAATACGTTTAGCTTCAAGGCGTATAACACGCTTTGGCGTATACATATGTAGCGAGGTGAAAGAGTTGAAAAATGTACAACGCTTTACCTGGAAGCGTGTAGCTATATGAAAGCGTTGAAACGTGTACAACGGTTACACATTTTAACGCAAATACCTGTTCGGCCCCGATCGCTTCGAGGCGTCCTTGTTTCGTCCCTTTTAAAATATCGCGAATACATACCCTCATATCGAGTTCAAAGTACATTGGCGGTGTGATATAGCACTTCAATTGATCCCTAATCCCTGATGACTAATGAGTCACGCTTTTAACACGACAGATGTACCTTGTCGTTTATCAAAATGTTTGAGAATTGTAGATCACGTGAGCCGGCTCATCAGGATCTGCGGCATTCCTATGTACATTTTATATACACAAAAATGACGCCTAATACAGCGTAATGTAACAGTTCCTAACTTAATATGGAATAGCCCGGGCCGATAGTCCGTGTCAGTTAATTGGGGTTAATTAAAATATTACGAACACAGATAAAACACAGTGCATGGTTTCTTTATTTTATTTTAACATCATCAGAAATGGCGAGTCTAGGAACTCTCGTATTATCTTTACGCTGAAGCCAGTCTATTTCAGTCACTAATCCGCTATACACCTGTCCCACGCGTGTGTTAAGATTAATCGATATTTGGAGAAACTGAATACACAGCGAGCTGCACACTGGTTTAACACGGATATGGCCCGCGGATATGTGTCATAAATTACTTGGTGGTCAAAACCGGTAAATTTACAAGGTTTGTAGCGAAATAGCAGCCGACTGGCAATTTTTCTCGGACCGATTTTTTAAGACTAGTTTTCAAATCTCAATCGGTCTGAGAGTTCAAAAATCGGTCCAGAACCGGAAAACTGAAAATGTTAGAAGCCCTGCAGTGAGTCGAGAAGTATATATACACACACGAAGAACGGTCAGAGCATGCGCATTCTACGCGATACAAGGTTGGCATACCAAAACGTGTAATGCGTTGAAACCCGTGGAAACGTGTTATACGTATAACACGATTTCATCTGTACGGTGCTGTGTACATGTAGATGCGTGTAACCGTTCGTCAAAGAAAGCGTTAAATCGTTTAAACGGTTTTTTTTTTACCTTAGCGTTGTATACGTTTACAACCGTTGTATACGTTTACAACCGTTGTACACGGATTACACGCTTTTGAAACGCAATACGTTGTTTACAACCGTTGTATACGTTTACAACCGTTGTACACGGATTACACGCTTTTGAAACTCAATGCGATGAACACGGTTTGTTCGACTTTCGCGCATGCGCAAGAGTGGGGAAACGCAACGCATGGCCGAAAACGTATTATACGTAGACGACACACGGTTTGAAACGCAACTAACGGAAACTCCACGGATACGCAACGCACAACACTTTGTACACGTATAAAACCGGAACATTTTGACAGAAACGACTGTACACTGCGAAGCCGTGTACACTTACTTTAACAGAAATACTCCATCCCCACCCCCCCCCCTCCCCCCACCACCGTCATTTGTGGAAAAAAAGTAGATATTGGCTTGTGTGTAGTAATCGCAACTGGAAAAAGTTTATTATCTCCACTGATAGTTCTTTTCTCCATTTGCAATACCTCAAGGCTGCAGAATCGTAAACCCATGTTTATAACCGTGGTTCAAAGCAAAAATCTAGCTCCCCACAAATCAATATGGCCACAAAGTGTTAGTTGATACAATGTTCTATTATTTTATAATATTATTGTGTAAATATTCATCTTATTTGACGGCAAACATAGCGCTATAAATATGTTGTTTCGCTCTCGTAGCGATTCGGACCAAACATGCACTTGTCTTCTGTAGACATGTATGTCTTGTATACTTTTTAATTATCAAGTTCTAGTCAAATGTTTGTATAAAGTTATATTATGTCTGGTTCAAACATAACGCATATAAGAATTGGTTTGATTATCACACGCAATGACTTAGATCTGTAGTGTATGCTATTTCTCTGAATGATCTAGATCTACTCTGTTCGCAATATTAACAGACTTAACTTTCATAAAACTGAACATTATTTCCTTGCATTTCAGTTTTCACCACACGTACAGTGACGTAAAATATCAGATAAAGAACATCTGTGTTTGTCCTATTTGATAATCTGAGACCGGTTAAACTAGCTGTGTGTCCGCCCGGAGACAGCATAGTGAAAAACTTTCCCATCACGACTTCCAAAACGGGACGATGACTTCCGAGTCTTCCAACACGAGTGTCAAAGCTCAACAACAGATTGAACTGTCCAGTCGGTCCGGTCACTCCGGTGAATCGCGCGCCACTTCAGTGCAGTCTTATATGAGTTATATCATAGCAAGAACCCGAGCGAAACCAGATGCAGCAAAGACAAAACTTAAATTTGTAGCTAAAGAAGCTGAGATGAGAAAACTTAAAGCAGGCATAGAAGTAGATTTGATCGTCTTAGAAGTTGAAAAACAAACAGCGGCAGCTGAAGCGGAATTACAAGTACTAGAGATTAGCGCGACTAGTGGATATCGCTACGAACTAGCATCACAAGTTCTACATGAAACCGAAGTTAAACAGCAGCGAACAAAAGACTATATCGATGAGCAATCACGTTATCATACGTCACATCTATAGAATCAAACTTCTGATAATGTATTTAATTCAGATATTTCTTCACATATCAGTCCCATACAGAACCATAATTGTCCACCAAATGTCAATAAACCTGACATCAATTTGCAACAGAACGAGATCAACCATAATCCACAGCAGCTGCCCGAACTTACTCGATTTCTATTGAAGAAAGACCTGCTCCTAGCAAGCCTCACACCATACAATGACAAACCAGAGTGTTTTCCATCATGGAAAACCAGCTTTCAGAGTGTAGCACATTAAATTAACTTTACATATGTGGAAGAAATGGATACGTTGACAAAGTGGCTGGGTCCGGAGCCTTCAAAGCAAGCCCTGAGTATAAATATGTCAAACGCAACACAGCCAGAGATTGGTCTGAGGCGAGTATGGGAGCGGCTCGAGGAAAGATATGGTAGTCCAGAACAGATTGAAACTTCTCTGAAACAAAAATTGAACCGGATACCCAAATTATCCGTTAAAGATAGCAAACGTCTTTATGAATTAGCTGATGTTGTGTCAGAAATTGAATGCATCAAAGAAGATGTGAAGTACCACTCATTGTTGTCTTACTACGACTCTTCATCAGGCGTGTCGCCTATTGTGAGTAAACTTCCATTTGGCATTCAGCATGCGTGCGTGCGTGCGTCGGAATAATAAAGTAAACACAATGTAACGTTTCCACCATTTACATTCTTCGTTCAGTTCATACATAATGTCAGCCGTGTACAGAACGACCCCAGTTTCATCTATGAAGCAGTCGGCCCTTCTACCAGTAGTGAGAAGCAGCTACCTGTATACTCCAGAAACCAGAAATTTGTTACAACAAAAAGAAAACACAACTGGCATAGTAGACACATGGCGAGACCACACTTGACAAAGATAAACAATGCCCTCTACACAAGACAAATCACAGTTTGAACAAGTGCCGTGTTTTCCGTACCAAGCCATACGTTGAAAGAAAACAATTCTTAAGAGAAAACGAAATCTGCTACAAATGTTGTGAAACGTCCAAACATAAATATAGAGACTGTCAGACTAATGTTGCTTGTTCAGAGTGTGGCAGTCTTCGTCATCCATCAGCGCTTCATGTTGAGTACTGAACGTCCGAGAAACATGCGGCCCCGTCTCTGACACGTCATGGTGGGGAGAGAAGCTCCGAGCCTGCCGTCACACGTAAGTGTACTCAGATTTGTGAGAATTCAGCATCTTACAGTGGGAAATCGTGCGCGAAATTGGTACTTGTCAATGTCACTACCAAAGATAATCCGAGAAACGCCATAAAAACATACGCGATAATCGATGATCAGAGCAATCGTTCACTCGCGCGACCAGAACTTCTCGACATGTTAGAAATAACAATGAACAAATTCAATATTCACTTGCTTCTTGTTCAGGAACCGTAACCACTAGCGGCCGACGAGCTAGTGGGTGCATTATTGAGTCTTTAGATGGAACTGTACAATATGATATTCCGACATTGATCGAATGTAGTCAGATACCCAATATGCGAGATGTAATACCTACTCCTGCTGTAGCATCTCACTACCCCCATCTATATGATATTGCAAAACACATTCCAGCACTGGATAATAATAGTGAAATTCTAATGTTGATTGGCCGAGATCTTATCGATGCACATCATGTTCTTGACCAACGTACTGGACCGCCTAATTCTTATTATGCTGACAAACTCAGTTTAGGTTGGGTTATTGTTGATGAATCCTGTCTTGGCAAACTTCACAGGCCTGAAGTTGTTAATGTGAACAAGACCCATTTGCTTACGGATGGTCGTGAGTCTATTTTCAGTCCTTGTCCAAATCAGTTCAAAGTCAGCAACTGTTCCCCTGTAGCAGATGGTAAGCTTGGAGCCGGAGTGTTCGAGAAAACCAAACATGATGAGAGGCCAGGTATGTCGATAGAAGATAGTGTTTGTTCAGATGATGGACAGCAACTGTCACATGGACCCTGATGGTCACTGAGTTATGCCCCTTCCATTTTCGTTCTCCCAGACCCAAACTTCCAAATAACAGGTCGCATTCATGGAAACGAGCGATGTCTCTTGATAAAACACTGAAGAAGGATAAAGTCAAGGAGAAACATTTTGTTTCATTCATGCATAATCTGTTTGACCACAATCACGCGGAGGTAGCACCTCCCCTGAAAGAAGACGAAGAGTGCTGGTACCTGCCTATTTTTGGGGTGTACCATCCGAAGAAGACTGACCGCATCAGAGGTGTGTTTGATTCTTCCGCCTTATATGATGGCATATGTCTTAACGGTGTTCTACTGTCTGGCCCCGATCTAAGAAATAATCTACTCGGTATTTTGCTTCGCTTTTGCCGATAATCTGTGGCGATCACTGCTGACATCGAGCAAATGTTTTAGTGTTTCAAGGTCAGGAAAGAAGACCGACATTTTCTGCGTTTCTTCTGGTATCGTGACAAAAACCCGGATAATGGTATTATAGAGTACAGAATGTATGTACATGTGTTTGGAAACAGTCCATCCCCAGCAGTTGCGACATATGGTCTTAGGAAGGCGGTGCAGCAAGGTGGAGTTATATCTGAAACATATGTCAAACTATTTGTTCAGAATGACTTCTATGTTGATGATGGGACTTACATCATTGCCTACAATCGATGAGGCCGTCGACTTAATGAAGCGAACACAGGAAGCCATGGAACATGGTGGGAATCTCCGACTTCACAAGATAGCATCAAACAGTAGTGTTGTTATGGAGGCTTTCCCTCAGGATGACCTAGCCGGAAACCTCAAAGATTTGGATTTCAAGAAAAATGACCTACCTTTACAGCGTAGCCTTGGTTTATGCTGGGATCTCGGAACAGACACTTTCAGTTTTGCAGTATCAAGTGAAGATATACCGTCCACACGCCGTGAAGTGCTTTCGGTCGTTAACAGTTTGTATGATCCTGTCGGTTTTGTTGCTCCTGTCACAATCATTGGTAAACTTTTGATTAGGGATCTTATCATGGAAAATGCATACTGGGATGAACCGCTTTCAGAACAAATGAGATCAGATTGGCATGCTTGGCGTGTTTATGTACGGTTTCTCGAAACACTGAAAATACCTCGCACGTACTTACCAAGTTATTTGAGTACAGCTGTCGGTGTAGAGCTCCATGTATTCGCTGACGCATCTGAAGTGGCTATAGCAGCGGCGGCTTATATCTTAACTCGTTCACGAGATGGTGATTCACACTTTGGTTTTGTTCTGGGGAAAGCCAAGGTGTCGCCTAAGAGTGGACACACAATACCGCGATTAGAGCTGTGTGCAGCAGTCTTAGCAGTTGAGGTGAAGGACACAATTTCAGAATAACTAGGTGTCAAGTTTGATCAGGTGAAATTATATACAGATAGTCAGGTAGTCCTAGGATACATTCACAATCAACATAAGATATTCTTTGTCTATGTAGGCAATATAGTAGACCGGATCCGTAGGTCTTCAAGTCCAGAGCAGTGGTCTTACGTTCGTTCAGAGTTGAATCCTTCCGATTGTGCAACAAGACCATCAAAAGATCCGCATGTGTTGACAAGGTGGCTGGAGGGTCCCTTACATCTTCTTGATGAAATGCGGGAAGAGTCCCAGGATGAACAATTCCCCTTGGTAGAGCCCGGCAACGACAGAGAATTGCGTCCAAATCCAAATGTTAATGTGTTGCACACACACGTTTCATCCCCAAATAACATTGGATCTGATCGTTTTGAACGGTTTTCTTCATGGGACCGGTTGGTCTGTGCATTTGGCCGTCTTAAAAAAGGCCTGTATATTAGCTAAGACAAGGGCAGATCAGGTAGTCCTCTGGTTTCTCTTAATCCATTTCTAGATGAAGAAGGTCTATTGAGAGTTGGTGGCCGTTTGGATAGGTCTGAGCTGACATTCGAAGAGAAACATCCTCTGATTATTCCCAGACAGCATCATATTGCTAAACTTCTTGTTCGTCATTTCCATGAAGGAGTCGTACACTAAGGCCGTCATTTCACAGAAGGAGCAGTCCGTGCAGGCGGTTATTGGATACTTGGAGGCAGGCGACTGATAAATTATGTCATCCATCACTGTGTTAAGTGTCGCAGGTTGAGAGGCCAAGTTGAGGTTCAGAAAATGTCCAATCTTCCAGCGGATCATGTCGGACCATCTCCCCCATTTAGCTATGTTGGCGTGGACACATTTGGTCCTTGGTCTGTGGTGTCGAGACGTACAAGGGGTGGAGTAGCAAACAGTAAACGTTGGGCAGTCTTATTTACCTGTCTCACTTCCAGGGCTGTTCACATTGAAGTGATAGATGCTCTCAGTTCTTCCGCCTTCATCAATGCACTGAGAAGGTTTATTTCCATTCGTGGCAAGGTCTCAGAGTTCCGATTCGACTGCGGAACTAATTTCATTGGTTCGACGGATAGTCTCAACATACATGCGGTCTATGTCGAAAGTGATCCCATCATTAAGTTCTTGAACAGTAAGAAGGCAATTTGGCGATTCAATGCGCCACATTCTTCACATATGGGGGGCGTATGGGAACGAATGATAGGAATCACAAGAACTATCTTAGATTCCGTGATGTGCGGTACTTTGGCCAAGAATCTCACGCATGGCGTTTTGTCTACGTTCTTGGCAGTTTTCACCGCACGTACAGTGACGTAAACTATCAGATAAAGAACATCCGTGTTTGTCCTATTTGATAATCTGAGACCTGTTAAACTAGCTGTGGGTCCGCCCGGAGACAGCATATCTTGAATACAATGTTTTCGGCTAATTCTGCGCACCTAAGCTTTCCAAACAAATTGATAAGTCATTAACTTTCCCATATTCAGTCAAAACTTCCTGAATATTCAACGCAGTTCAAAGACGCCTGTGTAAGTGACGTAAATTGTGTGATGTATGACATCACATGCGTGTTTGCAACGTCACATAATGATAGTGTAATGTAAAGAAAATGGCGAACAGCATATTTTATTGTGATGTACGAAAGACTAAATTTGACGTGAATGGCGCATCAGCCGATGCACGTTAGGGTTGTCCGTACCATCCGAGCACACCGTAGATTTCTGGTGCCAATGTGTTTAGACACATATACTGTATATATATCTGCATGATAGACTTTTCAAAGTAATAGCTTAAGCCCACTAATTTGCATAAACAAGATGGCCGCCAGTGAAAAAAAAGCATCAGCTACCGCAGGGTATATATTACATTGGAACCAATATTGGAAGGGATATGTTGGTGCATCTTAATTTATTTAGTAGCTAATACATTACCGAATATATAGCAATCGATTTAAGCCTGAACCAAGCTTGTGAAAATCCAAGATGGCCGCCATTTTATAGGAATTTCATAAAATATGTAAATAAATTGACAGACTAGTGAATACCAAACACTAGTTCTGAAGTAATATGGCCATAACTCTTTCATATATATGTATTCTGAACATTACATGTGTTAGAAGCATCATGGAAGTTTTGCACACTTGTTAAGTTCCACAAAACAGCATGGCAGTAATTGTTGAAAACCACATATATTTTATATAATATTTATTTCTACATGCATACATGAAGGGAATTTGCCGACCAACGTCGGATATGTAATAACTAAATGCATCCACCTGTTTAACAGGCAATTTCGTGGTATCTGTATGTTCAATAAATCCAAGATGGCCGCCCTTTTATACGAATTGTGTTGATTATACGAATCGGTTGCCACACACTGCCTGTCATGATCAGTTTCGGTACCAAGCAACATAGTCTGGCTTACAAGATGATTAGACACAGTCGTGCTAACAATGGCATATGTCAGAAGATAATTTAATGTATACATATATATGTGAAATGGTGGCGGCCAGTGTTAAATCTACTAACAGCCATTTTATAATTTTGTACCGGTAATACCGGATGGAAAATGAGAACAAATTCTGACACGTACGAGCTGACACATTGCAAAATATTTACTTCTCATATTTTAAACGAATATATATTGTTTAAATCAAAGATGACCGCCATTTTACATGCAGTTTGTCAAGTATGTACATTATATCAATGGGTACATAATGTTCCAGTCCGAAACTAAACGTTACAATGCTGTTTAGACGGCTATTTCCCAATCATATACGCTGAAAGTATTAGTAGTATATATATTACATTACTGTCCGCCCGTCTTTAAAATAAATGTATATGATATTAGTCAATAATTATAACTTGTGTACATACAGAAAGGTCATATTTTTAAAATGCAATTTGCTAATTTAGTTGATCTGTACATATCTACTGTTGGTGTTGGCAATATATGTCTGCACAAAACATGATTGCTGCATACGTATTGTATTGTTTAATATTTCAACTATGTGTACAGCCAATGTGTTTTCACAAGTACGTTATACTTGCATACTCATGGTGCTTATATTGAGACCGACCCACACATTCGGATATTAATATTTTGCAGAAAAGAATATTTAATACAGCTTTCATGGACTCAATATCTTCTATATATGCATGCACAATGATCCCATTATTTAACGTGTTTATGTAATAGTAATGATACTCTATATTTATTAGCAGTAATTAAATTAAGTATACTCTTATCACAATTATACCAACCATCCTCGCTTAACGGTAATTGCACGTTCAGCCAATGTTACTAGTATGCGGTCGTAATAAGAATGCAGCAGACACCAACTTGGTGTATGCGTTGTTTATTTATGGCAAGGTCCTTTGCAAATAAACAATATAAAACTAATATTCTGACATCAATGGATAGGCCCGGAAGCCAATTGGATAGACGGGTAGTATTATTAACGCACATTTTGCCAGACGCTTTAGAACACACATCATTTTACATTGACTATTGGTATTGGGGCAGCTATAGAATGAAAGCATGTTTCGCAAATATGCAAACTTTATAACATGGGTAACAGAAAATACAACAAATTTACGAAATATTACAATTTATCACGTTTATGTTATAAACGGAAGTACGAAAATAAACAAAGGAACGAAAAGGAGATGTTTTACCCCTTGGCATGCGGCACATAATGGGCGGATATTATAATTATTACAATCAAAATAGTTTTGTTTTTGATTTAGTAGTATGAATGCGAACTGTCAGAACTTGCTGCATCTTGTTTGGGGCATCAAACCTACAGCTGAGAATGTATGTCCAATGTCAGTCGCTGTACTGCTTGTTTTATTAAGAATATTGATAATATACCGAAATGAGATCGCATATGATATATCACCGTACATTGATAACAGAATCGTCAACAGGCACCGAGGTGCACTGTATGATAAGCTGTGTCTAGAAAACCAAAACATTGTGATATAGTCAATCTACACGTCAGCATCCACCATACTGTGTCACGAGAAATTAGGCGACACATATACGATAACATAGTGCTGTGTCCAGCATCATTATTCATTTTGCCTATAAGTGTTTATGTTTCATGATCGAAGTTTATATTCCTAGTTATATTTATTATCTTTTCAGATATGATAAACAACCCATGTGAAGGAATTCTTTCTGTGGCTGTTTCAAAACTGGACATATATTGATCCACTTAAGTACGGCTAAGCATGCATGTGCATGCAAAATAGAAAATTGAAAATTGAACAAAATACATCCGATAGACCGAACACCACTTCCTGGTCTGGAAAATAAGGATAATGTACCAAATACGTGCAGGTAGGCCGAGTATTGAATGGGCACTAAAATTGATTTCATGATTAGCGGTACACGGTCCCACAAATATACACTCAGGCAATGAGCTAGATATAGAAACACACATGCTAACCCTCTTGCTTGCTTTGCCGTCACGTTTCCCTGAGGTCAGTACTCAACATAAAGTAAGCAATGAGTAAGGACAAACTATTAAATTAATGAAGTGATATATAATAGTCGCTACATGTTCAACCAGGTATGTCAGTCATATACTTATGAGATTCATATCATATGTTGGTTGCATGGGCTGTCATCTATCTTACATGTTTACGTACACAAAGTGGTAATAACAGAACAATGTACAATTCCAACTTTCGTTTAGTGAATTTGGCGGTAATTTCGGGTATATGTTAAATTGTCGCTGAAAGTGCATGCATGATGTATGTTGTATTATATTAATTGGCATTGGCGATATTACATAATTTCGCTTCAACTTTATATTTGTCATGAATTTTGTTCATTTTGTTGATCGGTTAGACGTTTCTTCTTGCACAGTATGACACAATACAAAATGGAATAACAACACATGCTACAATATGTTCAATCGTAAGACAAATACATTATTACTAATGAGCGTTGGTATATGATATTACACATTTAATCATCAAACAAACACATGTACAGTTCCCGAATCGCATGATAAGCACAAAATATGTATGCTAAATGTAAAAGCGGGTATGTCTTACAGCATCTAGACATACTAAAACAGATATATACCATGTATACCAAACAATTATCATTTTTATTCCGCTACTACTCATAGAATGTGTATGGTGATTTAGTTTAATTGCTACATATATTGTACGAAATGGCGGCACTTTTGAAAGTATGCAAATCATATATGCCTCAAACGAGTATTGATAAACATTTTGAGGCATGTCAATGGTTTAATCGTCGAAGTTGATCGGTATGCTCTCGTCTGACATGTTTTGTGTAATACGTGAATAGCTCTGAATTCCAGAAAATTGCTGTTCCAATTTTACAGTGATGGATATCTTAAATATGTAAATCAATATGTGTATGTTCCTTGTCATGCTTTTAGTAAGCGGTAGATCAACGAGTGTGCATACAATTCGTGGGATCATTGTAGTTTTGAACGGGTATGTTGTACCGACATTGATATCAAAGTTATAAGTATACTTTTCCAAATTCGTATGAATGGCGGCCATTTAGCATATACACACTTCTTTTTTTATCGTCAAATTGGCTTATACACGTTTTATAACATGTCAGTTATCACATATCAGAATTGTGTTTGTATTAACCATTATGTGACTGATGAAACAATGACATTGCATATAAATATCCCAAAAACTGGATATGAATGTCATAAGGTCGGCAATATTGTATATGCAATATAACACCTTTATACCACAGATGTTATGTTTGTGTTGCGTATTATTATTAACACATTGGGACTATGTTAGTTTCATATATGTGTGTGGTGTCAACACTTAATTGCTCATGCCTGTCTGTTTCTTTAAATAATTCATATACTTCGTGTAAAATGGCGGCCATGTTGGTTTATGTACATCATATTCCTAATAAAATGGATTGATACACATTTAGTCGTCTGTGAAGTATTAAATGCCTGAAGTTTATCGGTATTTGTGCTTTTAAAACTGCTTCCACAAGACGATATTTGCCTACATGTAATAAAGCACTTTTTCATTGGCGGTCATCTTGCTTATGCAAATTACAAGGCTTAGGCTACTACTAGGTCTATCATATGGAAATATATATATGTTTAGTCACATTCGTAACAAAAATATTTGGTGCGCAGAGATGGTACTAAAAACCTATTGTATGCCAGTACGCCCAGGGCCTAATAATGACATTAACAATGTCAATGGGAGTTGAAAAAACAGATTTTGTTTATTGAATTGAACTGAAAACATATATTCAAAGTGAATATACAAGTATCGATTCCGAGATGCACCATAATTTAAACAACAATTGTGGAAACAAAATTGGTCTCGAAAACCAATGACTCGGCACATGTTCAGAACACAAGCAAAACTGTTCCAATATTGGTCAACAGTAATAAAAAAATAAAACCTACCTGAAACGAAATGTTTCGTGTGTAAAATGTAGGTCAATTATTGATGCGTCTTGGGAGTCGCTTGTCGCCGTATTTTCCTCTCAACTTTATGAAATTTGCAGAAATGTACGTCTGTACCATTCACAAATCGCTGAGTACACAATGAGTATCTGTATTTCCGTATTTAGATCTTATCAACAATGACGACAGCAAAACGTGATGGCTTGGACTAGACTAACATGCCATGTCTCTATATCATGTTTAACTTTACGGTAATAAAGCCAGAGTGCTATGTCCAATATTACCAATTATTGTATTATTACACGTTTGGTCGGTAAAATGAAATAAAGCAAGCAACAAATAGATAATGACAAAACTCACTTCCTTATATTATACATGTATGTTATTAGATGATTGAATTATGGATATAGCAAACGTATCTACCTTTTACAAGATTTTATTTTCGGAATTACTTTTTATAGCGTAACTATAATTAACCATAATTAACACGGAATATGGTATGACGTCACACATGTAAATAAAATCGCATTTTACAATAAATAGCTTACTTTTTAAACTTAAATTTGTTATTGGTTGGTATATTACATTGAAAAAAGGTGTCCTGTGTCCATTGGACACATGACACTATGGCTCTTAGTAAAAAGGTTCAAATATTGACTATATGGCTACGAGGCGTTCTAAATGAGGCTCCATACGGGATCATCTGTTTAAACTAAATTTCATTGGGAAGCTATTTTTTTGCGAATTGCATGCGTATTATTATTTTAAAGGTACATGCCCACGCAGCAGGTTACACTGTACTACTACTTTTCATTTTCTGTCATGCCTTATATGAGCCATTTGTCTACCCACTAACAAGTTATTTTTAATTACGGCGCGTGTTAATTGGTGTTAAATCGCATTTTATATACCGCGACCAGAAAGGGTATTTTCCGACCTCGTGCTATTTTTACCAACACGCGTCACGTGACACGGTCAATCATATCACATATTTGACATGCGCAGTGAAGTATCGGAAGTTGAGAAGAAAAATCTCAGTTCGAGTCCAAATCTAAATATCCATTTGGTGATCTGGTCGCCAATATTAACCACTCTCTCTCTCTCTCTCTTTACTGCCTGTCCCTCAGACATTTCGCCTTTTTTTTGGCCGACGCCGTTTCATACAATTTCCGTCCTGGACGTTTCGACTTGTTTACATATTGGGAAGCCTACTGGCGCGCGTAGTATGCTGCGCATGCGCACCGCAAGTCGTGATGTGAAAGTCGTCGTCCCCGCACATTATCAAAATAGACTGTTACCGCCGCGCGTCGCTAACAGTAAATTGATAATTAATAAATGATTATATTTGTATAGCGGGCACTCGTAATTTTTAGAACTGGTGGAATAGTGACATAATTATACACTTATTTAATTCCTATAAAGAACAGTTTGTGCCTACTGCGTGGGCATGCACCTTTAATATAACCTATCGAATGTTTACAGGTGTTAGTATGTTTCAATATTGAACGAACATATAGCTTATTGGTATTAGCACACTTTCATTTTACGAAGTTTCCCGCAGCGAACCCCATTCGGCCACTGGACCAATTGTAATTAATGAACGCCTGTAACTATTCACGAGAAGATAGGCCTTCTATGAAAAATAAATAGTGACAAACACGGCATATCCTGATGAGGCCGCTTGTTACAAGTCGACTCATCTGGATCTACAGTCTTTTAGAATGCTACCATTATTAGAGTATTACCTTAAGTATTTTTGCAGGCCTGTTGGGTATATTTTCGCAATGTTGATATTTTTGTTGCATACATCATATGCATGTATATTGGAAAAAATATCATTACACCACTTAATAAGAACTACCATTATTTCACTCATTTTATCTTGCAATGCAGCAAGCGCAGTTAGTGCATTCAGCAGACGATTTATTAAGCGGAATTTACTCTATACTATACAGTCATATGATTTCATAACACGACCCCCCCCCCCCCCTCCCCTCAGAACACATCCAAAATGAGCAGGATCAGCAGTCAGTGTATGAACAAGAGGGTCATGAAATCCGTATGTCGCTCACCTGAGTCAATAAATATCATGGGAAGCAATCGACTCCTTCGATTTGATATAAAACAATTATATTTGATCTACTTTTGATCGCCCGGGCCCGTGCTCATTCCCATTTAAATACATGTGAAAGGGACAAAGTTTCAATCAAATATGTTAATCCGTTCGTGAGACGAATAGTTCGGCAAGCCTTGGAATTCCTGCGCGTTTCCAAGCTTTGCCTGATAAACTTGATTTCAAAGGCTGATGGTTATTCTCTATACTATAAATAGTATTAATCTTTCCGCATTAATACAATTAATATGTTCAACAATTCTGCAAAAAAAACAGGAACCCACCTTTCTGACGTTTCTGCACAAGGCATTGACAAGGCCTTGTGCCGAAACATCGGAAAATTGGGTTCCATAACTATTATGAAATGGATGAATTTATATAAGCTTCTTACCAGTCTCATGTTGCGGCTGGGTGACGTTCTTTATAAGATTGTCTTTTCCAAGCCGTTTCAATTCTTTTGCAAACAGACAACAGTACAGTTCGCAGTCGTCATTCATTCTCAGTAGTTTCATCAAAAATTCATTTTTCCTTGTTTCTACTGGTTTGTCTAAAACCTCACGAAGCTCATGTTTGTATTCGTTACTGATTCCATCAAACTTCAGGAAGGCTGGAAGAACATCTTCTACATTTGGCATCTCTCTTTCTATCATGCTGAAGTTTTCAACAATAACTTCCTTGGTGAACTTGCAAGAGCACTGGCCTGAATGAAACAGAGAACACATGTATCAATTATGTGGATATAAAGTAGCAGGCATGCAGTATAGAGTATTTGTATTTGAATAACAGAATAGCATGAAGATGACAAGATTCATGTACATGTATTATTAGAGTCCAATTACAAAGTAAAACCAGTCGCATTCGTTGGACAAGGAATATGATGCGCCATATAATATACATAGCTACATGTTTGGTAATATCCTAATTAGAACAAGAATGCCGGCAGTAATGAAAGACAGATAATGCATCTGATTTGTTTTTTGCAAATCCATATTGTTCTTCCTCTTGCCATGATAAATATGTATATCAAATGTCCGAGAAGAAATGTCCTAGTTATTGCGAGGGCAAGCTGTGTCCGCCCGCCACCCAGTACAGCGTGACTTATATTTACGTCCTGTTGTTTTTTTTAAATAGACGTATGAAAGCTGAATTGAAAATGCAATTCACCAGACTTAATTTATTGACATCTCAATTGAAATTCATGAATTTGAAACCTCTGAACAGAAAATTCAAATACCTTTTCCAACATTTGGTGTTGTTAATGAAACGGTAACCGTGATCTCATTAGTGTTGGCGTTCCTCAGTTTTGTTATTGCTTTCGCATCCAGAAGGGTTTGAAGCCATGTTGCCGCAAATTGCATCTTGTTCTGACAAGCCAATACCAGTTTCTGATATGAATCTGGGTCATGTACTTGTAGATTAATTTTAATTGAAGAGTAGTGATACGTTTCTGGTGAGAGCCCAATCTCCATCGCCTACAAAAAAGGTAATATACATGTACATACAGCATGATACATTGTATGATAAGTTTTACCAACTTATGATTATAACTAGAAATTGATGTTTGTTCACAAGTGCATGCGTATCCCCTTATTTGCCTACATGTATAACTAATAAGTTAGCAAGGTGAGAGTTCTTGCAGGTGAAATTGTTTATTTGCGTCTCACCAACTGTATATCATAAAAATACATAACAATAAAACAATACAGTAACGTGTACAATTTCCATTCTATAAAAATTCTAAGAGACGGTTCATTTAATGAGCAAAATGTATGTATAATACATTTTAGCATATACATGAAAGACATTACGTTGTACTTGAAGAATATTTTTCAATTTATTTTCCACATCAATAAGAAAACACAAAAAAGCAATACACCATTGCAGTTGCCGTTGTCACTGCGCTTATCCTGGTTAAAACAATCAGTACATGAGACGCACCGTTGGTCATGGTTTATGCAAGTGTGAATTTTCATGAAAATAATCCAAAGAATAATCAAGTTTTGGATTGACAGGAAATAACAAAGGGAGAGTGATATAGAAATTGTGATGCAAGAGTTGTCCATCTCGGGTGCAACACACCTTTTGGTCGTAGTCTGTGCATGTGTGTAAATTCATGAACACATTCCAAAGGGTATTCGAGTTATATGCCAGATACGAAATCAGTAAGTTGAAATCAAAGGGAGATAACTAAAACAAATAGTGAGGCAAAAACTACCATTCTTGCGCGCGACACACCTTCGGGTCGTTGTCTATGCATGTGTGATGTTTCATGAAAATATTCAAAAGCATATTCGGGTTATGCTCCGGACAAGACATCTGTTCGTAAATAACAAAGTGATATAACTCGAAAATTAGTTAAGCCAGCGTTATATCATTCTTGTGTCACCTGTGGGACGCGGACGATGTTCGGTTCGGTGTCAAATCCATAGTATCCCCGACTTTCGTCCGGGGGATACAATAGTATAACCCAACGAGAATTTTAATTGTATATCATAGATAACGAAAAAGCACAAACTATACTGAAACGATTTAAAAACGCAACAAGGAAATAACAATGTTCTTGGACAAATACTATGCAATTAGAGATGTGACAGCAGTGTAGCACGTGAATTTGATGAATCTATTCCGGATTAGATAGATACTGAATTGCTATTTATTTTCATAGCAAAGTGGGTTGCCAAATTATGTAATGGGTATATCAATAACATGTTTACCATAATGTGGCGTTTATAAATCGTTTACGATAGTTATTACACAGACAGAGGGGTATACAGTGAACTAACTTGTATTAACAATTAAAGATGCTCCAGGCGATATTCGCTACTAAAACAACTGCATACAACTAACACTGATGAATGTACCCCTCAAAAACATTAACGCAAACTGAATCATTAGACCTAGACCTTGAACATAGGCGCCGCATGGGTGGGCTCTATAATGAAAATATGGATGATGACCAATACGTATATGAAGTTTCAATCTAATCCGAGTTACGATGACTGAGATAGTAGGTAGCCGAAAATATTAATGCACATCTCGGACAGACAGATGATCAGGGTGGCAACTATATGTACCCCGAAATGCTTCGTCGACGTACATAAAAAGTGCATACACCATACATAATTTCCCGACACCTTTTGAATAACAATTGGATGATTTGACAAAACAAATTGCTAAGACCTAATTTCAGATTTTAATGAGTACCTCTGCTTCCAAACTGTGGCTGGGACTTCTTGTATTTTCTTCCACTACAGCCATTTCTATATCTCTGACATCGTCACTCTTGCCAAAGCTGAACTTTATATCCGTATGCTGGGTAGCTCCTGTGTATATAAACAATACTACGTGTAGGTATGATACATACGCACATTTCGGCAATAAATAACTACATGTCCTGTCTGTTCCGCGTTTTTCTGCCAACCTACTTCTGACTCTTAAACACATTAAATCTCAAAGGTATTTAAATGTTAGTACTTTTTCATCAATATCAAAAGGACACCTTCTCCCAATTTGTTTATTTGATGCAATTCCATCAAATATTGATTTTAGAAAACAAATTTCTTAAGGGAATTTAACAAAAAAGAGCTGAACAGATAGGATAATGGTCGAGAAACGAAAACAAGAAGGAGAGTGAATCCGAAACCGGGCTAGATAACATGGGATGGATGTAACTAAGAATACAAATCGGTCTACACATTCGACAATTATTTAAAACAAATCCCATCTGAATATCCCATAGAAAAATTGTATTTCCATATAAAATAAATATTTGGCTAAATTTCGTAAAAAAAAATCATCGGGGAGAGTGATATTTTATTATTTACGAAAACGTATTTAGGGTTGGATAGTTTCAGGATGTAATGTGTTGAATGGACAAAAGTAGGTCGGCAGGAAAACGTGGAACAAACCAGATATGAATCAAACACATTTTGTGTTGAGACAGTCTTTGAACTATTAGCCATAATGTCGAGTCACATGAAGACCTTATAGGTACTAACATGTTGAATGTTTCTTTATATCCCCAAGTTTTGTTTATTGTCTGCTAACTATTTACTGGTGAATTTCAATATTGGTTGTCAAATATACCAACCAGTATCATATTATGCAGTCTAATAATATATCTTTCCAATACTGAAAGTAAACATTGTGTGACGTTTTGAGTGGCACACACATCACTGATTTAGCTGTTTTCAACAGGCAATCCAAGCATACATGTTGAAATAGCATGTATTTTAGCTACTAAAGGTTGCTTGTAAATAGTATATCATTCAGGTAATCCAGGTCCTGTGTAGGAACTTATGCATGATCATTTTTTAGCTTCACTGACCAGCATACATATATCTAATAAACAGAACAGAAATGTTAAACCTGGAATCCAACACAGGGAGGCATACTTTGTTCGTCCATCCTTAGGATATGACATTGTTCGAGCAATATAAACATTAATTTACCATTGCCGTGTTAATTGGCATTACTATACCTTTTATATCAAAAGTGAATTGACATTCTTGATATCAGAGGCAATAACAGTCTTTCCTTAAAAGGTTAATGGGAACAAATAAGTATTCTCTCTATTTATTTTAGATGTGGAATGACCATACTTTATAGTATGTCGATAAAAAATAGTTTAAGGGGACGCATTTAATTAAAAAATAATTTACAAATGTCCTGCCACATTTGCATATCAAAATAGCATGATACATCCACACGTCTCTATCTCCAAATTAAACATTACTAAATGATTACATCTGTATAGTGGGCACTCGTAATCTTTAAAACTGGTGGTCCTGAATAGTTACACAAATATACACTTATTTAATTCCGTTAAAGAATAGTTTGTGCCTAATCAATGGGACCTGACATTTAAATCTGCATTCAATCTGCATTCCAATACAGTATACTAAGACGTAACAAAATAAACAGAAGCACATAATGAATAAACTAATATACGAGACTAACAATGAAAACTAAAATTTGAGACAATATATGTCATGCAGAGGGGTCAAGAGCACCCGAATGATACTGGGTGTATAGCCATCAATGTGAGAAAGATACTGATCCGACTAACCTATGACATATACAACATTTTGACGTACGTCCGAACTTGTTGACGGCTACTACGTCGTCGCCACCAACGCCGCCGGAATTGTCACCGCTATGTCTCCCTTCCCACTAACGTGGGTGAGACAAAAACAATTATATGTAGTATACGTAATGTGAGAGGAATGTTCTATAATGTGAACAGAACATTTTGCCGGCAGCTGGGGTCGAACCCAGGCCGTCTGCGTGTTCGGCGAACGTCGCTATAAAATACGGCTTGTAATGAAAGGCAGTACAAATGTTCGACTATTCTACTACGGCCGATTTACTACATTCCTCTTTCCTGCAAATACACATGTGTCTCGCAAATGTATAAATATACATTTTAGGTTCTTTTATAGACATAATTCATTGTGTATGAAAGACGTCATACATGATATGACTTCACATATTAAGTCGTAGGGTAATATATCCTGGTTCACCGACACCATTGAAGTAGGAGAGGAATATTTTAAAGTGAAGCATATTTTGACAGCACTGGGGTCGAACCCAGCTCGCCTGCGCGAGACGAACCCTCTACCAAGTCGAATAAAAAGCCGGATTCTACCGCCAGGCAGTACATATGTCCGATTATCTTAGTACGACCGTTCTACTACAGGTAATCGCCCATAAATGCACCCGAGCACAGATTTAAGTAAAACACATATCACATAAATACCTTCCATGTAGCGTTGTTCCAGTTTGCCCTCTTTGAATATCAAAGTTAACTTGTAGCTTGGAACAACGTCTGTAAATAATATAAAATGCACGGAGGTGTTTTATGGAAAGACAAAACCTAGCAACAGAAGCTTTAGGGTAAAGAATGGTGATTTACTTTTTATGACGAGAGTAACAAAGCATGTACAGTTCATAATAAAATTATAAAATATACACATGCTGTACATGTTTATAACATATTTTAACATAAATATTCATACCCAAACATGTACATCATGTACGAAAATTAACCAGATCGAAAAGAATGCCTGCATCGTGTCCGCCGAGGTATGTGATAGTCCCAGGATATACCATATATGTACATGTTTATGGTTAGAGCTACAAGGCACATGCTCATAAACACTTACGGTTCTGCAAAATATGTCAAGGTAATTTGATATCCCTGGGCATGGAGGTCACCTGGTTTGGCTATAGAATGCACATATGGATGATGATAAAGAGGAGAATGAAGCTTCAACTTATGATTGCAGCATAAGAGGTACTTGGAAAATAAAGTGGAAACATGGCAGAAACTGGTCATGGACATGAAAATGTATTAAACGTTATTTAATTATAAATATAACCTGAAACGAATATACATGGATCGTAAATTTGATGTCCATAACATGTGTATTGATTACATAATATTAATCGAAATTGCAACCTTCAAAACTATGACGTAGTCATTTAAATGATAGCGTTGATGTATTCGCGGATATATTCACTAGTCTGGACATATTTGATTATTTGTACCTTTCAGAGGTGATCTGAAAATAAGTGCTTCCATTTCTCACGGGAGTAGATCAAATCGTAAATCCAGAGAAGCCAGATCACTGCTAGCTGTAAGTGCGAATTCACTTGCCATAGCTGTACTGACAATCTCCCACTTTATGGACGACCGTCATGTGCCGAGAATATTTCAATATTTGTTTTGAAGATTGGATTTACTTTTAGTGACATAGTATGGGCGAATTCACCGTGCACGTATGATTAAATAGCATGTGTAGTTTTATCCAACCAAAATAGTGTTATATGGCCACATATTGCTTCATTGTAAAGGTCAAGTCATTTCGCACTGATCCTGGCGACGGGAGATGCACGGATGGGCTATAGTATGAACTTATTGGTAATGATAAAGAAGAATATACAGTATCAAGCAAATCCAAATTAATGTTGCAGATATATAATATTACTAGACATAGTCAATAGGGCCATGGCCAAATAGAAAAATGTACATTGCAAGTGCGATTTTATTGCACCTGTTAATTTGTGTCACATGCTGTGCAGCACTGTCAACGTTCATAGCAGAAACAAACTCGATGTAAAAGGGCACAATAACATGTAGTAGTAAACAATCAGTAAAATGTGTACAACTGTGCAAACATCGTTACAATCACTATGCCTCGCTTTCAGCAAATGGGGCTCAACGCGCACGATATTTTGTCATTGAAGTAAAATAAAAGTTAGCATAGCATTTTGGAGGACGAAACATAATTTATTACATCCATTTGGATGAGCTAATGAATGCATACATGCATGCTCACACAGTCGCACGCATCAGAGCAACGCGTGTGTGATATATCAAGCAGCTCCGTGCAAGGGAACAGAAATTAAGACATTTACAAGAGTTTTGAACGCACCAAGTATGTCACAGGGCGGTAGAGGACCATTAGGGTAATGTATGTGTGAAATATCAAGCATATCCGTGTAAGGAAACGGAAAGTATAATACATTTACCCAAGAGTAAAGGTTTCGAACGTATCAAGTATATGACCTTGACACTGGGCTTAGCGATGGCTGAACGATCGTGGATTTGTCATAGGGCGGTCTAGGACCATTAGAGCAATGTATGTGTGAAAGGAAACAGAAATTATAAGACATTTAACAGAGCATTAATGTTTTGAACGCACATATTGTGTGACCTTGACCCTGGGCTTAGTGGGGGCGGGATGATCGTGGATTTATGACAGTACATTAGAGGACTATTAGAGCAATTCGTGTGCAAAATCTATAAGATATTTACCCGAGCTCTAGGGTTTCGAACTCACCACGTACATGTATGCGAGCTTGACACTGGGCTCAACGGGGGCAGGACGATCATGGATTTGTCACAGGGCAGTAGAGGGTCTTTAGAGCAATGTATGTGTGAAATATCAAGCAGATCCGTGAACGGAAACATACATTTTAAGACATTTACCCGAGCGGTAAGCTTTCGAACGCACCAAGTATGTGACGTTGGCCATGGGCTTAACGGTGGCAGGACAATCCACGT
Source organism: Conchocele bisecta (assembly GCA_029237695.1). Classification (NCBI taxonomy): domain Eukaryota; kingdom Metazoa; phylum Mollusca; class Bivalvia; order Lucinida; family Thyasiridae; genus Conchocele; species Conchocele bisecta. The sequence continues at coordinate 197,866,136 of CM055265.1, read as the reverse complement.
GGATTTGTCACAGGTCCGTAGAGGACCACTAGAGCAATGCGTGTGTGAAATATAAAGCAGCTAAATGAAAGGAAACAGAAATTGTGAGAAATCTACACGAGCGGGACGTGCAGGACGGGACGTAGAGATGCCCGTAACACTATATGCCCCCCTCACCATTCGGTGGCGGGGGCATACAAACAATTTGTTTAACGCATTTGCCTTACAAACAAGGTGAACATAAGTCCTCAGTGACCTTGACCTTGGGCGGTCGGACGTGTGTCGTATGCAAAACAAAGCACCATCCACAGACAAACATTGTGGCCAAATATCAAATTCGGTGAAGCGATTCATAAGTTATTGAAACATGAAAGGTGTTATTAACGTAGGCACGTACATGGACTAACGCAATAATATCCCCATTTGTATATCGCCGAGGGGATAATAACGTGCATATTTTCTTTCAGTTTGTTTAATGAACAATTGGGATACTCAGTTGAGGCAACAACACTGGGAAATATAGAATTATGGACATGCAGGGCTAAGATATAAAACGTAAATACACTAATGACTGAATGAAAAATGTAAAATAGAGCACAAGTTAACCAAAGGAGACACATGAACAACATAAAGAAAACACTAACACAATACATCATGATCAATACACGACACATGCGCAGCGACGGTCGAGGAGCCGTCGACGCGGCACATACATACACTGCACAACCAATACATGAACTACGTATAAAAAGTATAAAAGCCCCACAACAACTATTCTTCAATGAACTATCGAGAAAATCGAACTCCCAGCAGGAAATAACGAAAGCAAGTGAGCAGGGGCTCACAGAAACCCCCGACCGACGCCTTGTCCGACCAACAAATAAAGTCATTTGGCCTTGACAGTTGGCATGAAAGCCACGTGGGTGGGCTATGTAATGACAATATGAATGATAACAAAGTATATGAAGTTTCTCGACAATCTGACTTACGGCTGAAGTGATAATGGGTACTCGAAAACTTGAACTGATATCTTACTGACAGACGGACGGAATGACGAAAACTATATACCCCTCGACATATTTTATATGCCGAGGGTATAACAAATCACAATGGAGTACAATACACGAAGACATGACAGCAAGGGTGACACCTTGAAAAGGCTAGTCAACAAAACAATCAACTGGGACGGCTGAACCCGGTTAGCGCGGCGCCGCAAACCTCCCTCTTACCTGGCCACCATGCATCAAAAGCACAAGCACATACAAGGCAATAAGACACGACTAATATATTGAATGAAAAATACATATATTCACAACAAAAACAATCAAAGTATATATACATGAAATAAAAGATAATATTGAAGATATAACTTTTAGAAAAGAATGAAATATGACGAGACAAAACTCAAGCCACAAAAAAAGGACGACAGGGCTAAAGTCAAACATTAATAAGAGTGCCGTAAGTCACAAAATACGCCCGTCGAAGATGGGCCAGACAGCGGAGATGCAGAAATGTGAAGCTGTCACCAAGGCAAGAAACATTAAAGAGAATTTGAAAATCTATAGCATTATTTCTTCCTCTTGTTATGATAAACAAGTATGCTAATTTAGGTAGAGATGTGCAAAGTAGAAATTATATAGAATTGGATACAAAAATGTAGAAAAAATGGCTAAGTTAAAAAGGTGATATTGTTGTTAAACAATATTTGTTTCGGCATAAAAACACCAATGTGCACATCTGCAATATGTGTAGAAGACGTGTGAATATATTGACTGAACCGTTTCAGAGGGGTTGGCTGTGTACACAAACAATGTACCCTATATAGAATTGGGAAAAAAATGTATAAAAGTTAAAAAGGTGAATTTTTGTTAATTATATTTTTCGTTTCTGCATAAAAACACCAAGGTGCACATCTGCAATATGTGTAGAAGACGTGTAGAAGACGTTTAGAAAACGTGTGTCTAGTTTCAGATAGATTGACACTGAAACGGTTTTAAAAAGGTTGTATAAAAACTACACAATGATTACATTAAATTTTCAACAATGTTAAACACCCCAATTAACTACACATTGGAGATGATTGTAAATACTCAAGTCTGCACACTACTACGACATATAAATAGTGAATGAACCTACCATTTAAGGTTGGATCTGTTTTGCCATTTGCTAAAACAGCTTCGATCTCAGGATATATATCAGTTTTATGCAATGCACTGCATAGAATTGGGAACTTCTGTATCGGGTCAGTCATGACGTATTTCATCAGACTGTGTACACGATCGGGCCTATAGACTGTATCCAGAATGTCCTGGTGATCATTGAACGTCAGTGCCTTGTTTTGCAGCATGTCATCAATAATAAACTTTGGCTCCAGGTCTGCCTCCAACTGACCGGCAACTACATACAAACGGCGAATAATCTCCTCTCTATCTATGGCCATGGTATGTCCGGTTTCCACATCACCTGTAAGATGGCAACACTATATATATATATGAAAGGAAGAGAAGCTAGCAGATCCAGCAATATTAGATTATGTGTAATTTGGAAATCCGACAAGTGGCACGCATCCGTATATGGTAGGCAAGCAGTACCTATCAGTCACTCTCGAGTTGATGGTGAAGATTATAGCTACTCTATATCAGAATATCATATCCCGCCAATGTTACAGTTTAGCAAGGCTATCGTCAGGCAGACGCATAACTGATCTCTTTTCCAGTCGCACGTACCGTCCATAAAGGCGTATTATCCCGATTTTTGTAAAGTCTTCCCGTTAATGTATGCTAGAGACAGTAAGGACACTTAAAGCGACGACAATGACAATGGTGAACAATGTAGTAGTGACGCATGATGATGGTGATGATGGTGCTGCAGTTGGATTTGACAAATGTTAGCACTGCATGTCACATGTTAATATCTACAGCATGTTTTACTAATGATTATTCTGATTAAAGTATGTGTTTTAGCAAAACAATATCAATCTTTTTATTTTACCTGTGTCTGTAGGTGTTAAATACTCAACAAGGTGATCATATCCTGCGTCAGTAAAAACCTTTTGAATTTTGATAAATCCGCCAAATTCCGAAGCCTTCTTGGACCGTGCTAGGGCTTTGATCAACACATCAGCTCTTTGTGTCGGCATGGCTGCAGCTTTAATCTTTTCTAAGTCAGTGTCTTGGATCAAACCGGTGTGATATAATAAGTCTGACAAAATATTGTTTGGTTCAATATCATTTTTGAATTTTTTAAAATTCATACGCAAAGCCTCCTTGATTGTCTGTGTCTTTGGCAGATTTGTAAAGTTCTGGAAATAATATGGATAACGACGATATGAAAAAGGCATGTCAGACTTAGCGGATGCCTAAACTGATCTGGCACGGCTTTGCTCGAACATAGCTTAATGTCCGTTTTCATAGTCGAATGACAAAGTATAACAACAGTTGAATGGACTTGATTGACATTGAATGGTCGATTGATTGAATGCTTGATTCAATCGTTTTTCAAAATGATTTTCAGACACGTCAATTTATGAAAAGGGGGTGTTTTTTGTTCTCAAAACTATGAAAATCACTAGCGAAAAGTGCACATCCTGATGTGACGGCTCGTCACGAGACGGCTCATCTTGATCTACACGTTTGCCAATACCACTATACAGGCCTGTGGGGTTGAAAGCGGTAAGCAACCACACATACTTCACCAGCCAGTAAATATCTGGAACACTACGTTTAACCCACTTCATGCTGCAGATTCACCATTTCTCTGAATAAAAAAGTTTTTTTTCTGTATTTCTAATTTAAAACATATGTTGTTACAACTCATTTGATCATCTCGCCGATTCAGTTCAAATGGGTGGTAACAATGTATCATGAACAAATGAAAATAGATAATAATTGATTGAACAGTTTGATACCTGTGTAACTGTATCCCGCATCAAATGGGTTAATGCTAACCCTTTCAACACTACATACCTGTATAGTGGTATTGGCAAACAGTATAGATCTACCCAGATGAGCCGGTGTAACATTAAATTTTGACCCCGTTGAAAATATACCCCACGGGTCATTTTTCAATGTTGAAAATTGTCTCGGGTCACAGTCATTGCAAACAGTGTTCAATTTTTATCAGATGTGTCCCTTTTTAACGGCTAGTTAAACTTTACTGTCCTTGTCCTTGAAACGGATATTGTCATCTGTTGTTTTTCCAAATGTGTACTATTTATCAATAAAAACACAATTTGACAGCACATTAGAATCGTCTCCATAAAGAATCGTTTCCATAAGAGACGATTCTAAGGGGATACCAAAATATTTTTGCTGAGAAATATGATTTGACAGTGCATTTCCCAATTTACATTATTTATCTACAAAAATAAAAAAGTAGGTTTTTCATGAGAAATATGGAAAATTCAAATCCTTCACAGTAAGGGTTTAAACCCTTTGTTCATTTAAATAATAGGTCAGCAAGGATGTGAACATAAGGCCTCAGTGACCTTGACCTTGGGTGGTCGGACGTGGGTCGTATGCAAAACAAAGCACCATCCCTAGACATACAGTGTGGCCAATTATTATCAAAATCTATGAAGCAGTTCATACGTTATTGAAAAATTAAAGATGTTACTAACGTATGTACGTATGTACGTATGTACGTACGTACGTACATGGACTAACGCGAAATCTCCTCTTCACAGTAAGGGTTTAAACCATTTGTTCATTTAAAGAATAGGTCTACAAGGGTAACAGAAGAAAGGAAATGCCCGATTGTTAAACTTTCGCACTTATCCCGTCAATGATTAAAATGTATTGTCTGTATGTGTAGAGCGTGTTACAACTTAAAACAAAGGTCCGAACAAAGGCATTTCACATTTCTGGCATTTAAATAAAGGATATGTATTGTAAACGTGGGACAGACGGACGGACAAACAAGTGAAAATCTAAATGCCGCCTCCATATTCATGGTGGGACATAAAAATCAGCATGAATATGTCAAGGCCACAAGAAATGACTTAAGTACGGTGTTCCGAAAAGGGCAATCGCTGTTTCCCCTTCGACCTGTGGACTGGGAAGGGCGCGATTACGATAAGACGATGGGAAGACGCGAACACACCATGTTATGGCACGAGAAGACTCGATAGAGACGATACGAAAGCGATATATAAATAACGTGCCTTCGCATCGTGCCATCTGGGACGCTATATTGAAATCAAGTCCAATGACAGTTTGTTTCAGTTAACTTAAGACTAGTATGTTTTAATTGCTCAAATGGCGATAAACATCAAATGAATATCGTTACGTTGAAATATGATCAGACTGTTGGTGATCAGATTTTAAGCGGTGTGAATATTTATCGTAGGTGGATCATTAATTAGGTTAGACCACACCAAATAGTTTTGCTATATAATTTAACCCAATGCCCTCGAATAAGGCCAGTCTCTCCTACAAGATTTGCAAGCAAACTGTGTCTGTGACGCAAAATTAACACATCCAAAACTCCATTCCAGTTACTTAGGGGTGAAAGGGTCAATACTACCTGACAGAACTGGGCACACGTATTATGTCATGCATTCACTGAAATGTTCGCTGTGCCCTCGCAAAACATAATTATGGATGTGCATGTTTTATTTTAATAGAAATTGTCTTCTGACGTTGTTGACACAACATTTCAATTGTTAACACTAAGAGACTGTGCCGTTGCTCGTTAAGCATTACCACTTACGGTTGTTGAACAAATGGTATCATACTAGATGCCTAGAAGTACGTATATTGACAAGAACATCTCACTGTTGATTGTTGAATTCTCCTCCGGAAACCACGCATAATTACAAAGATATAAGAAATGCTAGCTTAGCGATAATGAGGCGAGCCAACCGCTCGCATGGCCTAGTCTTCGAATACTCACCAGACTATCGCTATTATCACCGTGGAAAATACAAGGAGTGTTGCCACCTGAAACATGTAATTAGTGAACATGTCAAAATATACGTGCATACTGCTAAAACTGAAATACAATTAAACAAATGTTACTTGCTGTATGTCCATCATTAAAGGTGCATGCCCACTCAGTAGGCACAGACTGTTCTTTGTTCTTTATATCAGAGACATCATCCGAGACATTTTCTGGCAAAATAAACATTAATTCACCATTACCCCACGTATTGATTGGCAGTATTATACATTTTATATCACACGTAAATTTCCACACTGATATCAGGGGCGATCACCATGTTTCCTTAAAATGTTACCGGACATTACTATTTATTATCTGTATTTTGTTTTTGATGTGCAATGATCATACTTTATAATCTGTCGAAAATATTATTTTTTTCAGGTGACACATTTAATTCGTATTAATAATTAAAAATTATTAATCCTCATTTGCATATGAAAACAACCTGATACCACCGCGAGGCACTATCAGTAAAATAAATATTACTCAATTATTAAATCTGTATAGCGGGCACTCGTAATTTTAGAACTGGTGGAACAGTGACACAATTATACACTTATTTAATTCGTAGGAATAGTGTGTGCCTACTGAGTGGTAAAGTACCTTTAATAGTTGCTTAAGGACCCGTTCTATACCTAATCATCGATTGATTCAAAGATAATTGTTTCGTAAATATGATAGAATATATGAAAAACATAAATGTGAATATTGCATCGTTACTGTATCCTATACGGCACATTTAGTGGCCAAGTCCGCCATCTTTGTGTGTTCCAGCCATCAGTCAGTTTCAGTAGAACACATGCTATAAAGTAGCTAATCACATGTAGAGAAGCCAGGTGAACGGACTCCTATCTATCAATTATATTACACCAAACTGTTCTGTTAAATTTGTCAGTTTTCCGGGCAGGTCTGTGCCTGTGTGTTTAACAACATGAACCACCATTATAAATATCCTCATGCACAGAAAATCGCACAGTGTATCACTTTTACCTGGCAAACCACACAACACATACCATATATACCCACCACTGTACTCTGTTATTAGCTATCAAATACAGTGACATGTAAGCAGTTACCTGAGTGTATTGTCCCTTGTGTCTACTCGCCTAATATGCGAGTAGATATGGTTTTACCTATGGGTAACGTGTACACTAACATAGGCTGTGCATCAAATTGAAAAGTTTACACATCAAAAATTATTTTGAGATTGATGTGAGAAATGCGCAGATATCTCATCTTTTAAATAGTTTGCTGCAATAATATTTATAGCTTGCCGTTGTATATATCCGTCTATTATGTATTACACACAATTTTATTTGGTTTACTGTCATGTCATTTGATGTATGTGTCAAACGCACAAAGTGGTGAAGCTGTACGATGGCTTGTACATACAAAGATGGCGGAGATGACAACACAATACTCAATATTTTAAACAGTAACGAGACAATATTTACATGTGTTATATTCATAATGATATATCACATCACTCTTTTGAAGCAATTATCATTGAAGTCAAGTGAATCTATCTATGACCTAATACCTTAACAACTGTTTAATATTCTGTAATATATATATTCATGAGATATCGCACATCTCCTTAGGTGCAAAATCACATGGCATCCCATTATTATGAAGATTGTGTTGTGTTTCAATGTGCACGGAACTAATCCCCTCTCTTGCAGCTTTGATAATAACAATAATAATAATAATAATAACGTCAACGCATTTGCCTTACAAACAAGGTGAACATAAGTCCTCAGTGACATTGACCTTGGGTGGTTGGACGTGGGTCGTATGCGAAACTAAGTACCATCCCTAGACACACAATGTGGCCAATTATTATCAAAATCGGTGAAGCTGTTCATAAATTATAATAATATTAACTAGCGAGTATTCGGTCATTGCTTAGCTCGGTAATTATAATTAAAAACAGTAGCAGGCTTTGACGCTGATATCAATATTTGATTGTCAAGCAGTATCAATGGTTGAAAAACGCCACGTGACGTTACTGAATGCGTCAGTGAATACCACAATTTAATCATTGCATCGCATACACTTTACCTGATAAATAGAATATCAGCCAAGTTTATTTTGGTGTCAAGTTTATCAGACTCGAATTCGAAAAGGTAGGATTTAGTACGCGTTACGTTAGGGTCGTTTACCTTTCGAGCTGCAGTAGTCGGTGAATGTTGATGGTGGCGGGCTTAACGTGGATTTAGCCCGGGAGTTATTTGCGGAATTTGGCAGTGACCCAAACAAATTGTGATCCTTCGTAGTCTGGTCTTTGTCAACATCAGTATCTTTATTCGTATTGTCCGTACCTGTAATGTTGGAGAGACAAAAATAGAATAAAGCATGCGGTCCAAATGGTCATCTTGGTTAATGAGACAGACTTCATTTTAACGTATCTGAAAATACTTCACACAAGGAACATAACTGTGAAGTTTGGCCAGCATCAGCCAAGCGGTTCGTGAGAAGGAGATATTTGAAATCTCTAACTAGGTGGCCGCGGCCAGCATATCAACATATCACCCTGCCGAGGTATTTGATGGTCCCAGTATGTAACAAGAGCTCCGCGGAGCAAAATGTCCTGCCTAGCGCAGTTTAATAGTATATATGGAGCTTGTAATAACCTTGGGGTTAGTGAGCACCATGGGCTTTCTGTAGAATGATGCGGGATGTTGTTACAGATGCATGTATGGAATATTAAAGCATAAGCTGAGCATTAACTTTTCCAAACACGGAAAATTCTAAGTCTGTGACCTTGACCTTTGGGGTTAGCGGGCACCAAGGGCTTTCTGTAGAATGATGCGGGATGTTGCTACAAATGCATGTATGGAATATTAAAGCATAAACTGAGCGTTAACTTTTCCAAACACGGAAATTTCTAATTCAGTGACCTTGACCTTTTGGGGTTAGAGAGCATCATGGGCTTTCTGTAGAATGATGCGGGATGTTGTTGCAAATGCATGTATGGAATATTAAAGCATAAACTGAGCGTTAACTATTTCAAACGAATATTAAAGCATAAACTGAGCGTTAACTTTTCCAAACACGGAAATTTCTAAGTCAGTGACCTTGACCTTTGGCGTTAGCGGGCAACATGGGCTTTCTGTAGAATGATGCGGGATGTTGTTACAAATGCATGTATGGAATATTAAAGCATAAACTGAGCGTTAACTTTTCTAAACACGGAAATTTGTAAGTCAGTGACCTTGACCTTTGGGGTTAGCGGGCAACATGGGCTTTCTGTAGAATGATGCGGGATGTTGCTACAAATGCATGTATGGAATATCAAAGCATAAACTGAGCGTAAACATTTCCAACACGGAAATTTGTAAGTCAGTGACCTTGACCTTTGGGGTTAGCCGGCACCATGTGCTTTCTGGATAATGATGCGGGATGTTGTCACAAATGTATGTATGGAATATTAAAGCATTCCATTGAGGGAAACAGAAGTTACAATGAATTAACCTGAGCGTTAAGTTCCAGAAACAGAGCTAAACGCAAAAACTTAACGTTGAATGCATGTGAAAAGTATGTCAATGAACCATGAAAAGTAGGTGAAGGTCACATGTGTTCCCTCTGTATGAGATGGTTACACCACAGTGTTGATGTATACCGAGTATGGAGGTCGTAGGAGTTATAGTTTTCTGGAAACTGAGCTAAACGCAAAAACTAAACGTGAAATGTTGACGCCGCCACCGCCGCCGCCGCCGCCGCCGACGACGACGCCGACGGAAAAGCTATACCTATGTCCCGCTTCTGCTAAAGCAGGCGGGACAAAAATCTGGTTATTAGTGTATTCCCTTATGTTATTTTGCATGCCTTTAGGAAAGACTTTTGCAAATGTTTATATTATTGTCGTATATAATCTAAATATTGAAACAAAACGGGTTGTTATTTTTTTCGGCGGCCATCTTCGTATTTTGGCGGCCATGTTGAAATTATATGTATATAATACCAATGAATCGCTTATGGAAACCAAATTCAGCATACACTCTAGGTAAAAGACATTCATATTTGATGAATTTCGAACTAGTATGCATGTGCTTGTAACGTATAATTTAGGAACTTTTGAACATCATGAATTAGAATTAAATTCTATTTCTCATGCGGTGGTTTGCAAATAAAATAATGAAGTAATGGTTTGAGTATGCGCGGAAGTAGCACATGCGCAAATCATTCCTGCGCATGCGCAGTAAATTAACGCCAAAATTGGAAACGGGGCACATGAATTGTTATTAAGGTTTTGGCAGCCGGGTGAACTGGTCGAAGTTATATTTTTGTGTCATGTTATTATTGATATTTATGGTTATCACGATAGGAATTGGATAAAGTGGGAGCTTAATCACCCGGCGGCTGCACTGACTTGTGTAATATACTACATGTATATGAATAAATCATTGATGCTCCGATTGTGTTATGTATATTTGCAAGGGTGGTTGCATGAGAAACTGTAATGCATTCAGCTTTGGTATTGCAGAAAAAAAAATCAAATTGCCCGCCAATACGTTTTATGCGCACATATATATTGGGCATTCCTTTTGAAGGTACATGCCCACTCAGTAGGCACAACATGCTCTTTACAGGAATTAAATAAGTGCATAATTGTGTCACTATTCCACCAGTTCTAAAATATGCAAGTGCCTACTATACAGATATACTCCATTAGTAATATTTATTTTACTGACAGTGACTCGCGGTGGTATCATGCTATTTTCATATGCAAATGAGGCATGATATTTTTTAATTATTTATGCTAATTAATGAGTCACTTGTCTTTGAACAAATTTATATTTTTCACAGATTATAAAGTATGATCATTCCACATCAAAAAAATGAATACAGAGAGTAAATAGTAATGTCCGTTAACATTTGAAGGAAACACGATTATCGCCCCTGATATCAGTGTGGAAATTTACGTCCGATATAAGATGCATAATAATGTCAATCAATACGTGGGATAATGGTGAATGAATGTTTATTTTGACAGAAAATGTCTCAGATTATGTCTCTGATATAAAAAAACATGTTGTGCCTACTGAGTTTAACACACGTCGACAGATGCATAATGTCCAAGATAAACACCTGTTTCTAAATTATTTCAAATTCAGAAGTCAAATAATTCAAAATGGCCGCCAAAATGCATACCTACAGGTTAAAGGAACTCGGTCTTCTACGTCTTTGTTTCAATCAATCGCAACAGAACATATAATTATGCTTCCATTGTGTCATTTCGCAGATTCCTGGAATGGCATGTTTTTTCAACATGGCCCCCATATATGTAAAATTTCTAGAGATATGTTATTACGTAGTATGGAACAGAAATACATGCAATGACAAATATGGCAAACGTGATGACTACAGCATAAATAATTATGTTCTAGACTAGACATCTTGTAAATAACACTATCAGTACATGTAGTATTCATTGAGTGTATCGAACTTGGTGATCACAGTATTACAAACAAGGCCAGTACCAGTACAAATTAGTGAATGGACTGGTGAGTCGGCCAGTCGAAATCTGTGAAATCACTTTTATCTTACTTTACAGTTCTGTAGAAAAATATAAATGTTTCATATTTCGACATCAGCTGGGGCCAGATTCAGATAGATGATGTAATAGTAATTCAATTATTCTCAGTCGTGTATGCTATAAAAGATTGGTATTGCATCATTATATGTGACCAATATATTGATAATTGTACAACCCCAATTTACCATGACTAGTATAGAGAGTACTGGAGCAAATAATTTCTTTGACACTGGTTTCATGCATCAATTTAACCTTTATGCAACCGGTATAGAGTGCTCAGATTCAGAAACATACATCACATCGGAGATAGAACGTGCTGGTGTGGTTGCAATATTTATTTGCGTTCTCACAGTAGTGCTGTCATTTCCCAGGAGGTGCAGATCGGTGTGGCGACTGTAAAGTATCCCGGCGGGTACTTCTAGTGTTGTTATTATTTCCCCAATGCTTGGTTGTTGTTGGACATGGTCGTCATTTCAACAGTTGTACACATTTCGTCTGTTTATTTGTACTAAATGTATCAGTTACTAGGAGGTGTTTGTGTTATGCACTGTGACGATGCGGGTGCAGTCATCGACACAAATGAACATGTGTCAAAATGTACATTTACAATGAACATATACACGTTTTATGGTCCGTGTTCATCATAGATACCAGGCTGATGCAGCACATATATTACTTATTCATGTGTGTTTTCCAATGTTTACAATTCCCCAAGCATCTGGGCGTATGACACTCACTAAATGCGTTGAGATATATGCATGCACACGCCTGCCTGTCTGGTATGGGGTTGTGACTGACTTACAATGATGTTTACGATGTAGTATTTTCACCAGGTGTAAAAACTGTCTCAAGGGCACACAAATTACAGTATTTGAAAGAAATGTTACGAGTCATCAGTTTCATGAATTTCGGGCGAATATAAACTAAGAAAAATGTAAGCTTATGTATGGTTACAATCAACACATTGCAGTTACTCTGAATGTATGTGCCCGTTTATGGGCTTAATGGCATGAACCTAGTCGTGTTAGAGTAGGAGTCGCCGTTCATTCTACTATTTCGTATACGTAAGACTGTTGCAAAGCTCCAGATAAGCTGCGTATTTGCTTAAATACCCAATTAAAATTGCAAAAAACTGAATTGAAATCAGAAGTAACGAGTATCAGAAAGCAATAAAAAAAAAATTGTGGTACCTTTATCATGCTGCAGAAAACAATAAACAGAACACAAATATAGCATATGTTTCTTGTTTTCCATGAAAACACATCTTGGTATTTCATTAGAATTGTCTCCAAGGAGACAATTCTAATGAAATGCCGAGACATGTTTTCATTTCGAAGCAAATTATTTCAATAATTTTGTTTTACCCAATTCATATTTTGAAATACCCAAGCTTCAGAAATGATGGATAGACAATACTCAATTACAAATTCCTTATCTGGAGCCCTGCTGTTGTCTAGTATTCTGTCTCAATCCTGCTCAAATTATTATAGTCTTTCATTGGTGTACACTTTGCAACATTTTAGGTGGGCGGCCAATATGCAATATATATCCATGTACATATGTAATGTGCGTCTTTCGAAGACCAATGCATGTGCCTACATATCTAGCAACCACGACAAAGACACACGAAGCGTGAATAGTCGTATCTATGTAACCTGTTTGAAAACGCCCTTCCCTTGTAGAGTGACCGACACGTACCCTTAGAAGTGTGATACATGTTACTTCATAACAGATTACGTCATCGATAAATAACTCTCCAACAATATCATTGTTATTGGGACTACATTAGTTAGTTAGATGTGGACGATTTCAGAGTGAGGTTGGCTTTATTTGCTATCACTAAGCTTTCCAACAAGTGTAGAATGAGCTCAGCCTATACTATATGGATTGTGACATACAGGAGTGATCATATTTCAGGAAATGTCAAAGCATGATATTCGATAGATAGACGCGTTATGCCACTTGTCGGCGGATCTCTCTGTATTCATATATTTTCACCACTCTGTTGCTGACAACAACAATACAAACCAAACAAATATAACATAATAGTGTGAGGCATGACATGTACACATACCTAGTTTCATTTTGACAGTACATATTATTGGATAGAAAAAATAGTGTTTCCGTGTGAGCATCTGACACCCGGGTCGAGCATTGCTGAGCTGTATTTTGCATATAACTTGCATACCACGTGAAGGTACAGCGGTGCTAATACATGTATAGGTAAGTGATAGAGTTAACCTACATCAATAATGAAGTTTCAGTGGTCGATACCGCAAGTACAGACAGGTTTGGTGGCCAGTGAGTCAAATGTTACATCAATTTGAAACTTCACCTACATATTTATTGCTGACATCTTAAATTTACTAAATAAATGACTAAAAACATTGTCATTAGTTTTACGCTGAATACGCTGTAGTGGAAAACATGGGCAATGTCATCACACTCACATTTATATGGACAGTTGCCGTTGTTCAAGTGGAATAGCGATATGTATTTTGATGCGTATAATTATGACGGCCATCTTTAACATTAAAATTAGAAACAAATGACATTGTATTCTAATTATATTTATTGAACTAACGATGTTGATAATCGTAGGTAAGAACACTAAAATCATTTATAAATGACAAGTGGCTCAAATGATATAGAACGGTATATTTGGCATATATATCATAGCGGCCAGCTTGGCAATATTAATTAGAAACAAGAGGGCTATGATGGCCCTAATTCGATCACCTGACTCTATGAACACCAGAGGAGAATGTGACATTGAGTTCATGTGTTTTAAAAAAAGTGTGCTATTTTTAGATGGCGGTCATCTTGGATTAAGCGATGACTCTCATGTTACCGAATCTGAAAATGCTTCACCCAAGGATCTTAACTTACATCTGAAGTTTGGCCAGCATCAGCCATGTGGTTCCTTCGAAAAAGACGTTCAAAATCTCGAATAAATGGACCTTTTGGCGGCCATCATGGATGACATAATCATCCGATTCCGACAAATATTGCACCAGAGCAATCGCATCATCGATACCTTCAATTTGATACAGACATGACCATATTCGGTCAACAATCAAATTTGACCCCACGGGCCACGCCAATTTTTGACCCCGGGGTCACCATTTTAACACCTTTGAAAGAGCATTCTACATCGATCAATCCTACCAAGTTTCGTCGAAATCCGGCTGGCGGTTCATGAGTTTTTAAGAATGTGTGCTATTTTTAGATGGCGGCCATCTTGGATTAGCGATGACCTCTGTTTTAACAAATCTGAAAAGGCTTCACCCATGGACCATAACTGTGAAGTTTGGCCACCATGGGCCAAGCGGTTCGTGGGAAGAAGAATTTTGAAATCTCTAATAAAACGACCTTTTGACCTTTCGGCGGCCATCTTGGATGACATGACCATCCAATTTCGACAAAAAATGTACCAGAGCGATCGCCTCTTTGATACCTTCGATTTGATACAGACATGACCATATTCGGTCAAAAATAAAATTTGACCCCACGGGCCACGCCCATTTTTGACCGGTCATCATTTTAACACCTTTGAAAGAGCATTCTACATCGATCATTCCTACCAAGTTTCGTCGAAATCTAGGGGGCGGTTCACGAGAAGAAGATTTTTTAATAATTTGTGCTATTTTCAAACGGCGGCCATCTTGGATTAGCGACGACCTCCGTTTCAACAAATCTGAAAATGCTTCACCCATGGACCATGACTGTGAAGTTTGGCCACCATGGGCCAAGCGGTTCGTGTGAACAAGAATTTTTAAATCTCTAATAAAAGAACAACCTTTTTACCTTTTGGCGGCCATCTTGAATGACATGACCATCCAATTTTGACAAAAAAATGCACCAGAGTGATCGCCTCTTTGATACCTTCGATTTGATATAGACATGACCATATTTGGTCAAACTTAAATTTGACCATAATTTGACCCCATTGTACATCGATCATTCCTACCAAGTTTCGTCGAAATCCGGCTAGCGGTTCATGCGAAGAAGATTTTTAAAAATTTATGCTATTTTTAGACGGCGGCCATCTTGGATTACTTAATCACGTCATTTTAACACTTTTGTTATCCCCCTACCTAAGGATCATGACCATGAAGTTTGGTGACTATAGGCTCAATGGTTACCTAGGAGAAGACGTTTGAAAATGTTCACGGACGACGACGGACGACGGACGACGGACGACGACGGACACATTGCGGTAACACTACCTCACATGAGCTTCGCTCAGGTGAGCTAAACACAGTTTTAGTATACCATTTATTGTTGCTTGTAACAGATAACATCTTTACAGATGCCAAAATCACCATTATATAACCAGTTGAACAAACGTGCTAACACTATGTAATTCGACTTAATCATAGTTATTTATATTAATCAACAATTGCAATCGATTAAATCAGTAAATACTTTGTCAATTGCTTACGTGCACGGGATATTATTTATTAATACCATGTTCAAACTTCAAAATGACAACCCGATATCTTACAAACCTAAGGACCTTCTGTAATTAAAAGTCCATATTTGCAAAAATCTACCCTAAAGGCCCACAAGTGCTGACATTATATCATAAGGGTCTACACTATAGAGCAATCAGATACGGGAGATTTTGGGTTCTTAAACACTTTCATGCAGATTCCACAAACAAATGTAACGCAAATTTCAGAGTAATTTGGCCTTGATCTTTGGCATGGGGGCTGCATGGGTGGGCTGAAGAATGAAATATGGATGGTATAAAGAGATATATGAAGGTTCAAGTCAATTGGACTTAGGGTTGTGGATATAATGGGTAGTTAAATACGTTAAAGCAGATCTTGAGCCTTTGTCTCAGGTGAGCTAAAATACAGAACATGGGCCGTCGAGTTGCAAATGGACTTTACTGCTACATATATTAAGCATATAACATTTCATGACTAGATGGCCGCGGCCTGCATGTCGCGCCTTGTGGCGAGGCATGGACACTAAAAAAAAGATATAGTATAACGAAAAACTTTAACCAAAAAACTTAACCAAATAACTTAACCAAAAACTTTAACCAAAAAACTTAACCAAAAACTTCAAAGTAATTTGACCTGGACATTGGGCACAGGGGCCGCACGGGAGGGGGGGTAGAATGAAAATATAGATGATGATAAACACCCATGTGAAGTTTCAAGGTAATGGGCAAAGCAGTTGCAGAGATATAGTATAAAAAAAAACTTTAACCAAAAAACAACCTTAACCAAAAACTTTAACCAAAAAACTTAACCAAAACTTCAAAGTAATTTGACCTTGACATTGGGCACAGGGGCCGCACGGGAGGGGGGTAGAATGAAAATATAGATGATGATAAAAACCCATGTGAAGTTTCAAGGTAATGGGCAAAGCAGTTGCAGAGATATAGTATAACGAAAAACTTTAACGAAAAACTTAACCAAAAAACTTAACCAAAAACATTAACCAAAAAACTTAACCAAAAACTTCAAAGTAATTTGACCTTGACATTGGGCACAGGGGCCGCACGGGAGGGGGGTAGAATGAAAATATAGATGATGATAAACACCCATGTGAAGTTTCAAGGTAATGGGCAAAGCAGTTGCAGAGATATAGTATAACGAAAAACTTTAACCAAAAAAACTTAACCAAAAACTTTAAACAAAAAACTTAACCAAAAACTTCAAAGTAATTTGACCTTGACATTGGGCACAGGGGCCGCACGGGAGGGGGGTAGAATGAAATATGATGATGATATGATAAACACCCATGTGTAGTTTCAAGGTAATGGGCAAAGCAGTTGCAGAGATATAGTATAACGAAAAACTTTAACCAAAAAACTTAACCAAAAACTTAAACCAAAAAACTTAACCAAAACTTCAAAGTAATTTGACCTTGACATTGGGCACAGGGGCCGCACGGAAGGGGGGTAGAATGAAAATATAGATGATGATAAACACCCATGTGAAGTTTCAAGGTAATGGGCAAAGCAGTTGCAGAGATATAGTATAACGAAAAACTTTAACCAAAAAACTTAACCAAAAAACTTAACCAAAAACTTTAACGAAAAACTTTAACCACACTTCTTAACCAAAAACTTCAAAGTAATTTGACCTTGACATTGGGCACAGGGGGCCGCACGGAAGGGGGGTAGAATAGAATAAAATATAGATGATGATAAACACCCATGTGAAGTTTCAAGGTAATGGGCAAAGCAGTTACAGAGATATAGTATAACAAAAAACTTAACGAAAAACTTTAACCAAAAAACTTAACCAAAAAACTTAAACAAAAACTTTAACCAACGAACTTAACCAAAAACGTCAAAGTAATTTGACCTTGACATTGGGCACAGGGGCCGCACGGGAGGGGGGTGTAGAATGAAAATATAGATGATGATAAACACCCATATGAAGTTTCAAGGTAATGGGCAAAGCAGTTGCAGAGATATAGTATAACGAAAAACTTTAACCAAAAACTTAACCAAAAAACTTAACCAAAAACTTTAACAAAAAAAGAAAAACTTTAACCAAAAAACTTAACCAAAAACTTCAAAGTAATTTGACCTTAGACATTGGGCACAGGGGGCCGCACGGAAGGGGGGTGGGGGGTAGAATGAAAATATAGATGATGATAAACACCCATGTGAAGTTTCAAGGTAATGGGCAAAGCAGTTACAGAGATATAGTATAACAAAAAACTTCTACGAAAAACTTTAACCAAAAAACTTCACCAAAAACTTCAACCAAAAAACTTAACCAAAAACTTCAAAGTAATTTGACCTTGACATTGGGCACAGGGGCAGCACGGAAGGGGGTAGAATGAAAATATAGATGATGATAAACGCACATGTGAAGTTTCAAGGTAATGGGCAAAGCAGTTGCAGAGATATAGTATAAAGAAAAACTTTAACCAAAAAACTTAACCAAAAACCTTAACCAAAAACTTTAACCAAAAAACTTAACCAAAAAACTTAACCAAAAAGTTTGACCAAAGAACTTAACCAAAAACTTCAAAGTCATTTGACCTTGACATTGGGCACAGGGGCCGCACAGGAGGGGGTAGAATGAAAATATAGATGATGATAAACACCCATATGAAGTTTCAAGGTAATGGGCAAAGCAGTTGCAGAGATATAGTATAACGAAAAACTTGAACCGAAAACTTTAACCATAAAACTTAACCAAAAAACTTAACCATAAACTTTAACCAAAGAACTTAACCAAAAAACTTCACCAAAAACTTTAACCAAAAAACTTAACCAAACAACTTAACCAAACAACTTAACCAAAAACTTTAACCGGACACACGTACGTACGTACGTACGTACGCCAAACGGCCAAAAAACATAACCAAAAACTTCAAAGTAATTTGACCTTGACATTGGGCACAGGGGCAGCACGGGGGGGGGGTAGAATGAAAATATAGATGATGATAAACACACATGTGAAGTTTCAAGGTAATGGGCAAAGCAGTTGCAGAGATATAGTATAAAGAAAAACTTTAACCAAAAAACTTAACCAAAAACCTTAACCAAAAACTTTAACCAAAAAACTTAACCAAAAAGCTTAACCAAAAACTTTAACCAAAGAACTTAACCAAAAACTTCAAAGTCATTTGACCTTGACATTGGGCACAGGGGCCGCACAGGAGGGGGTTAGAATGAAAATAAAATATAGATGATGATAAACACCCATATGAAGTTTCAAGGTAATGGGCAAATGCAGTTGCAGAGATGTAGTATAACAAAAACCTAAAGCAAAAAACGTAAGCAAAAATTTAACCAAAAACCCTTAACCAAAAACTTAAAACCAAAAACAAAAATTCAAAGTAATTTGACCTTTGACATTGGGGCACAGGGGCCGCATGGGAGAGGTAGAATGAAAATATAGATGATGATAAACACCCATGTGAAGTTTCAAGGTAATGGGCAAAGCAGTTGCAGAGATATAGTATAACGAAAAACTTGAACCGAAAACTTTAACCAAAAAACTTAACCAAAAAACTTAACCATAAACTTTAACCAAAGAACTTAACCAAAAACTTTAACCAAAAAACTTAACCAAACAACTTAACCAAAAAACTTAACCAAAAACTTTAACCAAAAAACATAACCAAACAACTTAACCAAACAACTTAACCAAAAACTTTAACCGGACACGTACGTACGTACGTACGTACGCCAAACGGCCGACTATATCGCGCTTTCCGCAAGCGGGCTCGACAAAAACTTAACCAAAAACTTTAACCAAAAAACTTAACCAAAAACTTCAAAGTAATTTGACCTTGACATTGGTGGGCACAGGGGCCGCACGGGATGGGGGTAGAATGAAAATATAGATGATGATAAACACCCATGTGAAGTTTCAAGGTAATGGGCAAAGCAGTTGCAGAGATATAGTATAACGAAAAACTTTAACCAAAAACTTTAACCAAAAAACTTAACCAAAAAAGTTAACCAAAAACTTTAACCAATGAATTTAACCAAAAACTTTAACCAAAAAACTTAACCAAACAACTTAACCAAAAAACTTAACCAAAAACTTTAACCAAAGAACTTAACCAAAAACTTTAACCAAAAAACTTAACCTTGCAGCTTAACCAAAAACTTTAACCGGACACACGTACGTACGTACGTACGTACGTACGTACGAACGTACGTACGTACGCCAAACGGCCGACTATATCGCGCTTTCCGCAAGCGGGCGCGACAAAAACCTGTCTTAGGACGACAGAGATATTTGTAATGTACGTAAACCATTTACAATCAAAACTCTTAAGGCAGTTGTACCCATCTTGTTGCCCCATGTAAAGCACTCCTAAAAACGCACACACGCCTACAACATGCCAATAATAGACCAATTATGATGTAGCACATGTATACATTTACGTCTCTAGACAGGTGTGTAGAAGCAAACTTGTACATGTAAAACACCAAAATGTGCTTATTCTGTTCTAACTGCAGCAATATATGGTGTGATTTCCTACCTGACAGCATCTGCATAAATACTTATTGAACACATATATATATTTTTTTAATTAGAGTTCCATAAACCTTACAAGAGACCACAAAAAGGGTACACTAACCTTCACAAAACAAAGTCACTTTGAGACAGGATTTGGCACATGGGTCGCGGGGTAGGGGTGTCTAGAATGAACATATCGAGGATGATAAAGCATGTAAAGTGTTAGCTAAAGCCAGGGTGTCTGCTTGGATCGATAGTTTTATGGAAGACTACCATTTAAAGCGCAAATAAATATTCAAAATCGGGTCTAAGAAAATATATCGATTGCGATCGTAATTAGAGGTTATTCTTTAAACCTGGGTTCTTCACACGCCACATGAATGCTATGTCAGGGGCATCGGAACAGCTCCAGCAGGTCCGGCGACTGTCGGATCAATAATTTTAACATATTTGTTATTCATGTATAAACAAGAATGCCGAAGGTCACAATATACGCCAGTCGAGGTAAGGCCAGTCAACATGGGGAGATAACCCATATTAACGTGATAAACATGTAAACCAAATTTGGTTACGATCCGTCAAGTAGAAGTCGACTTATTGCGTGGCCAAGGAAACGGAGTCCGAAAATTAAAAATGACGGCAAGGGGAGATAAGTCATTGGACATTTTTCAAAATCAATAGGCTTCTTCGTCTTGCCGTGATAAACATGGAACCGAATTTGGTTATGATCGGTCAAGTAGAACTTGAGTTATTGAGTGGACAAGGACAAAGAGTGCGAAATTTAAAAATGGCTGCCAAGGAGAGAAAAGTGTCACAATTTTTTTTTCTTTGTCTTGCCATGATAAACATGTATACATAATTTGGTTTCAATCGGTGAAGTAGAACTTGAGTTATTGCGTGGACAAGGATACAGTGCGAACAGTGAAAATGGCCGCCAAGGGGATATAAGTCATCAGACATTTTTCAAAATCAATAGGTTTCTTCATCTTCCCGTGATAAACATGTATACTGAATTTAATTACGAGCGGTGAAGTAGAACGTGAGTTATTGCCTGGACAAGGATACAGAGTGCGAACAATAAAAATGGCCGCCAAGGGGAGATAAGTCAACAGAAAATCAACAGGCTTCTTCGGCTTGCCGTGATAAACATGTATACCAAATTTGGTTACAATCCGTCCAGTAGATCTCTAGTTATTGCGTGGACAAGCTGTGCCCGCCCGCCCGCCCGTCCTCCCGTACAAGATGAATACATAATACGTCCCGTTTTTTCAAACGGGCGCATACAAATTATACTACTTTCCTTAAATGACGTCTCAAATATACAAAATTTCCACAGCAAATGCGGAATTCCATTCCGTATTTGCTCTGAAAAGTTTGTATATTTGTGACGTCATTTACAGAAAATATCACAGTTTGAAATTGTTCCTGTAAATATTTGTCATGATTAGGTACAAAATCACATGGCTGATCTCCTATACTGACAGCAATGCACCTGTATGTACCATAAGCATAGCACTGAAATTGCAGTAAAAACATTCAGCACTGAACGACAGTGTCCTGATATGGTACCAGGCACCCTTATCACTCCTGATCACTTTGTCCCTGGCGTGAATCTCCCAATTATCAGTCATGAACCCTTTCAACCCTAAGTAACTGGAACGGATTTTGATATTCCCACCAATCCAATTGTCACAAGATGATTTTAAGACTAGCCCATTTATGAAAAGGGGAGGGGTGTTTTTGCTCGTCACAATCCGGCTCATCTGGATCTACACTGTTTGCCAATGCCACTCACAATACAGGTCTGAAGTGTTGACCGGGTTCAGGATAAATTTATTTCTAAAACACTTATACCCTCCCATCAAATGTGAAACACATGGTTCATTAGATGGTTATTTCATGAGATTATTCAACAACTAATAAATTAAGTAGTATATGGGAGTCAAGAAAGATAGCAAGAAAGAGACGAGACCCCCAATCAACCCAGGCAGCGCGGCAGCCGCCTTTCCGGCTAATTTAGCCAGCGGACTGGCGAGGGCTTTTAGTTACTTTTTTTCATCCACTCCTTGGCTCCGCCAGCCGGCGTGGGCCCGAGCGCCGCACCACCACCACCCGTGATAGCTAGAACTACGGTCGATATAGTCATGCCGAGAGCTGTGAGGATGCTTACTATCGTGACACCCTGCTCTCTGAACAGAGTGCGAAGACGCTCACCGAGTGTCGTGTCCTCGTGCAAGACTGTTTCGCGGATCCGACTAATTTGGGTGCGGAGCGCCTCACGGTTAGTCGAGGCAGCCTCCAAGCGAGCTTCTCTTTCATCCCGCAACGACCGCAGGCGTTCGGTGATCCGCTCGATAGATTCTCTATCGTCACGAGCTTCCTCCAGTTTTCTTTCTTCTAGTGCGATATGTTCATCCAGCGCCGTGAGTTTGGAGAGGTTAAGGACCAGTTCGCCCTGGACTGTTTGCATAGCCTTATCGAGTTCGCGAAGGTTCAACGGGGGTCATCCATCGCGCTGAGTATTATTTCGTTTCTCCATTGTGCGAATAGCGTCGGTGGCTACACGAGGGACCTCGCTGAGCACGACCGTTTATATCGCGGCGGCCGTTTTCGCCATCGTTTCGTCGGTAGATTGTAGGGTCTCTACAACGCGGGCGGGCAAAATTGTTTTACCCCTCTTCCAATCTACGAATTCTAGTTCGTCCCTTATGATTTGGCCACCGCCCCGGTTTTATCCGGCAATGGTGCTCAGCGCCAGGGGTTTTGCGGTCGTCATGTTGATGATTGAGACAATTGATGCTTTTAGTCGCAACCTGCCGGCCCGATTCAGTTCGAACTTGGAGTAGTCACGGCTGACAGATGGTACCGCAGCTTTTTCTGCCAAATTGTTGTAGTAGTCGTTTACAGCTGTCTCGAGTAATTCCCGGCTTAGAGCAACGGTGTTGGTAGCGCCACCTGTTTCCTCGCCGGCTGAAGTCTCTATGAAGGGCGTTTCGCCATCGTCGGCGATGTTATCACCATCGAGGTAATCGTCTCGGTCGCCCGTAGTGAGATCAAATTCGTCCATGTTAATGTTGTGACCAGCCATCGTTTCGATGTATTGAACAACAAGAAACGAGGCAAAGCCAAGCATGGACACTTGGATAACATAATTATACCCACTTTTTGTAGACTAGATGGCCGTGGCCTGCATGTCGCGCCTTGGGGCGAGGCATGGACACTAAAAAAATAGATATAGTAGATGGAAAAACTTTAACCAAAAAACTTTAACCGGACACACGGACGAACGGACGGACGTATGCCAAAATGCTGACGATATCGCGCTTTCCGCAAGCAGGTGTGACAATGATGATAAACACCCATGTGAAGTATCAAGGTATTGGGTGAAGCAGTTGCAGAGATATAGTACACGAAAAAACTTTAACAAAAAAAATCAAAGTAATTTGACCTTGACATTGGGCACAGGGGCCGCACGGTTGGGGGTTAGAATGAAAATATGGATGATGATAAACACCCATGTGAAGTTTCAAGGTAATGGGCGAAGCAGTTGCAGAGATATAGTATAACGAAAATGTTTTAACCAAAAAACTCTAACCAGACGTACATTAAAAAGTTAACGTTGAAAATGGCTAAGTCAATTACGTAGAAATAATAGGTGAAGGTAAAAAAATGGTCGCATGTTGGATAGTTGTATGTGGTAGGCACCCCTTGGTTATGAAGCTGTGAAAGTTTGGTGGTCCTAGGTGGTACAGTACCAAAGAAATGGACTTAAACACGAAAACTTAACATTGTAAACGCGAAAACTTAACATTGAAAATGGCTAAGTCGACTGCGCGGAAAAAATGGGTGAAGTTAAAAAAAAAGTAACATGTTGGATAGTGATATGTGGTGGGGTACCCCTTGATTATGAAGCTGTGAAGTTTGGTGGTCCTAGGTGGTACAGTACCAAAGAAATGGACTTAAAAACACGAAAACTTAACATTGTAAACGCGAAAACTTAACATTGAAAATGGCTAAGTCGACTACGCGGAAAAAATGGGTGAAGTTAATGAAAAAGTAAAAAAAAGGGTAACATGTTGGATAGTGATATGTGGTGGGCACCCCTTGATTATGAAGCTGTGAAAGTTTGATGGTCCTAGGTGGTACAGTAAACAAAGAAATGGACTCAAACACGAAAACTTAACATTGATTGTCAACGCCCGCCGCCCGCGCCCGCCCGCCCGCCGCCCACCGCCCACCGCCCGCCGCCCGCCCGCCCGCCCCCCGCCCGCCCGCCCCGCCCGCCGCCCGCCCGCCCGCCCGCCCGGCTTTCGCCAATCCAATAGCCTGGATTTTTTTTCAAAAAACCTGGCTAAAAAACAATACGGGTTTAATAGGGTTTCATCGAAACAATGTATTTGTTACGAACAACCTATCGACGATCGACCAGAACCAGCAGGTCTTGGCCCGCTTCCCCAGCCTCGGAGCGAACGACGTCATTGTGCCGGGGACTGTTCGCCTTGCTTTCACTATTTCGCTGACGTCGACAGACGCGGACCGAACTGTCGTTCAGAACCTGGTTCGCGCCATCGTCAAGAAATCCACGATAACTATTTATGGTAATGAGGTGATGTCGATCGACGACAGCGACGTCTACCATTGTTACCAAGACCTGTGGAAGACGGCGCAAGAGCGCGAAAACGCGGTCTATCAGGGTATTGACACCAGCCGAAATAGGAACGTAACCAGACTTAGAATCGGGGCTAGTGACAAGGCAACCTCTTCTACATCCCACTCGACTTTGAGTTGCTGGAG
Organism: Conchocele bisecta; assembly: GCA_029237695.1. Taxonomy (NCBI): domain Eukaryota; kingdom Metazoa; phylum Mollusca; class Bivalvia; order Lucinida; family Thyasiridae; genus Conchocele; species Conchocele bisecta. Next base: position 197,840,927 of record CM055265.1, on the reverse strand, counting down.
AGCCACATGCCCTACTATCAGAGTGCTTTGGCTGACCGCCTCGAATACGAACTAACGTTCAACGACTACGGCCGAGTTCTCATATACACTGAAATGGCATCGACGTATTCGATCGACAATGTTTCGCTGGAGTACGACATGGTCACAATACCCGAATTCGCGCGATTGATCAGAACCCAGTACGACGGGCGCGTTGCCATACTTTACGACCGAGTTCTTCGCCATCGCAAGATGACGAAAGACAAAAGCGACACATTGTGGAATATTAATGTCAACGTCCCCGCCCACTCGATGAAAGGTATACTGATGCTGTTCGAGGAGGCTCGGTTCGCGCTCGGGGCTAGAAAAAGCGACACATTTTATAACCCCAAAATCACAAAGGTCGAGGTGACGATCGAGGGAGTCCCCAATCAGCTATACAGCCAGGGCCTTCGCGCGCACCAGCAGTGGGACGAAACCAAAAAGCAATTTGCTGCCGGCTCTAAGCGCACCCCGGAGGTTGCCGCGGTGGCCAAAGACCCGCAGCTCTCTGACGTCTCTCTCGCGGAGTTCCTGACTTCCAAGTACGCGCTATGGCTAGACATGCAAACCAGCGACGACGACCAACTGCACGGTAGTGGGCGTCGAGTGGAGAATGCCTCCGAGGGTGTGACGATCCAGATAGCCAAAGAGGCGGACGGAGCTGGCGCATTGAACGTGTACATATATATAATAATAGATGCGCAACTCAACATCGAAGATGGCCGATACGTCTCAGCACTCTACTAAAAATAAAAAAATCTCTGTTTTTTACGAAGGATGCCCACTCTGCCATAATATGTGGGCAGACAGGATGCGGAAAAACGGTTTTCATCCTGGGCTTGCTCGAGGGCTCCTACCGCGATGCATGTCGACACATTGTGATCATGTGTCCCACTGTACGGCACAACAAGACTTATCAGCGGCTCCCGTGGATCTGGGCCGACCCTGAGGTCTACGTCGTTGACTCCGGCGACAGGCTTCACGATTGGCTGCGGGTCTTCTACCAAGTCTTTCAGGGCGAACCCACCCAATACGTGATTTACGACTGTTCGACCAAGGCGGCGATGACCAAAAGGAAGGACATGCTCTCCGAGCTCGCATTTTCGGGCCGGCATGCGGGGCAAAGCGTATGGATCTCTATTCAGAAGTACAACGCCGTCCTCAAGGATTTGCGCGAGCAAACGAAATGGGTCGCCCTCTTTCACTACAAGGACCGAGACTCATTCGATGACTGTCTTCGAGAGAACGACGTTATCCCAACGCGCGAGGAGCGACTGGAGGTTCGACAGATGCTTTCGGAAACTAAGCACCCCAATCTTCTGTTAAAGACTGATCAACCAACTGCTTACAAAGTAATAATTGCTAAGAAATTATTAAGCGCAACTTAGATTGTGCTTAACGATCGTTAGTAACTGCTGAACAATTGTTAACAAATGCTGAACAAATGCTGAACAAATTCTTAACAATGCTTAACAATTGTTAACAAATGCTGAACAAATGCTTAACAATTGTTAACAAATGCTGAGCAATTGCTGAACAAATGCTGAACAATTGTTAAAAATGCTGAGCAAATGCTTAACAATGCTTAGCAATGGTTAACAAATGCTGAACAAATGCTTAACAAATGCTTAACAAATGCTGAACAATGCTTAACAATTGTTAGCAAATGCTGAACAAATGCTGAACAAATGCTGAACAAATGTTGAGCAAATGCTTAACAATGGTTAACAAATGCTGAACAATTGCTGAACAATGTGGGAATCAATTTGTTGATATGCTGCAAGCTTCGCTGCGAGCATAACGGTGATCATAATTATCGGGTGGTGCGCTTGGCAATATGTTATTTAGACTTATGAGGCTTGTCAGAATAGCACTCAAAATGAACTGCGACGAACTTCTCGATCAGCTAATGGAAGAAACAGTCGCCGACTGTCGATACGACTGCCGACACGGCTGGAACTGTAGGAACGACTGCCGACACGGCTGAAACTGTAGGGACGTCTGTCGGCACGACTACCGACACGGCTGTCGGCTCGTCAGAAACCACGACTTCGCAGCGACGCCAACGGCTCGCTGCGCTGGTTGCAGGGGGGCAGGCCGAGCAGTATCTGGGGCGACGTCTCACAGTCGACCAGGTTTATAAGATGTCAGACGCACAGATTGAGAAATGGTATGCCCGATACGAATCGCGGCTAGGCGCGGTGATGACGAAAACCCTAGGTGCGGCAGCCATTCAGCTCTTCGCAGCAGTGGCGAGTACGTTTCTGCCAATCCAGAATAAATCGGGATTGGTCGACGACCTCGCGACTGATCCCTTTGTCTGACACGTGCTAAGAACAGCTTGCTGCGTAATTTACCACAAGTTTGGCATGTTCTTAGCACCGCTGATAACTGCGTTGACCACAGCTAAGCACAGTCAATTTGGACATATATGCCCACGAACTATAAGCTCAGAAAATGATGACACAAGACGCACACCTGTGAGAGTGACGGAGCCCGTTTCACATGAACTATCGGAGATTGCACCTCAGGAGCAAGCTCCGATAGCACGACACAATAAAAACAAAAGGAGAGACAGCTGGGCGGGCAGCGGCTGCTGCCCGAAAAGCTAAACAAGATAAAAATACTCGCCGAGCTTCGAGAGGCTAAACAGTCGTTAGTTGTTCCAGCTGTTGTTGAAACAGCAAAACGCCCGAAGGCGGTTCCAGCGGAACATCCGAAGGCAGCTGCGGTTCAATCTCAGATAGTTCCTGTGGAACGTGCTCCAACCTGGATCATCCCGTGGGTTGTTGGTGGTGGTCTGGTAGTTGCAAGCACCTTGTCGGTGTTCCCACTGTGGAACAACCTTTCGCGACAACCAGCTACGGTTCCAAAGGAAGTTCCGAGAGCGATTGGGCCCCATTTAAATACTGTTCGCGATCCCTTTTATATGCAATAACTGTATAGTTATCACTATATTTAATGGCTGAATACGATGGTCAAATAATAGTTAATGCTGTTTATCACGCCGTGGTGATATCGAGCCTCAGTATCGGGTTTGCTTGACTATCAAAGATGGTCTTCGGAGGGCCCGCTCCCAAATTGGAGATAACTGCGAGAGACGTAGGTCTCGTGACCCTAGATGTAGCGGCCGCAGTTGGGACCCGAGATTATCTAGTTAAAGCTGGAATTCTACCGGCTAATATATGGAAATAATGGCTTCGATCGCAATGCTCGTAGGTGGCGCGGTGGTGAACGCATTAGCGTTCAGCGGTAGCAACTTTCTATTCTCGAATCTGCGAAGCTCGGACGTAGATAAGGAGCGCAAGCGTCACGATTTAGCTGTAGAACGACTCCAGAGCGCACACGCAGCATGGTCACGAAAACGAACCGCCCGTCTGGACAAGATCAACGAAGATCTTCGCCGCGAGAATCACGCCGTGCAAACTTTCCGGAGCGTTGACACGGCCATCCGCGAGTACATATCCGCAGAAAAATCTCGCGCCGCTGGATCCCGAGCCCCAGCTTTCAGACTTCTATTTGCCGTCAGAGGCACAAAAAGACCGCGAGATCGCGTTCGTCGTCGTGGGAATGGTTGCGACAGGTCTCGTCAGCTACTATATTGCAAAGCAATAAGTTCGTAGCAATAAGCATTTGAACTTTTTTTAATATATATATATATATATAGGACGATTTTAGTTGACGAGCTTTATTTAGCTCTGCTTGATGTAGGCTACACGGCCATTAAACACCGTTTAGCTGGCGCAAAGGCTCTGATCCGTCTGGCCCAAGATTATCTCAAGACGTGGCGCGAGGACGAAAACGAGGCCGCCCTTTTCGCAAAGCGGATGTTAGATTTCTCCGAGTTCCTTCAGAACTTAACCTGCTGAAGTGAAACTTCTAACAAAGGTTTAGTATTGACGACGTTGTTACCGGACGCTCTGGCGAGGGCATGTTGGAGACTGTTCGATCTACTTGAATACCTTGCATACGATGGACACGCACAAGCTTGATAGCAAACTATCAGTTCGCCTAGCGCACTAGCTAGCGAACACATACTACAGCCCCCGCGGCTACTGGAAGGGACTCGCGGCCATCAAGAACTTCGCCGCGGCGACCAAGGTTTCCGCAAACGCTGCCAAGGATTGGCTGAAGAAGCAGGCCATCTGGCAGATCTATTTGCCCGCGCCGCGCAATATTCCACGCCCGAAATTCGTTGCCGTAGCGAGTCGCTATAAGGGGCTGAGCCACTGGCCACGAAGGAGTTCAAGGAGATTGCCGAGGCTCTTTCCCGAATATATAAGAGGAGCCCTCTCAAATGGCTGAATCTTTTCCAGGTCGATCCTGGCCGCTGTTGGCTAAACACGACGTTTCTGTCAGACGCGGCCGCATCGATGTCCACCGGGACCAGGGGATTGTGGAGCTGTTCAATTGGACCCTGGCTGAGAGGCTGTTCGGACACCAATATGCCAAAGAGCTTGTATACCCTCATACGCGATCGACCGAGTGGGTGACCAGGCTGCCCGCCGTGGTCTCTGCACTGAACGGCGAGGTGACCAGATTGATCGGTAAGAAGCCCGTGAATGCCATCAAGGCGAATAAGGTGTCGCACAAGCCCTCTGCCGTCTCGCGCGGGCGACCCGTTGGTTTAGCGGAGCAACGGCTTCCATCAGATGTTGCCGTCCGGTACCTCTATCAGCCCGGAAAGCTTGCGGGCGGACTCCGCCGCGCGACTGATCCCGTGTGGTCTCTTAATGTATATCATCTGGATCGATCTATTAGCAAACCCAATGAGCCCGTCCTCTACTATTTCGACAGTGGTCCATCGCGCGGGTTTGTTCCCCCGGACCACCCGTCCTCATAGTCGGTCAGGCTCTCGTCAGAGCCTTTCCGTTAGTCCATAGTTGTCTCCCCTTGTTCAGATTGCTTTTAGTTTTACCTATCTATAGGCTCGGTGTGTACCCCGTCTTCCATCACTCTCCTCTTGTCGTAGTACGCCGACAGCCCCAACTACTCCAGCTTGTACGTCTTCATCACACCGTTAACCATTCGGAATCCCCTGTTCTCCGCCATGTCCCTACCCCCTTCGAGAGCTCTTGTACCTCCCCCAAGTCAGATCGTTAGATCACCTCGACATCCCCTTGGCCGAGTGCTTAGAGCTTCCGTCACCCCCACGTAGTAGCACTTGTTGCACAGAACGATGGCTCTATCCCCATGGAATTCCAGCTTGAACAGTCCCGGCGTTCTGTTGCTCCACCTGTCCCACGCCAACCACTCGGCCTTTTCCTTGTTTAACTTTCTCTTCTTTTTCTTTCTCACCACCGCCGCCAGCGTCTTCTCCGACACCGTGAAGTACATGCTGTCAGTGTCCATCTGTATCAGTTCGAAATCTCCGCGATCCAAGTACTTGTCCATGAAGTCGTAGTAGAACTCCAGCCATCCGGAGCTTGGCCAACTGGTAGACCGCTATGCCACATTGAAACGGTCTTTTGATCACCACTCGAGTCTTCCTGCTCGATATCTCGTAATCCTCCCCAATCTCCTCCAGGTATTGGAACCACGCCGACCTCAGTGTCCGATCGACAGTATTCTCATCCTTCGTATAAGTGGTGTTCATGTGTCTCTCTTGCGCCTCTATCAGCTTGCCACAACACGCGTTGCCAACCAGTTTGAATATCTCTACCAACACCGCCTTGCTCTTGTAGACGTCCCCCGTCCGTCTGGCGGCGGTGACCTCTTCCACAAACCATTGGAACGGTTTGCCGGGCGTGTAGTCTATCACCCTATGCACCGCCTTGACGACCAGACCGTGCTCCAGATACCACTTTAGCAACGGGGAGTATATGATCATCTTCTTGGAGGACAGTGCCCTCACGAGCTTTATCTGACCTTCGACCCTAGTCCTCCCGGTCCTGGTCAGGTAGTCCTTCATGTGCTGCGGAACCTCGGTCTCGTCGATTAATGAACAGCGGCGACATTTCCGAGAACTTATTTCGCAACATTTCCGGGACCTCTACATCCAAATCTGCAAAGCCGAACCACTCGTCGCGTCTGGCCTTCCTCATGAAACGGTCTATATACGACTGTCTTTCCGGGTCGTCCCACGTCCATACCTTCTCCTCCCTGCACGGCATGTCCTTCGACAGAGTAGACAGGTACAGCGCATTGGCGTCGTACCCCAGCACCGCCTTGCACATCTTCTACTCCCGACTCCCTACCTGACCCCTGATCGTCAACCTACCAGCCTCGGCGTATCTGGAGAACACTATGGACGGACCCCCAACCAATCCATCCTTCATCATCGCCTACGTCTCTTCCTTCGGCGACCACAGCTCGGGCGTGTCCGCCTTCCCATCGATCGTTCCGTGGAGCAGGTACTGAAGGGAAACCACAGGCAGAGACACAGCGTCCTTGAGTATGTCCACACCCCTCCCCCTGTAGAACTCCGTCATTTTAGTCAGGGCCTCCAGGAACGGTCCGACGTCCAAGTCGTTGTAGTGTTGCAATCATTATTGAAACGTCTTCATTCCCTTTTCTCGGAAGACCTTCTTGCACTCTTTCCACTCCGACATCGACAGTAGGTACTCACCCTTCAACTTCGAGTACCACTCGGGATAGTCGGGCAGCCTCGGGTGGTCGAGCTTGTCCGCGCTATCGAACCACTCGTACGGGAAGTGGGACTTTACCGTTTTACAGTCGTACCCCTTTACCCACCGGTCGTACGTGGTACCGGGTCCCAGATACTGGATGATGTCGAGAAATCAAAACTCTGGAGTAAACAGAAACATCGTCGTGCTGGCCCTCTTTCCGACCATCACCTTATTCACGGTGGCCGCCAACTTCTCGACAAGGTACTGCTTGATGAGGTTCAGGTCGTACATGCTGCAGTTGAACCCCACCACCGGGACTTGGTGGATCCACGAGACGATCTTCTCTTGCTGAGGCTTCGACAGCATCCCTTTGTCGGTCGGCATACAATTCTTCCTAACAACCTCCCTGATGACATTGCCTCTCCTCTGCAGCTTGGTCACGAACTTCTCGACCAGCGTGTCGGGGTCTCGTTCGCAGATGTGGGTGATCCCCTCTTGCATCGTATCCCCCAACGACACCGATATAGGGACGTGCTCGACCTCGAATGTCAGGTCTTTGGTGGGTCGCGTGGTTTTCGACTTGTCGAGATACGCCTCGACGTCGTAGACTATCTGGTGAGGGTACAGAGTCGTCTCCTCCTCGCGCGGTGATGGATAGTGGGGATTCCCCTCATCCAATCACGCGCACTCCCACTTCACCACCAACTCGTAACCCGCCTTCCTTATCTTGGCGTCTTGGATGTTCGTCCTCCTGCAGAGCGCTCCCGCGTTACCTCTCATGTTTGTGCTTTCCCACCCTCTCCTCTTCTCTGTTCAACCATTGAATCGACATCGTGCTCGCTGACCCATTGGGGTAGAACGCCTTCTCGTATGCCGACTGCGGTCTCTCTATCCTCTTACCGGGACATATCACCACGGTCTTCCCACCCATGCATGTGGTTGCGTGCCTGTGCATGTTAGACGATTTTGTGAACCGTTGTTGACATCCGGTGCACCAGTACTCGTTCGTCATCTTGCGGAGGTTCTTGATGAGGAACGAGTGACTTCCAAACATTCCTATCGTCATGATATTCTCCCCAACCGCGTCGTAGTTTGCCGGAGACTTCATGAGGTACCACACTCCGTCGTGGGTGGGCTCGTAGACACGAATGCCCAGCTTGAAGTGCTCTTCGACCTTCTTAATATCGTCCAGAGGGATTCCCTTACTATGCGGTCCGTTATCGTGACCGAGGTATTCGTGAGCCAGAGCTCGTGCCTCCTCACAGCAGCGGTCGGGTCTCCCTCCACGGTGGATGGCTATGCACCTAAACAGACACAAGTAGTCGTCGTACGTGTCGATGGAATACATTCCCTTCTTCTGTCTTAGCCAATCGGGGAGTTTTCCCGCTCCCATGAGAAGTTGTTGCGCATCGATGATCATCTTCACCTCGACCGATATCCAACGAACAAATGTCCTTTTGTGCTTGGTCTATCGACTTTGTCGATCTCCATTCGACCTTTCTCTCTATCGGCTATCCAACTCTCAGCTGTGGCGATCTCGTTTATCCACGGACTGCCCGGTGAGTTTTTGTGAAAGATCATCGTAGCATCTCTGGGCGAATTGTATTCATTATGCGATTATCAATCTCCCCGTCTACCCCCCTCTCGAAGGTCCAGACTATCTTCCTCCTACTCCTATCAACAGTTTCCCTAGCTTCGGCTTCTTCGGCGAGAATCCTGGGACCCTCCTCCACCAAAGCTCTGGCGATATTTCTCCACCTCCTATGGAGGCTCGCCGTGTGTCTTTGATAACTCACCTTAAAGAGTGCTTTTCTGCGTGCGCTGGGATCGTCTTTTACACGCTGCGCGTAAGCAGTGGCACGCAGACTGGCAGTCGTCTCGTTCTCCAATTTCTCGGATCGTTTTTCGGGGTCGGCAGGCAGTCGTCCGGTCGAACCCGCACACCGCAGCCTCTCCTCGCGAACGACGGCTCGCGCGTCACTTATCCTATCTGCTATATCTTTCTTGAGTTTCAAACCTCTAAAGGAAATTCCCCAAATCTTAGCTTCCTCTCTCATTTGCTTTATGGTAGGCATTATGCTGAGTATAACCAATGGATTCTTATCTCTAATAGGGTGTAAGTTGTTGATATGTATGACAGATTGCTGTATTATACTGAGTATAACTTATGGATAACTTATCTCTAACAGTGCGTCAGAGGTGGTGACTTGATATGTATGACAGGTTTTGCTATGTATGACAGATCGCTGTATTATACTGAGTATAACCAATGGATTCTTATCTCTAATAGGGTGTAAGTTGTTGATATGTATGAAAGATTGCTGTATTATACTGATTATAACCAATGGATAACTTATCTCTAACAGTGCGTCGGAGGTTGTGACTTGATATGTATGACAGGCCTGCTATGTATGGCAGATTGCTGTATATACTGAGTATAACATAGGGATGGTTTATCTCTAAGATGTTGTCAGAGGTGGTGACATCTCGTCTCATTGATAACTTCTCATCCAGTCGAGGAAGTATATGGTCTCGTGGTTGCTGAAAATGATTTTCCACTCTTCTCATCCATAACGTGCGAACAGTGGGAGGAAAACCCAAGTAGTATATGGGAGTCAAAAATGATACCACCTCCTGATGGGAGGCACCGCGCGTAGCGTTGGGCTTCCACAGTTAGGTGGTATAATTTTGACTCACATATACTACTAATTAATATATTTACCAGAAAGTTCAACAATGAATACATTTATATTCTTGCCAAATTATTTGTTTAATTTACAGTAAATTGTTTGTCCGAGTTTGCATAGGTCTTCATTCGTAATTTATCGCTAACACGGATACGTTACAATACTTAAACAAATCTACTGACACGACAATATTTAATTGATGAAAATAAATTATTTTTTGTCCCACTTAAACAAATGTTTGTGTAGTAAAGCGTTCATAGCTCATGAGGCCAACATTGTGTTGAGAACAGTTATTTTTGTTTTTCCTAGTTTCTCGACCAATGAAAGCATAGCATTTCGTCTCACATATTGTGACTTTTTCTCCAATATCTACTCAATTTATTAATTAACCCTTAAACCGCTATCTTAATTTTTTGTCGTCTGTTGTTTATTTTCTATTTTCCATTTTTATCATCCAAAACATGCTTTGACAGCACTTTAGAATAATTTACAACATGCGCTGACGGCACTTTAGAATAATGTGCAACATGCTTTGACAACACTTCGGAATCATTTCCATTGAAAATGATTCTGAAGTGCTGTCAAACCATGTTTTTATTGAGAAATATGGCAAGATATAAAAGCAACAGTAGACGACAATTGTTGTGAGTAGCGGTCTAAGGGTTAAATGTTCCACTACGTAGAAAGGTATTATATATCGCGAAAAACTAATCTATTAATCAATTTGTAAACTATAATTATTATTGAAATCCATCTCAGTATTTACCAGAAAAAAAAAAAATTCTCCCAGTTTGCATAAAAGTGTTACACATGCCATCCATCGCTAACAAGGCCAATATTGTGTTGAGAAAAGTTCTTACATCAATGTTATGTTATTTAATGTTTTTAATTTTTAATTTTTTTCTCCCAGATTGCATAGAAGTGTTTCACGTGCCATTCATTGCTAACAAGGCCAATATTGTGTTGAAAACAGTACGTTAACCCTTAGACCGCTATCTTATTTTTTTTGTCGTCTGCTGTTTATTTTCTATTTTCCATTTTTATCATAAAAAAACATTCTTTGGCAGTACTTTAGAATAATTCACAACATGCTTTGCTGTCAAACCATGTTTTTATTGAGAAATGAGGCAATATATAAAAGCAACAGCAGACGACAATTGTTGTGAGCAGCGGCCTAAGGGTTAATTTAAATCAATCTATTTACCAGAAAATATTTTTTAATTTTCTTATTTTTTGTCCCAGTTTGATAGAAGTGTTTCACATACCATTCATTGCTAGCCAGGCCAATGTTTCAGTGATTGTGGCATTGGACCGAGGAAATTGGGGTAATATACGGACGGACAAGGGCAACGCACGATGAAGGTCCCCTTTGGTAAGGGACTAATAAATAATAGAAGCATGTACATGTATTATGTATGGGCAAAGACAGCTGTTGAAACTGTGTGTTATTTGTTCTAATAAATACAGTACAAGACTGAATCACTCAGAAACTTTCAACACAAATGTCTTTGTCACCTGATATAGGCCTTCAGCACAGAGGCCACATTAGTGTGCTATATAATGAAAATATGGATGATGACAAATAAGTATAGAATTGTCAAGCCAATCTGACTTATAATAGAGATAGTAGGTAGCCGTCGGCTTCAACACTACTGTCCGTTTCACAAAACCTACCCGAATTTTACGGCCATATAAGCAATGCAAAAACAATATTTTTTTCGATAATATTGAATTGCATTTCTCCATAAAAGAATATGTTTTTACCACTTATTTGAACCGTCTCGTCGAGCTCAGCATCCAATAATGTACAAATCCACAACAAATGCCTTTGCCAATATTTAAACCCATTGAAAACTGGAAATGAAAATTGTCATCTGCTGTTGTTTTATATCTTGCATTCTTTCTCATTAAAAACATGGTTTGACAGCACTTTAGATATCATTTCCATTGGCGATCAGACAATTTTGAAAAACCAAAAAAGAAAAGAAAAAAGCAGACGACAATGTTTGTTTCCTGCTTTCAAAGGGTTCACAAAGAAATACATTTATAACATAGCAGAGGAACAGGAAACTGATTATATGTGTTTCTGATAAATATGATTCAAAAACTTTAAAATCTCAAATTCTAAGCCATAATTGGCGGGAAATGAAAAATGTCGTCTGCATTATTTTCTCGAATTTGTTTATGGCGGGAAAATCTAGCTTTACCCAGTGCAGACTCAAAGAAAGGAGTGATTACTTTTACAATACATGAAATCATATTTCAAATCAAAATCAAATGATTTGATTGGCCGAGAAATGTTGGTGCAACAGCAGACGACATTATTCAAATCAGGCTGTTTAATTAACCCTTACAATGCTGCATTGAATTCTGTCGTCTGCTGTTTTGTTTACTATTTTCCATTTTTCCATTTTTCCATTTTCCATTTTCCATTTTTCTCATCAAAAACATGATTTCACAGCACAAAGAAAATGTATTCTAAGGTACTGCCAAACCATGTTTTTTATTGAGAAATAAGGCAAAATATAAAACAACAGCAGATGACAATTTTCGTTTTCAGCATTCTAATGGTTAAGAGAAAACAATTTTAAAATAGAAATGTGGCCTGTCGGCACACGAATACCCCCACTGGCAGCCAAAGAAAACGAGGCATTTTTGATTATAAGCCATTTAGCCGAGCGTAAAGGTTTCAAACGCATTAAGTTTGTAACCTTGACCCTGGGCATAGTGTGATAATCCATGCATCGGTGTAGAAGATATAGAGCGGAAGGGAATTTCAATAGGTTTGACCTTTGACCTTCAACTATGACCTTGACCTTGGACGTAGGTGCGTGGTTATTGATCGCGACACACCTTCTCATCCTGAGAAACATTTGTGCCAAGGCATTTGATAATTCATGCATCGGTGTAGAAGATATAGAGCGGAAGGGAATTTCAATAGGTTTGACCTTTGACCTTCAACTGTGACCTTGGACGTAGGTGCGTGGTTAGCAATTTGATAATCCATGCATCGGTGTAGAAGATATAGAGCGGAAGGGAATTTCAATAGGTTTGACCTTTGACCTTCAACAGTGACCTTGACCTTGGACGTAGGTGCGTGGGTATTGATCGCGACACACCTTCTCATCATGAGAAACATTTGTGCCAAGCCATTTGGGAATTTCAATATTTTTTACATTTGACCTTCAACTGTGACCTTGACCTTGGACGTAGGTGCGTGATTATTGATCTCGACACACCTTCTCATACTGAGAAACATTTGTGCCAAGGCATTTGATAATCCATGCATCGGTGTAGAAGATATAGAGCGGAAGGAATTTCAATAGGTTTGACCTTTGACCTTTAACTGGGACCTTGACCTTGGACGTAGGTGCGTGGTTATTGATTATGACACACCTTCTCATCATGAGTAACATTTGTGCCAAGCCATTTGATAATCCATGCATCGGTGTAGAAGCTATAGTGCGGAAAGGAATTTCAATAGGTTTGACCTTTGACCTTCAACTGTGACCTTGACCTTGGACGTAGGTGCGTGGTTATTGATCGCGACACACCTTTTCATCATGAAACATTTGTGCCAAGCCATTTGATGATCCATGCATCGGTGTAGAAGATATAGAGCGGAAGGGAATTTCAATAGGTTTGACCTTTGACCTTCAACAGTGACCTAGACCTTGGTCGTAGGTGCGTGGTTATTGATCGCGACACACCTTCTCATCATGAGAAACATTTGTGCCAAGCCATTTGGGAATTTCAATATTTTTGACCTTTGACCTTCAACTGTGACCTTGACCTTGGACGTAGGTGCGTGATTATTGATCGCGACACACCTTCTCATCATGAGAAACATTTGTGCCAAGCCATTTGATAATCAATGCTTCGGTGTAGAATATATAGAGCGGAAGGGAATTTCAATAGGTTTGACCTTTGACCTTCAACTGTGACCTTGACCTTGGACGTAGGTGCGTGGTTATTGATCGTGACACACCCTCTCATCATGAGAAACATTTGTGCCAAGCCATTTGATAATCCATGCATCGGTGTAGAAGATATAGAGCGGAAGGAAATTTCAATAGGTTTGACCTTTGACCTTCAATTGTGACCTTGACCTTGGACGTAGGTGCGTGGTTATTGATCGCGACACACCTTCTCATCATGAGAAACATTTGCGCCAAGCCATTTGATAATCCATGCATCGGTGTAGAAGATATAGAGCGGAAGGGAATTTCTATAGGTTTGACCTTTGACCTTCAACTGTGACCTTGACCTTGGACGTAGGTGCATGGTTATTGATCGCGACACACCTTCTCATCATGATAAACATTTGTGCCAAGCCATTTGTTAATCCATGCATCGGTGTAGAAGATATAGAGCGGAACGGAATTTCCAACAGACCGACAGACCGACAGACCGACAGACCGTCGAGACGGTTCATATGAGTGGTAACAACGTACTTTGGAACAGAAATTGAGAAAATAAGGAAAAAATATTATCCAAATATTCATACTACTGTAAATCTATCCGGCCTATGAAGAGTCCAGAAATGGTTTTGGTCACTCAATCAAAGAATACCAAGTTATATATAGAGTGACAGTAAGGCCATATCCGTGGAGGTCCGAGTTTCTGCGATTCCGATCGGCAACATCAGTTTTACAGCTCAAACAGTGGAAATGTTTGATGGACTGATTGGTGTTTTCAGTAGAATGGTGTGATTAACACTTTCACCCGTAAGTAACTGGAATGGATTTTGATATGTTAATTTTGCAACCTATCCAATTTTCACAAAATGATGTTCAGACTAGTCCATTTACGAAAAGATGGTGTTTTTGCTTTCAAAAATATGAAAATTACTTGCAAAAAGTGCAGATCCTGATGAGACGGCTCGTCACGAGCTGGCTCATCCGGATATACACTGTTTGCCAATACCACTATACATGCCTGTGGTGTTGAAAGGGTTAAATGCGTAAATTGAATTTCATTTTATGCCTGCCGAGCAATGACCAATTAGTTAAATGGAGTTTTTCCGTCCGTTCAACAACAACGATTTATTGATTGACTGGGAATTTTTATCAGTTTAACTGTTGATTGAACAGGATGTTATGTAGTCAGTAGTCATAACGAGACGTTTCGTCTGAACCTGCATTGCTTGTGGACGTTTTGGTTTTTTCCCTTTCAAATTTAATAGTGCAATAATCTAAAATTTAATTCCAAGCACGTGACTCAACACAAACATTAGATTCTATTTATGTTGTAAGCATATTTATTACACTAGTATTATTATGATTGTTAATGAACCATGTTAATACACCTAGAACACACCCTCTTTTATACCATAAGCAGTTACCACAGAGTGCTCGAGTGATGAAAACCGATGTCCAGAACCTCTGCAGATCACAGTAAACCCCGACATCCACGAGATATTGCCGTAACCATGGCAACAACAACTCAACGCTTACTGCAGCCAGACTGGTCGCCGCCGTCTTGCCCGATTGAGTCGTCGCCTTCCGACACTCCGTTCCACATCTGATACGCGGATATATTCGCCCCCCATTCCCCCCCGGAGGCGTGAGAAACATTCCCCATCTCTACGCCCGTATTTTCCAACTCCATCTCATCTTCCGTGATCGGCTCGATTTTAACGTTCGAAGCCGACCCCGAATTCGAGTCATTGTCTCCTGATGCAACGTTCCCATTTGATTTTTCGGTATTGTGTTGTTGTGACTCAACATACGATTCCCCCGATGTTTGTGTATGACTCATCTGTAATGACGACTGGAAACTTATCGACATATCCGTACTCTGCAAACCTAACGAAGTCCCGTTAAAATTGTTCGCATCGTCGTCACCAGGTTTAAATTTTCTAATCGCGACATCGTCCAACACACACCTGCCCCCTGGTGTGGAGAATCTCTGAAATGCGGAAGAAAAGTTTCTGCCGATACTGAGCGGGCTTTCGTCCTCGTGGCCAGAAGCGACGCGGCTCATTGAGACGGGATGAACACCACGAGGGCGTTCGGCGGGGACCGGGTGAGAGGCAGAGGCACGAGGGCTCGGCTGAGGGGGACCGCCGCGGGGGTAGGTCGACGGCCGAGATGGAGCAGCCGGTGGCTCCTGGGCTTTTTTTCTGTGGTGGCCTGAAAATATGATGAAGACATTTCAGGGCATTTCCCCTCTATATTATAGAGGCCGCTGATCTTCGGTTACTTCAATGTGATGTTTTTTCACAAATTTCATTTTACATCATCAGACCTCCAGATAAGGTGCGTATTGGCGTATTTTACGCACATATTTTAGCAGAATACGCATTGATTATCATAAGTGGGAGTACACAATACTCACAGCAATGTGAAAATACACATCGATTTTCAAATTGAGTAGTGAAAATACGGTAATAAAGTTGAAAATGTACTTAGTCGAGCTATATTTTTCTATCAATTGTTTGTTTGTTTATTGGTGTTTAAAGGCCTATCAACAGCTAAGGTCATGTAAGGCCGGGCAAACGATCCCGTTATAACCTACTGTATTGGGAGGAAAATCCCAAAATGAGAATGGAATATTTACATAGCGAACAAGAGTGCCGTAAGTCACAAAATACGCCCGTCAAATATGGGCCAGACAGCAAAGATGCAGAAATGTGAAGCTGTCACCAAGGCAAGAAACATTAATGAGAATTTGAAACTCTATAGCATTATTTCTTCATCTAATTGTGCTAAACATGTATACTAATTTAGGCAGAGATGTGTAAAGTAGAAATGATATAGAATTGGATACAAACACGTAGAAAACATGGCTAAGTTAAAGGTACATGCCTACGCAGTAGGCACAAAATGTTCTTTATTGGAATTAAATAAGTGTATAATTATGTCACTATTCCACCAGTTCTAAAAATTACGAGTGCCCGCTATACAAATATAATCATTTATTAATTATCAATTTATTGTTAGCGACGCGCGGCGGTAACAGTCTATTTTGATAATGTGCGGGGACGACACCTTTCACATCACGGCTTGCGGTGCGCATGTGCAGTATACTACGCGCGCCAGTAGGCTTCCCAATATGTAAACAAGACTATCAACATGTTGAAACGTCCAGGACGGACATTGTATGAAACGGCGTCAGCCAAAAAAAGGCGAAATGTCTGAGAGACAGGCAGTACAGTTAAAATAACTCGTTAGTGGGTAGAAAAATGGCTCATATAAGGCATGACAGAAAATGAAAAGTAATAGTACAGTGTAACGTGCTGCGTTGGCATGTACCTTTAAAAAGGTGATATTTTTGTTAAAAAATATTGTTTCGGCATAAAAACAGCAATGTGCACATCTTTAATATGTGTAGAAGATGTGTGTATAGTTTCAGATCGATCGACTGAACGGTTTAAGAGGAGTTGAGTACACAAACTCGGTACCGTATATATAATTGTATAGAAAAATGTAGAAAAAATTGCTAAGTTAAAAAGGTGATATTTTTGTTAAAAAAATATGTTTCGGCATACGAACACGAAGGTGCACATTTTCAATATGTGTAGAAGATGTGTGTATAGTTTCAGATCGATCGACTGAACGGTTTCAGATGAGTTCAGTACACAAACTCGGTACCCTATATATAATTGTACAGAAAAATGTAGAAAAAATGGCTAAGTTAAAAATGTGATATTTTTGTTACAAAATATTTTTGCGGCATAAAAACACGAAGGTGCAGTCCTCTTCAATATGTGTAGAAGACGTGTGTATAGTTTCAGAACGATCGACAGAACGGTTTCGGAGAAGTTGTGTACACAAACTATGTACCCTATATAGAATTGTATAGAAAAATGTAGAAAAACTGGCTTGTACCCTATAAAGAATTGTATAGAAAAATGTAGACAAAATGGCTAAGTGAAAAACGTGATATTTTTGTTAAAACATATTTTTTCGGCATAAAGACACCAACGTGCACATCGTCAATATGTGTAGAAGACGTGTGTTTAGTTTCAGAACGATCGACTGAACGGTTTCGGAAGAGTTGTGTACACAAACTATGCACATTTTCTGTCCGCCGCCCGCCCGCCGCCCGCCGCCCGCCCCGCGGTAAAACATAATACGTACCGTTTTTTAAAAACGGTCGTATAAAAAAGCGGAATGTCAATATTTTTCTGATTGTTTTCTCATTTCTCATCAAAATTGTATGTTTTTACCACTAAGTTGAACCGTCTCGGCGAGACGGTTCAACTGAGTGGTAACAACATACATTTTGGGTGGATACTGGGGGCACCCAGTAGATTCGCCGGACCAATCTTATGATGCTTCCGGCGCCCCTGTATGCGGTCGTTATTTATCAATACGAGGAAGCTCTTGCTGAAGTTTCGCAAACACCTGACTAAAATATCAGGAGACAGGCAGCATTTTGTTGTACGAGCGTACGTCCAGGTTTACTAGACGTGACCTATAGTTCGGGTCAATGACACCCGAATGACACAGGGGGTGGTTTGTCATCAATGTGAGAAAGCTACTTATGAAGCTTGATAAAGATCCGACTAACATATCAGGAGATATTCAAAATGTGGATCGAAAATTGCTGACCCCTACGTCGTGGACAACGAGAAGACGCAGTGTAATTGTGACATCGTGAGTTTTCACCGGTCACTGTGGCGAATATATTATTGTTTGTAATTATTCCTTCGTCAATTAATTTATATAAAAAAGTATATTGAAAGTGTCTGTCAGCACTTCAATTTTCTGTTGTAAATGAAATATGTAAAGACACATCTTATATGCAGTATGGTGTTATGTATACACAATACAAGGGATCCAGATAAATAACATTCCCTTACAGCGAATGGCATATGCAGCAAAGTACATGGTCAAATAAACAAATAACCTCAAAACCAATGGTAATACTACTAACTAGTATATAATATGCCCTTAAAGTGTGTAAAGCCCATGCGAAATTTAGATCACCGTACCACGTCACATATCAGAAAATATTCATTAGTAGTGACATAACACATTTCAGCGATCAATTGTTAATACCATGTTGCTGAATATACTTCACAACGACAAAATTAATGCGCTTGAAAGGTATTTCAAAATCTTTGTTACAAAATATTTCCAGCATTGTTCACTTCCATACAATTACGATAGACGTTGTAACACATGATATACGTACATGCATACGTATAGAAAAATGCATGTGTAACCAAATTTAACAACATAATAATTGAATGTAATATCTGAAGTAGTCAATGACGTAATATCCAGAGAAAACAGCTTTAGCAAGCGTCCGTGGAAAATATGAAAGCCTTGTTTAGCACAAATAACGTTTGCAACGCTAGTTATAATTTCAATAATAACTTGTTTGCCACATTTGTTCCCGTTCTGTTATTACGCTCATCCATAGTGTGACATATGTTCAGAAATCCACAATCCACAGTTTTGTCAAATTATATCCGCAACTGAGACCCAGTGCATTTTGAAGTGGCTGTGTCTCAGATGTGGATATGAAATGTGAGTGGAACAGCTCGTAAAACAGCATTTAAGGGTAGATTTCCATAGGTTTTCTTAACATATAATATATCCATAGCGTTGCAAATGGTAGTTTTGCTAAACATATAATTATTTTTTCCCGCTGATGCGATCGCACTTAGTAGTTTGACAAGACACTATGTCAGCGACTATGTCACCGATAACATTCAGTTCTCGCATTTTTAAATTCCGTTATTTTATGAGCATGCGCGTACATCGAGTAGTATATAGGGAGTCAAAATGATACCACCTACTGTGATATCATTTACAACCCTCTATAATACCCCCACCACCCCCGAAAAATCACAAATTGGTTAACGAGGAAATTGTCTCCCGACAGCAAATTCATAAATTTGCAACCCCCACGAGGAAATTGCCACCCGACAGCAAATTTATGAATTTTTGAGAAAATAATTAATGCAATTTCAATGTGCCCACGAGTGATAGTTTATATTCCAACACCCAATTTTTTCTCCTCAATATAGCTAATTTATTTCGCAGATCAGCAACTAATTCTACCAGCTCTAGTCTACCACGTTCACCTTTAGCTACCTGACAGCGTAGTTGCTTATGTCTACAAAGAGTTTGGGCACTAACGAATTTACAAGGGCATCTGGGGCATTGAAATTGCGGGGGGACACAAGGAATTTTTTCTACGTCTCGCTAGATGCCTTCGTAGATAGTCTTTACGCGTAAACGTCTTACAACAAGTCTCACACTCCATATATATGTATATATATGTTTATATTCAATTGACGTGAAAAAAAAACATAATGTTTTCGCGACCAATTGAACAGATAAATTTCATAGGTTATACAAAAATATATTACAGAAAATATGATAACGCCAGAAATCGAAAGTTTGAGAAGAGAAGCCGAATCTCTAGGGATTACTTATAGTGAACGGTTGAGAGTTAAGGGGTTGACAAATCTGATAAACTCCACAAAGAATGAGGCGTTTATGAAGCGGTTTACCAGCGCCCACAAACGAGGAGCCTTTAAAGACCTCTCACTAGCAGAGGAAGTTGGTAACAGAATTCAAAAAGAAAGTATTGCGGGGTTAAGGGCTAGTGTAATTAATTCTAAAGAATTACCTTCAAGCACCAATAATTTGTCCCAAATTAGACGCCCAATAGCAAATAATAAGAAAAGATCTATAGTTCGCGCGACAGTGGAAAAAGGTGAAGAAATATTGGGGGCTCATGATGAAACATTGGAAAAGGTAGAAAATGGAAGACGGGTAGTTACATTATCCTTTCGTAAAAACATTGACATCAACGAGTCTGAACGCATGTCCGATAAACTCGCTCCGTATCTAACAACAAATTTTTATTTGAGATATTCATATTCTTACAAGCTAGAACATATGGAGGAAACTAATTCCAATGAAATTGGGGGGGGGGAAAAGGGGAAAACCTATAACTCTAATATTTCACAAAAATCTCGGTGGTAGCGAACCACTATCATCAATGAAAACCGTTAAAAAATGGCTGTCAGATAAGAAGCAAGCACGAATAATGTCCGATAAAATAGACAGACCGAATACAAAGTGGAAGTTTGTAAGATGGGTAGAGGTTTTTGTAAAGCTAATACAGGGCAGTAGGGGAATAGATTTGGGACTACAATCCAAAGAAGCAGCAGGAGGAGAACTTCCAGAATGGTTGAAGAATAAAAAAGGTATGTATTCTTTAGATAAGTATAATGACGACCTTTGTCTGTTCAGATGTTTAGCGATGCATATGACAGGTAACAGACCCGACAGATGTACGGACAAAGCGAGAGAATTTAGTAAGCAAAATTTCGGTAGTAATGTGGTTTCACCAATTACTTTTTCAGACCTGAAAAAGGTTGAAGAGTTTTTTAAAATCGGTATAGAAGTATATCAACCGACCGAATGTGACGTATGGTGGTTGAAAAAGGTACCAGCACACTACAAGGAAATAAATGTAGGTAATACAGCAATGACAATAGGACTGTTTAATAATCACGCATTTCTGATAAAAAACCTTGAAAACCTATCTAAAATTTACGCCTGCGATAATTGCAAACAGAAATTCACGAAAGCGAGTAATATGAAGAGACACGGACCAAAATGTATAAAGGTGAGACAAAAATAGTATGTGATGGTAATTATTTAGAGCGCCCGCGTTCGTCGTTCGAGAAAGCGTTTTACCCAAAAAGTTCTAACAGTTATGGGGCGATCGATTGGATGTATTCTGTGGAAAAGCGGGAGGGAATTCACATTCACCACAAACAGTGCGGACATGGGGGTGAAAGATGGATTTTAGGAGCTCCAGTAGATGGATACTGCCAAGAAAACAATACCGTATATCAATATCACGGCTGTTACTGGCACGGGTGCGAGATTCATGCAAAGCATAGAAAAAAAGGACGCGCATCCACTATGAGAAGAGATACATTTATTAGAAGAAGCAAAGAATTCAACCTAGTAGTTATGTGGGAATGCGAATTCCAAAGAACGGGTAAAGATATAAAGATCGGTTGCGACACTACTCTTTATCCATATCAGATAGTATATGATTTTGAGGCGTATCTCAACCCAGAATTTAAAACGTTAGGTAATAGTTTAGAGTACGAAGCTGAGCACGTTCCGGTAAGCGTTAGCATAGGAGATAATTTCTCAGGAACAGTAACTCATATTTGTGATAAAGATCCTGCAAAACTTATAGAAAAATTTGTAGAAGATTTGAAAGTCAGGGGAAAAGCTATAAGAGAAGAAGTATGGTTGAGATATGGGTTTAATACAGTACATTTGCACAAAAAACAAATTGCTAACATCGAACAGTGGGTAGATCAAGTGCCCGTTATAGGTTTTAATAGTAGTAAATACGATATAAATTTAATAAAGAAATATTTAGTAGGCGAACTATCCGCAACAACAAATAAAGTAATGGTAGGAAAACGTGCAAACGCAACAATATTTCTATTCACCCCAGAGTTTAGATTTCTTGATATAATTCTTTATCTAGGACCTGGTATAATTACGATAGTTGGATAAAAGCATACGATTGTAAGGGACAGAAATCTTTCTTTCCATATGAGTGGTTCGATTCTATTGACAAGCTAGATTATCCAGGACTACCGGATATAGAGAATTGGTATTCCAAACTATCCGGAAAAATGTTTATAGACGAAACAGAATTAACTAAATGTCGCAAAAGTTTTGAAGAAAATAATATGAAAACTTTCAAAGATTGGTTGAAATATTATAACGATTTGGATGTATCACCGTTCCTAGAAGCAGTTAGAAAAATAAGTGAATTTTATAGACACAGAGGTGTATACATTTTCAAAGACGCAGTAACACTACCAGGTGTTGCTATACAATATTTGTTAAAAGGAACAATCAAACCCGGTGAAAACATATTATATGCACCAAAAGAAGAAACATACGAAATTATGAAATCCGCTTTAGTCGGAGGACCATCTATAGTATTTACTAGATATGTAGAAGCCGGTGTTTCAAAAGTTAGATCAACTCCTGAGGGTAACGGAAAACTCCACAAAGCGGTGTTGGGGTACGATGCAAACGCGTTATATTTATCTGCGCTAAATAAAGAAATGCCGTGTGGAAAAGAGTTCATACACCACATTAAATCTCCACATGATCCTAAATTTATTGAAAACTTTTGTAAAAGAGTTTCATCTGGAGACTGGTTTGGGTTCGCGGAGGTGGATATAGAAGTTCCACAAAACTTAGAAGAAAAGTTTTCAGAAATGTCTCCAATATTTATCAACAGGGTTGTTAATGAGAATGAAGTTCCAGAATATATGATGAAATATTTGTCAGATACAGGTAGAAAACGAGGAGACGGTAAAAAGTTGGTTGGATCTATGTCCGCGAATAAAGTTCTGCTATATGCGCCACTGTTGAAGTGGTATCTAGACAGTGGTTTAGAAATAACGGGTATATATAGGGTTATAGATTATATTAGTGGAAAACGCTTTGCATGGTTTGTTAAAGAAGTTACAGAAGCAAGGAGAACAGGTGATATAGATCCAAACAAAAAACCTGTTGCAGATATAATGAAACTAGAAATGGACGCTTGTCGACAAGCGCATGTGTATCCCCCTCCCCAGATACACAAGTAGTTTGAAACAAGAGGGCCATGATGGCCCTAATTCGCTCACCTGACTCCATGAACACCAGAGGAGAATGTGACATTGAGTTCATGTGTTTTAAAAAAATTGTGCTATTTTTAGACGGAGGTCATCTTGGATTAAGCGATGACTCTCATTTTACCAAATCTGAAAATGCTTCACCCAAGGATCGGAACTTCCTATGAAGTTTGGCCAGCATCGGCCATGTTGTTCCTGAGAAAAAGACGTTCAAAATTTCAAATAAATGGACCTTTTGGCGGCCATCATGGATGACATAATCATCCGATTCCGACAAATATTGCGCCAGAGCAATCGCCTCATCGATACCTTCAATTTGATATATGACATGACCATATTCGGTCAAAAATAAAATTTGACCCCACGGGCCGTGCCCATTTTTGACCCCGGAGTTACCATTTTCATAACTTTAAAAGAGCATTGTACATCGATCATTCCTACCAAGTTTCGTTGAAATCGGGCCAGTGGTTCATGAGAAAAAATTTTTAATTTTTTAAGAATTTGTGCTATTTTTAGACGGCGGCCATCTTGAATTAGCGATGACCTCCATTATAACAATTCAGAAAAGGCTTCGCCCATGGACCATAACTGTGAAGTTTGGCTACCATGGGCCAAGCGGTTCATGTGAAGTAGAATTTTTAAATCTCTAATAAAAGAACGACCTTTTGACCTTTCGGCGGCCATCTTGGATGACATAACCATCATATTTCGACAAAAAATTCACCAGAGTGATCGCCTCATTGATACCTTCGATTTGATATATAACATGACCATATTCGGTCACAAATACAATTTGACACCAATTTGACCCCACTGGCCACGCACATTTTTGACCCCGGGGTCACCATTTTAACAAGTTTGAAAGAGCATTGTACATTGATCATTCCTACCAAGTTTCGTCGAAATCCGGCAGGCGGTTCATGAGAAGAAGATTTTTTAAGAATTTATGCTATTTTTAGACAGCGGCCATCTTGGATTAGCGATGACCTCCATTTTAATAAATCTGAAAAGGCTTCACCCATGGACCATAACATTTAAGTTTGGCTACCCTGGGCCAAGCGGTTCATGTGAAGAAGAATTTTGAAATCTCTAATAAAAGAACAACCTTTTGACCTTTCGGCGGCCATCTTGGATGACATAACCATCAGATTTCGACAAAAAATGGACCAGAGTGATCGCCTCTTTGATACCTTCAATTCGATATATGACTTGACCATATTCGGTCAAAAATAAAATTTGACCCAAATTTGACCCCACGGGCCACGCCCATTTTTGACCCCGAGGTCACCATTTTAACAACTTTGAAAGTGCATTGTACATTGATCATTCCTACCAAGTTTCGTCGAAATCCGGCTAGCTGTTCATGAGAAGAAGATTTTTTAAGAATGTATGCTATTTTTAGACGGCGGCCATCTTGGATAAGCGATGACCTCCATTTTAACAAATCTGAAAAGGCTTCACCCATGGACCATAACTTTTAAGTTTGGCTACCATGGGCCAAGCGATTCATGTGAAGAAGAATTTTGAAATCTCTAATAAAAGAACGACCTTTTGACCTTTTGGCGACCATCTTGGATGACATAACCATCAGATTTCGTCAAAAAATGCACCAGAGTGATCGCCTCTTTGATACCTTCAATTCGATATATGACATGAACATATTTGGTCAAAAATAAAATTTGACCCAAATTTGACCCCACAGGCCACGCCCATTTTTGACCCCGGGGTCACCATTTTAACATCTTTGAAAGAGCATTGTACATTGATCATTCCTACCAAGTTTCGTCGAAATCCGGCTAGCGGTTCATGAGAAGATTCGGTCAAAAATAAAATTTGACCCAAATTTGACCCCACGGGCCACGCCCATTTTTGACCCGAGGGTCACCATTTTAACAACTTTGAAAGAGCATTGTACATCGATCATTCCTACCAAGTTTTGTCGAAATCCGGTTGGCGGTTCTTGAGAAGAAGATTTTTGAAGAATTTGTGCTATTTTTAGACGGCGGCCATCTTGGATTACGCAATGACGTCATTTTAACAATTTTGTAATCCCCCTACCTAAGGACCATGATCATGAAGTTTGGTGACTATAGGCCCAATGGTTACTGAGGAGAAGACGTTTGAAAATGTTCACGGACGACAACGGACGACGGACGACGACGGACGACGGACGACGGACGACGGACACGGACACATTGCGGTAACAATAGCTCACATGAGCTTCGCTCAGGTGAGCTAAAAAGGGTGTTCGAGTTATGCTCCAGAGACAAAATCAGTGACGGAAAAACAAAGGGAGATAGCTAAAGAATTAGTGATGCAAGAGTTGTCATTCTTGTGGGACACACCTTTAGGATCGTGGTCTATGCATGTGCGAAGTTTCATGAAAATATTCCAAAGGGTGTTCGAGTTATGCTCCAGACACGAAATCAGTGCACGAAACAACAAAGGGAGATAACTAAGAAATTAACGACGCAAGAGTTGTCATTCTTACGTGCGACACACCTTTGGGTCGTCTTCTAATGCATGTGTGAAGTTTAATAAACACTAGAAAATGTGTTCATAGAACACGGATGTCCCACATATCGCTTTGATAATAAATGAGGCCAAATTGCAAGTCAAAATTGTCTTTTAACCTGAGCGTTAAAGTTTTTGAAGCACCAAGTGTTGACCTTAGACCTGGGCTTGGCGGGGGCAGGACAAACGTGGGATTGGCACAGGGCGATAAGAGGACCATTAGAGCAATGCATATGAAATAATGAAGCTGATCCGTGAAAGAAAACAGAAATTATAAGATATTTACCTGAGCGTCAAAGTTTTTTGAAGCACTAAGTATATGATGTTAACCCTGGGCTTGGCGGGGGCGGGGCGAACGTGGATTTGGCACAGGGCGGTAGAGGACCATTAGAGCAACGCATATATGAAATATGAAGTTGATCCGTGAATAGAAAGAAAAAAATTATTAAGATATTTACCTGAGCATTAAAGTTTTTGAAGCACCAAGTATGTGACCTTGACCCTGCGATTGGCGGGGGCAGGACGAACGTGGATTTGGCACAGGGCGGTAGAGGACCATTAGAGCAATGCGTATATGAAATATGAAGATGATCCATGAAAGAAAATAACAGAAATTATAAGATATTTACCCGAGCGTTAAAGTTTTTGAAGCACTAAGTATGTGACCTTGACCCTGGGCTTGGCGGGGGCAGGACGAACGTGGATTTGGCACAGGGCGGTAGACGACCATTAGAGCAACGCGTATATGAAATAGGAAGTTGATCCGTGAATGGAAATAAATATAAGATATATTTACTGAGCGTTAAGGTTTTTGAAGCACCAAGTATGTGACCTTGACCCTGGGATTGGTGGGGCAGGACGAACGTGGATTTGGCACAGGGCGGTAGAGGACCATTAGAGCAATGCGTATATGAAATATGAAGATGATCCATGAAAGAAAACAGAAAGTATAAGATATTTACCCAAGCGTTAATGTTTTTGAAGCACTAAGTATGTGACCTTGACCCTGGGCTTGACGGGGGCAGAACGAACGTGGATTTGGCACAGGGCGGCAGAGGACCATTAGAGCAATGCGTATATGCGTGTTCGAGTTATGCTCTGGGTACAAAATCAGAGCACGAAACAACAAAGGGAGATAAGTAAACAAGAATTCCGCGGAATCAGATGCCTCGCCTTGTCCCGCCTTGACCTCGAGCTGGGCCCGGCCCGAAAGCAATTTTCACTGGCCCGAACATATTATACAATTATTGACTAGTGAACCATAGAATATCAGATTATATTCTATGGCTCACTAGTCAATAATTGTTTTATTATATGATAATAGTCTGTATATAGCACTTACGACCTTATGCTACTAGACAAAAATTGAAAAAGAATTTGAAAAAAAAAATGAAAAAAAAAATGGAAAAAAAGTTTAAAAATTAAAAATAATAATGCTTGCTACTGGAGCCGAGAATTTTTTTTAATAGTCCTATATTTATCTACATATATCTGCACAGGTCCACATAATGCCACAATATTTTCAACACAGTACCCAATGTAGTAATTTACTGTATAAATTACCTGGTCAACAGTGGTCAAGCACTGGACATCTGCACATGCTAGCCCATGCTAGCACATGGTTCTCCCAGTTTCTAGGTGTACAGAGCAGACGAGAAAACAGGTCTTCATGCATTATTGTCCAGTTTGTAGAGTGCACAAAACAAAAAATGGGAGATAACTGAAAAATTAGCTACGCAAGAGTTGTCATTCTTGTGCGCGACACACCTCCGGGTCGTGGTCTATGCATGTGTGAAGTTTCATGAAAATATTCCAAAGGGTGGTCGAGTTATGCTCCGGACAGGAAATCAGTGAGCGAAAACAAAAAAGGGAGATAACTCAAAAATTAGCTATGCAATAGTTGTCATTCTTGTGCACGACACACCTTCGGTTCGTGGTCTAATTGAATGTGTTAAGTTTCATAAAAATATTCCAAAGGGTGGTCGAGTTATGGTCAATCAGTGCGCGAAACAAAAAAGGGAGATAACTAAAAAATTACCTATGCAAGAGTTGTCATTCTTGTGCGCGACACACCTTCGGGTCGTGGTCTATACATGTGTGAAGTTTCATGAAAATATTCGAAAGGGTGGTGGAGTTATGCTCCGGAAACGAAATCAGTGCGAGAAACAAAAAAGTGAGATAGCTCAAAAATTAGCTATGCAAGAGTTGTCATTTTTATGCGCGACACACCTTCGGGTCGTGGTCTATGCATGAGTTAAGTTTCATGAAAATATTCCAAAGGGTGTTCGAGTTATGCTCCGGACAAGAAGTGTCTGCGGCGGACGCGGACGCGGACCGCGGACACTAACGCGGACGCGGACGCGGCGCGCTGTCAAATCCATAGTATCCCCCGACGGAGTCCGGGGGATACAATTATTAGGAAATTCTTGTTGTGGAAAAATGATAGAGGCAAAAGAGAGACATTTAAATACTACATATACACAAGACGAAACGTGTGTTGATAAAGCGTTAAGATCTGCGTATTTCGATGATTTAGAGGAGATAGGCGATGCGTATGAAATATCTTCCAGAAAACCAAGATCAGCCGTAAAGAGACCGTTTCACTGTGGAATAGCAGTTTATCAACTAGCTAAATTAAGAATGTTAGAATTTTACTACGATTTTCTAGACAAATTTATAAAAAGAGAAGACTTTGAATTAATACAGATGGATACTGATAGTATGTATATAGGAGTTAGCAGAAAAACGATAGAGGAGTTGATTAGACCAAACTTACTTGACGAATTTGAAAAAGAAAAAAAGAAATGGTTAGCCTGGGATAAATGGAGTGAAAGAGAACCTGGTCTTTTTAAACTAGAATTTTGCGGAGATAGAGCGATAGCGTTATCTAGTAAGTGTTATTTCGTAGAACAAATTAATGGACAAATTAGTAAAAACTCGGCAAAGGGAATGTCCAAGAGAACAAACAATTTAAATTGGTATAGATTTAAACGAGCATTAAACGAAACTACAGAAGATGGTAAACATATTATAGATATTGCAAAAAATATAGGGTTTAGAATGAAAGATGGCGTTATGAAAACGTACTGTCAACAAAAATTAGGACTCTCGGCGTACATACAGAACCTCTCTACTAAATCTAACGATTTATTAATTAAGCAATCGGGGGTAGCTGGGTACCATAAGAAGTTCTTCGCGAACAAAACCGCGAGATGGACCATCAGCCAAATAATAGAGCACGGGCTCATCGGGTTTGGTAATAGAGCGATCCAGATGATATACATTCAGAGACCACACGGGATCAGTCGCGCGGCGGCTGCCCCCTTCGAGCTCTCCCGGTTGATAGAGGTACGGGACGTCAACATCACTTTAACATATTTATGTCTTAATTTTTTCAAAATTATTAAAATAATAAAAGTGCACCACCCGATACTTATGATCACCGTTATGCTCGCAATAAAGCTCGCAGCGGAACACCAAATTGTTAACATTGTTAACCATTGTTCAGCATTTGTTCAACATTTGCTAAGCATTTCTTCAGCAATTGCTAATTGAAAAAATTATTTGTTAAGCATTTACTCAGCAGTTACTAATTTCTTAAAACAATATTATTAATTTATAACTTTATAAGCAGTTGGTTGATCAGTCTTTAGCAGAAGCTTGGCGTGCTTAGTTTCGGAAAGCATCTGTCGAACCTCCAGGCGCTCCTCGCGCGTTGGGATAACGTCATTCTCTCGAAGACAGTCATAGAATAAGTCTCGGTCCTTGCAGTGAAAGAGGGCGACCCATTTCGTTTGCTCGCGCAGATCCTTGAGGACGGCGTTGTATTTTTGAGTGGAGATCCATACGCTTTTTGGTCATCGCCGCCTTGGCCGAGCAATCGTCAATCACATATAGGGTGGGCTCACCCTGGAATCTTTGGTATAAACCACGCAACCAATCGTGAAGCCTATCACCGGGGTCAATAACGTATACCTCAGGGTCGGTCCATATCCACGGGCGCCGCTGATAAGTATCGTTGTGCCGCACAGTGGGACATAGGATCACAATGTGACGAAAGGCATCGCGGTAGGACCCCTCGAGTAAGTCGAGGATGAAAACCGTTTTTCCACATCCTGTCTGCCCACATATTATGGCAGAGGGGCATCTCCAATCGTGAATTGGTATTGATTGCTAAATGTCTTAATTTTTTCAAAATTATGTATTAATAAATCGTTAGATGATTTTTTTATTAAATCAGTAGATCGCTGATACGTATCGGCCATCTTCGATGTTCAGTTGTGTGTCTGTAATTATATATAAGTACACGTTCAATGGCCGGCTCCGTCCGCCTCTTTGGTTATCTGGATCGTCACACCCAACACACTAGCGTTCTCAACTTGGCGTCCGCTACCGTGTATTTGGTCATCGTCGCTGGCTCGCATGTCTAGCCATAACGCGTATTTGGTATTCAGGAACTCCGCGAGGGAGACGGCCGAGAGGTGCAGGTCTTTGGCAACTGCTGCAACCTCCGGAGAGCGCTTAGAGCCGGCAGCAAACTGCTTTCTTACTTACTTCATCCCACTGTTGGTGCGCGCGAAGACCCGCGCTGTAGAGTTGATTGGGGACTCCCTCGATCGTCACCTCTACCTTCGTGATTTTGGGGTTATAGAATTTGTCGGTTTTTCTAGCACCGAACGCGAACCGAGCATCCTCAAACAGCATCAGTATACCTTTCATCGAGCGGGCGGGTACGTTGACATTAATATTCCACAATGTGTCGCCTTTGTCTTTCGTCACCTTGCGATGGCGAAGAACTCGGTCGTAAAGTATGGCAGCGCGCCCGGCGTACTGGGTTCTGATCAATCGCGCGAGTTCGGGCATCGTGACCATGTCGTACTCCAGCGAAACATTATCGATCGTATACGTCGATAACATGTCGGTGGTTATGAGAACTCGGCCGTAGTCGTTGAATGTTAGTTCGTATTCGAGGCGGTCAGCCAAAGCACTCTGATAGTAGGGCATGTGGCTCTCCAGCAACTCAAAGTCGAGCGGATGTAGAAGCGGTTGCCGTAAGCGCCCGCGACCGCGTTGTCACTCGCGTTGTTATCTACCTTGTCACCAGCCCCGATTCTAAGTTTGGTTACGTTCTTATTTCGACTGGTGTCAATACCCTGATAGACAGCGTTTTCACGCTCTTGTGCCGTCTTCCACAGGTCCTGATAGCAATGGTAGACGTCGCTGTCGTCGATCGACATCACCTCATTACCAGAAATCTTTATCATGGTCTTCTTGACTATGGCGCGACCCAGGTTCTGAACGACGGTTCGGTCCGCGTCCGTCGACGTTAGCGAAATAGTGAAATCGAGGCGAACAGTACCCGGCACAATGACGTCGTGAGTTCCGAGGTTGGGGAAGCGGATTAAGAGCCGCTGGTTCTGGTCGATCGTCGATGGGTTGTTCGTATTAACGACACTCTGTCTCACGCCTTTTGCCCCGAGGGGCTCACGCAGTCTGCGGTATGGATTGAGTTTGCGACCGTATTGACTCGAAGACATAATTAATTTTAAGAAAATTATTGAAACTATTAAACCCGTATGGTTTTGTCTTTAATACATAATTAATAATTTTGAAAAAATTAAAATGGATGATTACGATATTAAACATGGATGAAATCGGCAGAGACGATTACGTCGATGATAACGAAACGCCCTTCATAGAGACTCCAGTTCCAATCCAATCGCAAATGGGGGAAATAGGTGGCGCTACCAGCAGCGTTGGTCAAAGTCAGGAATTACTTGAGGGAGCTGTAAACGACTACTACAACACTTTGTCAGAAATCTGTCTGGTCCCGTCTGTCGGTCGCGACTACTCCAAGTTCGAATTGGATATGCGTGGTAGGTTGCGACTAAAATCATCAAATATCCAGATCATCAACACGAATACCGGTAAATCCCTATCACTAAAAACCATTGCCGGAAACCGGGGCGGTGGCGAAATCATAAAGAACGAACTAGGATTTCCAGATTGGACGCGTGGTAAAACAATTGTGCCGGCCCGCGCTGTAGAGGCCCTACAGTCTACCGACGAAACTATGGCGAAGACGGCCACCGCGATAGAAACGGTCGAGCTCAGCGAGGTCCCTCAAATAGCCACCGACGTTATTAACACGATGGAGACCACGTTCAGCGTCCAATCGCAATTGGGGGAAATACTCAATGATGACCCACCGTTACCTCTTCGCGAACTCCGTGGACTCGATAAGGCTCTACAAACGGTCCGGGGCGAACTGGTCCTTAACCTCTCCAAACTCACGGCGCTGGATGAACATATCGCGCTAGAAGAAATAAAACTGGAGGAAGCCGGTGATGATAGAGAATCTACCGAGCGGATCGCCGAACGACTGCGGTCTTTGCGGGACGAAAGAGAAGCTCGCTTGGAGGCCGCCTCGGCTAACCGTGAGGCTCTCCGCACACAAATAAGTCGGATCCGCGAAACAATATTGAGGGTTCTGCACGAGGACACGACACTCGGTGAGCGTCTTCGCACTCTGTTCAGAGAGCAGGCGTCACGATAGCAAGCATCCTCGCAGCTGTCGGCATGACTATATCAACCATAGTTCTAGCTTTCACTGGTGGTGCGGCGCCACCACCCGCGCCACCACCAGCACCCGCGCCATCCGGTGGAGCCAAGGAGTGGGTAAAAAAACAACTAAAAAGCCCTCGCCAATCTTCTAGCTAAATTAGCTGGAAAGGCGGCTGCCGCACTACCTGGACTGATCGAAGTATCGTTTCTTACTTGTTATCTATATTATCAAAAACGGTCGGATGGCTCGCCAATAATACTTGGGCTTTAATCGTGGCAATCGCAGGTCTCCTACTATTCTCTGCCAGAGAGTTCCTACAACCAAAGCGCGAGTAGTCCTATCGCCACGAGGGCGATGACGAGCCCTAATTTCTCCTCCTCGTGTGTTGTGCTTCCAATTTCACCCAATCTGCGTTTGATTGGTGTTTCTACAATCGCGATTGGGGGTGTGGGTGAAACAACGGGTTCAAATGAACTTGATGGGGTGGCCAATTCATGAATTGGGTTTTTTTTTTAAATCTTTTTCAAATTTATTTGAATTTACAACATCAACACCAATCGCAGATTGGGTGAACCCGATCATATCCGTGTTCACGTTACCGTTGTGGCCGATTTTTTGATTGGCGGTGGCGATTACGATCTGATTATTGTAACCGTCAACCAGGTCGTCTCGTAGTATCATATTGCTCGGCGCCATATAAAGACCTATTCCAAATACATAGTCTACTGGGGTGCTGGCATTCTGCAAAACGTCTTGATAATTCTGGATCGCCTTCTCCATGTCCACCCTAGCTGAGATGGCGTCCTCTACAAGTGCCAAGAATTGTTTTTGTGCATCAAACGCTGTTCCCGTGCCCAGTATATAACTGCGAGTTTGCTTCTGTGCGCCGAGGATGGCCCAGACGTACGTGCGAATGGAGTCGTTGACGCGAGTAACCCCGGCCTGTGTGAACCCTAGACCCGTATCTAACATAAATGTACCCCACGCGTCCTGAACCTCAGCAGCCTGCTGTATGTAATCGACGTGAGCCCGTTTCGGAGGTAACATTTTACAAGAAAACACGCCGCAGTGCCGACCTCCAGACACTTCCGGCCCGAAAGTCGTCGTCGCGGGGTCAAAATTCCCGGCGTTCCGACTGACGATGTGGTCGCCGGAGTGATCGTGTCTAAAATAAGTCTGCGTCCAATTCCCTGGACTGCCCCGAATGAGAACGTACGCCTAGGCCGGTGGTGGTAGGAAATGCTTTCTGTCTCCAGTCCGCGTCTTTTGAAACGTTAAATTCGTTACACAGTCTTTACAAACGCCATACGGTCGTATGCGTTGGAAATGGGATCCCAGGCGTCGTCTTGAGGTAGTGAAATACGTAGTTCTTTGAGAATCCTCATAATAGTATAATACACGTGAAAGTTGTAGACACTTCGGAGCATGACATTCTTGGATGTCAGATGGTCTTTATGTGAAACTCCACACCCGGCTGTTGCGCACCATACAGCGAAATTTATTTGGTTCTGCCAAAACTGCATCGGTGTTGCTTTCCACCCGTTTACCGCCTCCATATTAGTAATCTTGGGCAGCCTATATTGTTCAAAGATGTCGGGGAAGTTGGTGGCAAAGCCGCTGTCCGGTCTAACTGTTACGGTTGGGTGTACAAGGCGGTTAACAACGTCTTTTTGTGTGTATTTACCTCCGACCGCGTACTTTGCATTAGAGTTAAAGCTAAATGTTTTGGTATCCATTGAAAGATATTATTATGTTTGCTACTATCACTAATGTTCAAAAAGAGAGTTGTGAACTTCAAAAATCAATCGACAACTGCTGCGGAAAACGCCGGGTGGGCCTCAGATCAATCACGTTCACGGTCGGGTGGAAAAACATTGAAACGCTCGAGTTTTTCCTATCAGTTGTCGATGACGTCGATGACGCCGACTTAAAACTCCTAGCTATAGGAGACGTAACTAGAATTATAGATATGGATAGTCCAAGTGCCGTAGTATCTTCCGGACTGTGGAGTTTCGGAGATCTCCAAGCTTTTGTCACCTCAGAGCTTGACGGTAAAGTCAACCTCACTATATCGAAGGCTACCGGGCTCGCAACAATTACCATCGGCCCAGACAGCCGGATAAGGATCTCATCGGGGTTGGGCTCACTGTTAGGATTTAAAATAACATACCCTTACAACGATGATGGGGTGTTTGTCTCGGGTGAGTACGTCGGTGATAACCCGGTGGATTTTGCGTTTACGAAAACTCTCAGGGTACACCTGGATCGGGTGAACACATCGTACAACCTGGTAGACGGCGCTCCCAGCACATTACTGAAAACTGTGCCCGCCAGGGACTCTTTCTATGGCGAGACTGTGACCTTAGACTTCCCACACCCCGAGATGAAAGTTTTGGAATCGGGACATATCCACGAGTTGAAGATTTCTATTCTTGATGATAAAGGGCGAGAGTTGAAGAACGATTACCCGATTTCGGTCGTCCTAGAAATTTCAAATTAATTTTAAGAAAATTAGAATTAAACGCATGTTCGTAATATATATTATCAACATTATGAGTATATACGGACCAGGTAGTTCTTCCGATTGGGTGACAAATTCAAAGAATTTGGAACCGGCAGAAGGGCGACTTTTTAACTACCCAAAAAACAAAGGCCTTGATCAATAGAACTATATCGATGGCCACGGACGAGATTCACAAGAGTCTACTGTCACGACTTAGAGAATATGCCCTGGCTGTGAATACACAAAGTCGTGAAGGAACGCATACGGAACTAAACGAACTAGGTAAAAAAATAACCAAATTTCGAAAAGAGGCCCGGTTGGGGATTGATAAAGCCCGAGAAGACCGCCAGGCGGACATTACGGAGGTTTATGATGCGTTGCGCTTAGAGGACTCCATCACCAGAGAAGCGGCACTTACTGAATTAGACGGGAAAATAATCGATTTTCGAAAAGAGACCCGGTTGGGTATTGAGGGAGTCCGAGAAGACCGCCAGGCGGACCTTACGGAGGCTTATGATGCGCTGCGCTCAGAGGACTCTCATCAAAGAGAAGCGGCACTTACCGAACTAGGAAAACAAATAACCGAATTTCGAAAAGAGGCCAGGTCGGGTATTGAGAAAGCCCGAGAAGACCACCAGGCGGCCCTTGCGAAGGCTTATGAGGTGTTGCGCTCAGAGGACTCTCTCATCAGAGAAGCGGCACTTACTGAACTAGATAAAAAAATAACCAAATTTCGAAAAGAGATCCGGTCGGGTATTGATAAAGTCCGAGAAGACGACCAGGTGAACCTTGCGGAGGCCATTGCGGAGGCTTAGATGCGTTGCGTTGCGCTTACAGACTCTCGTCAAGCAAAGAAACCCCAGCACACTTACACACAAAAATACTGAACTAGACGGGAAAATAGACGAATTTCTGAAAGAGACCCGGTCGGGGTTGAGTGGTCCGAGAAGACCACCAGGTGAACCTTGCGGAGGCCATTGAGGCCATTGCGGATAGCTTATGATGCGTGCGCTTAGAGGACTCTCTCAGCAAAGAAGCTACACTTACTGAACTAGACGGGAAAATAGCCGAATTTCTGAAAGAGACCCGGTCGGGGTTGAGGGGGTCCGAGAAGACCACAAGGCGGCCATTTCGGAGCTTATGGGGCGTTGCGCTCAGAGGACTCTCTCTCAACAGAGAAGAGGCACTTACTGACCTATACGAAAAAATAACCGAATTTCGAAGGAGGCTCGGTTGGGGGTTGAGGGGGTCCGAACGGGTATTGAGAACGTCCGAGAAGACCACCAGGCGGCCCTTGCGAAGGCTTATGAGGTGTTGCGCTCAGAGGACTCTGTCATCAGAGAAGCGGCGGTTGCTGAACTAGACGGAAAAATTACCGAATTTCGAAAAGATGCCCGGTCGGGTGTTGATAAAGCCCTAGAAGGTCACCAGGCGACCATTATGGAGGCTTATGATGCGTTGTGCTTAGAGGACTCTCTCAGCAGAGAAGCGGCACTTACCGAACTAGACGGTAAAATAACCGAAGTTTCTGATAAAGTAAATCGAGTTCGTACAGCAGCGACCAAAGCTCTTGAGGAGGCCTCTTATAAGATTCGTAATGAGGCATATACCACAAACAATGCGCTTGCCGGAATAGTGCGAACAATGAAAACGCAAAACGTGTGATAACAGTTTGGGCTGAGAAGCGGGGCTCATTGGTTGAGGGGCTCCCTGAATATTCGTTCGGTGCCAAAGCGAGTAATAAATGTGGGGGATACACCATGACAGCTCCAGGTACACTTCTCCGAATGGCGATCTGCTCGGTTAATGCTAATGGTAAACCTGTGGGCGCGGTCACGATAAATCTCGTAGTAGATGGGGAAGAACGGGCAATTGGAGTCACTAAACCCGCTGGAGATAGTTCGTCGGTGGTTTCGTTCGCCGGTGACGATCTAATTAGACTTTCCGAAGGTAGTGTTATTAACTTTGTTACGAAAATCGCTGACCAAGAGAGTTCTTCCACTATTGTCTCATTTTTAATTGAACTTAATTTGTAAAATACTAATATATTGAAGTAAATTTGTAAAATTTAAATATGAACGAATCACCGTATCCAATTCTCAATACCGATCCATCAACACTGTATCCAACTCTCAATACCACTCCATCAACACGTATCCAATTAACGAAAGAAGTTCAGATTTTAGGTTGAATAATATCGTCGCTATGCAGGATATTTTAGTTAGAGAATGTGCAAATAGAAAAAGACACGTTAACAAATATAAGCGCGCGGTGAACATAGCTGAAGCATCTAGTACGGTTCTGGCAAGTTTATCTGTAATGAGTGGTGTGGGGACTGCTGCAACGCTATCTACAATTGTAACGGTTCCACTTGCAGGGGTTTTGAGTGGAATTACCGTTTTATCTGGAATACTTTGTATGGTAATTAGGGCGGCGGGTGGAAAACTCGAGAAAAAAAGTAGAAAACATGATAGAATATCCGTTCTCGCTAGGTCTAAGAAAAAAAAAATAGCATCGACGTTATGGTGTCCAAAGCGTTGGCCGATAAGAAAATATCAAATTTAGAGTTTGAATCCGTGGTGGAAGAAATGGGGAGATATGAAGAATTAAAAAATGATATAAGAATCAAGGCGCCCGCCACCATGCCCAAAATTGAGTGTACTGATTGGGATAAATTTAGGGTAAAACTTGGAAATAAAGTCGGAGGAAATGTTACAGCACCATTGTGTTATTTTATAAAATAATTTTCTTAATTTTTTCAAAATTATTAATTATATTGGTGCAGTAAACAAATTTACATACCTATACAACATGTGTTTTTCACTGAGAATTACGCCGTAATCGCATAACAAATTCAGTCGAGGATTACACTGTAATCCTCGGCTATCAATTTACACATGGTTCATGGGAACCCATGTAATTGATACATTCGGCTATAAATAACCCTCGGCTATCAATTTACGCATGAAAAAACTGATAACTATATATACGTTTGTTGACCTTACAACAGTTAGTCTCATCTCGTGTGTGCCATGTTGTTGATCCCGTATGCCGTCCGTCTCGTCTGTTTAATGTAGCAGTTTATAAATATGTGTATTTGGTGATGTAATTGCGTAGCTCAAGGTGCCGGCCTAAAAGATTTCTGCCTAAGAGCTTTGCAAATTTCGGAAACTAAATTCACACATAGGCTCGCCTTACTTCGCTGGTTTCTCTTAATTAGAGGAATTGGCAATGGGGTTCAAGGCGACCTGTAAAACTAGACTGTGAGCCAACAGATGCTGGGCTTAAGAAAGGTCCCAACACCCCAGTGGCTGGGTGCCGGC
Source organism: Conchocele bisecta (assembly GCA_029237695.1). NCBI lineage: Eukaryota > Metazoa > Mollusca > Bivalvia > Lucinida > Thyasiridae > Conchocele > Conchocele bisecta. Next base: position 197,803,106 of record CM055265.1, on the reverse strand, counting down.
TAAAAATCTGCCCAGTTCGCTGGGGGATGTTATGTGCACAGAGTGGAGGCTTTTGCTATTTTTTGTTCAAAATATCTTTATAAGCGATATCGTAGAAATTTATATTCGTAAACGAATCGTTGGGTTTTAACAATTTTATATAATACACCTTAGTTTCATATCCGATAAACGCATTATCCGTCTTAATGTTTGTATTTGCCTCTTGTATAGTTGACATAATTGCCGGTATAATATTGTAAATGCAACGTTTTTATCGGAGCGTAATAAATTACGCTGGTATTTCATGTATTCGATATCGCCTAGTGTTCTCATTTTATAGAATTTATATATAGGATTATAACCCCCGTAAGCTTCGTAAATTTCTTCAACACAGGCATTAAAAACTTTCAATTCCAATTGTATTGTACTATCCATTTTCTCTAATAATATTGGTAGTTGTTTTTTTCTGTTCAATTTCCAATTTCTTCTAATGATTTTCCAATTTCTTCGTTAAAAGTGATATCGTAGAAACGCATATCCGTAAACGAATCTTTGATTTTAAACTGTTTTATAAAATTAGTTTGATAATGTTTCGGTAGTGTTTCTCCGATCCTATTTAGTCGCTTCATTACGCAAATTTGATCCTTATACCAGCGACATAATTGCCGGTTTAATATTGTAAATGCAACGTTTTTATCGGAGCGTAATAAATTACGCTGATATTTCATGTATTCGATACCACATAGTGTTGTCATTTTACAGTGTTTTAATACTGTAGAAACAGCGTAAAATTCTTCATCAAAGTCATTACAAAATTCCAATTCGTTGCGTATTTTATTATCCATTTTGTTATAATATTTTATTATAACCTATTAAATTTATATGTTCAATTGGACATGAAAAAAACATGAGGTATTTATGACACCAATATAATTGGACTACAATTCGACATCGTAGAAATAAATTAGCTATATTGGAGGAGAAAAATGGGGTGTTGGAATATAAACTATCACTCGTGGGCACATTGAAATTGCATTAATTATTTTCTCAAAAATTCATAAATTTGCTGTCGGGAGGCAATTTCCTCGTGGGGGTTGCAAATTTATGAATTTGCTGTCGGGAGACAATTTCCTCGTTAACCAATTTGTGATTTTTCGGGGGTGGTGGGGGTATTATAGAGGGTTGTAAATGATATCACAGTAGGTGGTATCATGTTGACTCCCTATATACTACTCATCGTATTACAGTGTGTATGGCCATTATATAGATGTGTGCAATCCATACATTGTAATAAAGCTTTTGATGCGTTTCAAACGAGTTTGTCTTTGTGTCGTCAGTGGTTACATCCATCACTGAAAAGAATTACGTCACTGCTCGCGGGTTTTTGGATAGATATGTGAAAGAATCGAGTTACTACTAGCATATTTTTTTTCCAGATACAGACAAGCTAAATTTAGCATGTAATTTCCTCGACTTAATCTTTACGACATCGAATGTCGACATGCGAATGAGGTAATTAGCCGACAAACGCATGCGTATGACCAAGAAAAAGTTGTGTCTGTATTAATATAATATGCATTGATACATTTCAACCGTTTTTGTAAAATGCGTCCTCAGAGCTACCATCTGAGAAACAGCCACTTCAGCAACAATAGGCACGAACAACTGATTAGTTATGTCACAAAGGAGCAACTAGAAAAGTGACCTGTCTGTACACAGATGCCCCCGACGGCAGCCAAAGAAAGCGAGGAGATTGCGTGACAATTGTCAATAACTCGCAAACGATCTCGATCGAGAGTTACCATTATTGTAGTGAATTTATCACAAAATGATGGATAGACATTAGAGCAATGCATGTTTGAAACATGAAGACGTTCTGCGAAAGAAAACAAACTAAAGAAGTTGTAAGTCAATGTTAAATATGTGAATGGAATAAGTCCTTGGTAACATGGTAATAACGGTGGACAAGCGATTGTGGATCTGCCACACTAATGTAGATGACCATCGGATGAATGCACATGCAGGCCTCGACAAATCCACTCATCCGCTCATGTTAGCGAGTTAATTTTCCATCGATCTGGACAAGTGGAACTTTGAAGAGTCCGAGACAGTGCGGCATAACATTAACACATATAGGAATGTATGAGTTGAAATTCAATCTGGACGAGTGGAAAATTAAGAATTTCTCGAGGCCCGATGCTTTATGACCTTGGGTCTAGCGCGGCCTGAGAATATTGTACGTGTCACATAACGATAGAGGAACATCCGAGGAATTAGTGTGTGTACAATGAAGCAGTCACGAGAAAGAAAACAGAAATTATAAGACATTTACCCGAACGTTAAGTTTGTGACATACGCACATACGTGAGTTACACGAAGATACGTACGAATATACCACAGGTACCAGTAACAAGAATTCCGCTACGGAAGCGGTGTCACACCTGCCGATGCATTTGACCGTAATATGATCATGGGCATGTGCTAAAGCAGGGATCATACATAGAACTTCATCTTCGTCCCAGGCTAAAGAAAGCATCACAAAAACCGTCAGAGAAGTGCATGCTTAAAACACGAAAAAGGTCAAGTGTTTTCACAAGCATGTGATGGTCAAAAAGGTCAGGATCATGTTAATGGCGGGCGGCATGAGTGTGTTCCAAATGCTTACATGTATCAAGTGTCCAAATATTGAAGCAATCCATCAAAGTAATATTAATGTTATACTATGATGAAGAAACTAGTACAAACATTTTGACGCAAAATGTGAAAGTACAAAAGGTCAAGGTCATGTTAATGGGGGCATGAGTGTGTTTTAAATGCTCACATGTATCAATTGTCCAAATATTGAAGCAATTTGTCAAGTAACATTAGTTATATCATGATGAACAAACGTGGACTTTTTGACGCAAAAAAAAAGTTAAATGTTTCTGCAAAAATGTGAAGGTCAAAAAGGTAAAGGTAAATTTATTGGCGGCATGAGAGTGTTCCAAAGGCTTACATGTATTACGTGTCCAAACATTAATATTATACGATGATGCACGACCGTAGTGGCCACCACGGCAGCCACGGCTGGGCCGTGGCATTTTGGCATTTTTTTAAGAAACAGTAAAGTACTGATGTACACTAAACTTCCAATAGTCTACAACCAAGCATGTCAAATCATTTGTAGCGCATAACCACTGCATAATTGGTTGGCATTGTCTCGTTCATGCAGCATTGAGATTCACATATTGCATCTATCGGTGCCGCAGAAATAAAGGCAGCGATTTTATTGAGGTAGTCCGTAATAGTAACAACAACACATTAATATGTCTGCTAAAAAGCGGAAAATCAGCGAATTTGTTTCAGGTAAGTATGGTTTCACAGTGGGAAGGGAATGCACACATCTATCCATTTAAATTGTTTGAATAACTAATCAGTATCGTAGACACATCAAACTTGAAAAATGGTGATCTATACCACAAATTCATGCAATGAATTGTCTGAGTCGACTAGATTAAGGCAAATTTTCAATAAAACTGTTTACATATGCAATTGGTGTCGCCGTCATAATTAATAGGCTATTGAGGCAGAGCTCTGTTCATCAAACATTATGAAACTCACTGAGAATGGAAATCTACTATTTTTCATTGTATCTATATGGAACAATGGTGGCTGGTTTGTTAGCCGGGGCCATTCGGTCGTCTGAGCCTCGTGAGCCATATGAATTTCCCCACCTAGTCCCGCCCCAAATATGCTAGACAAAAACATAAAATCACATCTGGGCCCACCTTCCCTCGCAAGTTATTTCATGAATGATAACATAGCCATTTTTCTGACCGGTGCTACGCTCCGCCTCTCCCCATGCATACCCCTTCCCACCACAAATATGCTAGGCAAAAACATAAAATCACACCTGGGCCCACCTTCCCTCGCCATTCTTTTAATTAATGTGAACATAGCCATTTTATAAATGACATTTATTGCAAATTTCAGTTTCTTCCATTAGTGTGTGACAAAAATCTCATGTAAATTTATTGCTCCAACGTTGACTAAGAATGCAGGAAATGCCATTTGGAGGGTCTAAGTTTTTCTGACCCACCCCCACCCCCACCAAAATGTCGGCCGTGGCATTATTTTAGGCTCCACTACGGGCATGTGAAGAGGAAACTTGGCTAAACGGCTAAATGTTTCCGCAAACATGTGAAGATAAAATGGTCATGGTCATGTTAATGGCGGCATGAGGGTGTTTCGAATGATCACATACGTATATCAAGTGTCAAAATAGTAAAGCAATCCCTCAAGTAATATTACATGTATACCATGATGACGAAGCTTGTACAAACTTATTGACATTTCGAACGACGACGACGGAAAAATCGGTGCCTATAGTCGCAGCCAATACAACAAAAAATGGCCAAGTGTTTCCACAACCATGTGAAGGTCAAAAAGGTAATGTCATGAGTGTTTTCCCCATGCTTACATGTATCAAGTGTCCAAATATTAAAGCAATCCATCAAGTAATATTAATGTTATACGATGACTGTACAAACTTGTTGACGCAAACAAATGGCTAAGTGTGAAGGTATAAGATGTCAAGGTCATGTTAATGGGGGCACGAGTGTGTTTCAAATGTTCACATGTAGCAAGTGTCCAAATATCGAAGCACTATGTCAAGTAATATTAAAGTTATATCATGATGAATAAACTTTTGACGCAAAAAAATGAGTGTTTCAAATGGATAGTTATATCAAGTAGGCGCGACAAACATTACCTGATTATCTAATATAAATAAACTAATACTAGAAACGATACTGACATGCGATTATTAACAGTAACTTGTGGAACAGACGATAATGTTATATGCCACGTCACCATTCGGTAGAGGTGGCCTAAAGTACATAATTATTATATACTATAATTATATAATATTAGAAGGTGGAACATAAATGTGTGGTTCGTCAGACGGAAGAATCAACAACCCCAATAGGTGTCAATACAATACAGGTGCTACCTGAAATACCTTGAAACATACCAAATTCATTAAATTTTGGGAAACATTTGGTGATTTTGGTTGACGGTTCGGCTTCTTTAGCATCACCAGTTTCGTTGTCCAATGCGAGTCTGAAATAGAAAGAACTATGATAGTCATACGTGTTTTATTGTAACAGTATCACACATAATGCCAGATGTGCATGATAATTGTTATAGGTTGGTTCAAGTAGATGTGTCAGTAAGCGTGGTTGGCAAATTAAATAATTAGTAAACTACATGTATACATATTCCCCAATTGTGAAGTCCCATTGACATTTTCCCAAAATAAAATCTCTCCCAACCCTTTTTCCAAATCATTATGTGAAATAATTGCGCGGGATAAACAAGGACATCGTAAGAATTTGATTACAAGCATTTTAAATATTCCATTATTGATGCATTTACAAATGTTGCACATGGTCCAGTAAACAAACCGTAGGAATATGCGGAATCAGAATATCCCTTAAAAGGCAGGAAACTAATATATCTGCCGTTGTTTTTTATCAAAATTGTCTCATGTTTTGTAAGTATATTATCACTGGAAGGTGTGTCGTTTACATAACACATTTCGACGGCAGGTCATGCGCAATCAAGAAGTCAAATCTCACCCAAACTTCCTCTGCATGGCTCACCAATTACACGGGACAAGCTGATACGCGTATATTGTAAACGGGTCGAATCCACATGTACACTTCTCTGACATAAAAACAAATGTCGGAATACAACTAATGCAATCATAAGCAACTGAGCAGTGAACAGTTGTAACCATCGTGTCTCATTTTACAACTGTCACATGGCGATACTGTTTTTCTGTGCATTCGTTACATGCAATAGTGACATGTCGACATTGGTGTTTATTCTACCGAACCCGAAACTTGTAATTTGTGCATAAATATTTGGTAGACTCATTGTGTGTGGAGAATGTGAGTATAACGACTAATCATTTACTATACCATATTGCATTGTACTATGCTTAGACATTTTCTCATATGTGACTGTTATTAAAGAAATGTCTACTTGGCTTGTTTGATCTGCATCTGTGCTGTCTGATCAGGATATGCAATATTCACCATTCTGTCAATGAAACGGCTATCACAGGGGCGTCGGAACAGGAACAGGTAGGGGCGACTGCCGGATCAATAATTTTGACATATTTGGAATTCATATATATATGTATATAAAAACGGAATATTAATATTTTGTTAGCAATTTTTCTCATTTCTCATCAGAAGTCTTGGCGAGACGGTTCAACTGAGTGGTAACAACATACACGTTGGGTGGGTAGCGGGTGCACCCAGTAGATTCGCCGGACCAATTGTTGTGATGCTTCCGGCGCCCCTGTATCATGATTAGCTAGCTAACAGTATACACCTTTTATTAGCCTACATGAATATACTGGCCTAGCCATTCAAACTGTAGACTGCCTCTAAATACATGTGTACCATACGGCAAATATCTCCAGTCAAGTTAAAACGTACCATGGTTATGTTTTTCATTTAAACAATAAATTATTTCACAAAATATGGTTGTAATGTTTTTTAAAAAACAATTGCAGTGTCCCTATTAACCCCATAAATTGATATAATATGGACAGTGAAAACGGTCAGTCCCTATTCACCCCAATCCCGGGATGAATAGGGACATATAATTAGAAAATAAATAACAAGGGCAAATGCTAAGTTTGCATATATTTAATGATAATAGTTGGCTCAAAGATAAAGTAGTATTCTCATGCACACATACAGAAGGAAGCCATGTGCAGAAAAGTTAGGTGTACATGAGGTGTGTAACCTGGTACTGTCTGTTTCACGAAACCTGCACAAATGTTACGGCCATATAAACAATGCAAAAACAATATGTTTTCGATTTAGCAAAATTTAAGAATGAGCCTTCTTTTTATTTCGTGACATTTGGTCCAATGTTGATTTTATTGCGAAAAAACAATTTACACATGTTAAATACCCATATACATCTTCACAGAGTGAAAATGTCTATGTGGATTTAACATGGGGGGAAGTTTTCTAATTTCATAAATAGTGGACCGATTTTCAAAATATACATTTTGTTTTCTTAGTTAGATCATTTCCAATCAATCTAGCTGGATTTCAGAATCAATTTCCAAATTTTTTCGCTTTTCAACTCCTCCTCCAATATTGGACGCCATATAGATTAAAAAAACTGTTTTCTCAATGTGGTAAAGAGAATACAGAAATGAGAAAGGAATGCA